>LR736876.1:3272509-3365208 GCA_902654985.2 Oryctes borbonicus
GAAGAAGAGAAGAAGAGAAGAAGAGAAGAAGAGAAGAAGAGAAGAAGCACATAATTATAACCTATAATGCAACAAAGAATGGTACATCTTTAGTCAGCTTTGCCGTTCGTACACAATAGTGAGGAAAACAAACAAGTGCTGGCGTTCCTTAGAATGCTAGATGGATCTTTTGCAAATCCAGAGTGGGTTGAAAATTTAGTTAAGAAATCTGAAGAATTTCGCAGATAGCGCTTAGAATGTCCAACGCTCAGAAAATCGATTCGCCAAAATATTCTGAAAATGCTCAACTTACCGCGTTATCAATGATAATTTTTGTAGAAAGGTTCATCCAACTTCAGTGATAGGAATAGAACAGAAGATAGAGAAATCAGTATGTGCCAAAAACTATTCCGTGTGGAGCGTAGGGCGAATATGTGTAGAAGTTGTGATGGCAATATATGAACAATATTTAGAATGGCCAAGGCCTTTAGGCCTTAGATTTGCCGCTTAAAATTTCCTCTTAGGTGCTGCACTTGAGTAACGTGTATCTTCTTCAAATATATATTTTAAAGCAAGGTCATTTTTTATCAACAATATCTACAAAGAGGAGTCGATATAGAAAAGATGGAGGAAAAGTTATTATTGCTAATAAAGCTATTGTTTCTCGTTAGGGTCTGCAAACCCAGAGTGTGACCTTTATGTAATTACGAAATAAGTGTGAAAGATCAAGGTTAAAATATTAGCGCTCAGAGGCTTGAAGACACTTTTTACAAATGGCCAATTTATAATAAAGGTGACGTGTTCGTGGGTTGTCCATTTCAATTGTGGTAGCAGTTTTGTATGCATAGGTATCTACTTCGAAGAAATTATTTACAAATTTGCCAGGGAATAATATCTAAAAGTGAATAACTTACCTTCCTCTGCCGCCCTTTCTTCACAATAAATCACAGCCTGCTTCCGTCTAAATCGCGCCGTAAAATACCGCCACCTAACGGAACGCGATGCGAGTTTCGAATTTCAAAGCGGAAGAGCGACGTATGTGCGTAAACACGAAAATACACTTCTTTTCTACTAAGTAGATTTCAATAGGGTAATAACTTTGAGAGATACAGAGGGAGAAAGAAAATCAAAAGGACCGCTTCCAACGTGACAAAAGGAGTTGCCAGGATCGTCGATCGGCTTAAAAGATTCGGCATTGCTGCATAATACTAGACGGCTGTGGAAAGAAATTGTCGTTTTTTTGCGTTACCGTCCGTTTTTTCCGTTTCTTTTTATTTTTTTTTTATCGATCTTATTGACGATGGGAAACTGCGATAAAGCGTAAGAGTATTTCATCAAATAAGAGGATTATTTCTCAATGGAAATGGTCTGGCGAATTTGAGAGATCGTTTTAAATCTAAATGGAAATAGGTATTTACGTTTTTTCAGGTTTTTGATAGAAAACAATATTGGGTGGATCAAAAACGCTCTGCGTATGAGTTGTTTTGAGGACGTTTATAAAATTTCAATGCTAAAGAAGAACGTATCCACTTGGGATAGGGCAGAAGCCAGTGCTAATCTCTTTGGTCAGGCTGGTGGTGGACAGAGACTTCTTATTCACGTCGTTTCTGGACATTGGATGCCTTGATTTTATTGCAAGTGAGAAATATATTTTAGATAGACTAAAAAAAAACAATTTCATAGAGTTGCGGGAATGAAAACATACAGGTGCGCAAATGTTAAGAGAGAAGGACTTTTGAGTATGGTTAATACTGTTGTTCAAAAAATTAAATGCATTGACGAATCTTATTATTATTGAAGCGGATCATTGCATTAATGCCTTTAGTAATTGCGACCTGATTGTATCTGTTGTAATGGCGCGACGTGCACCCTTTAAAAGAAGTGCTAACTAAATCCGGCTGCGGCTTTGTAATGGTTCGTTTGTTTTACACTCTTAGGGCGCAAAAGGCAATGTAGCCAGGAATTCGACAAATACCAAAGAAATAGTTTAAACATAAATTTTAATAAATTGCATCAAAATATAAAATTGGAGAAGATTATAAGTCCACACTTACCAAAAACAATACCAATGCACAGTCCAGGTTCCGATTTTGCATTTTAGCGAGATTATCGTTTTTCTAAAACAACTTCACTTGAGAAAACGGGATCTTTCGTGACCTATCGGAAAGAACGACATCTGCAATGAAGCGCGCGTTAACGATTTTTCTTTTAATTAAAAATTTCTCCAATAATAGAACGAACGAAGCAACGTCTAACTTTAAGCCTTGCTTCTCCTTTCCATTGTGTAAGGGAAAGTTTTAGAACGGCCGCGTGGGAGATTTTTAAGATTTAAGATATCGTTCTCGTCCTGGAAATTTGAAAATCGTTCCTTCTTCCAATTGAATTCTTATTTTCGATTGTTTAATTTGATAGTGCGATATCTAGAGTTTTCGGTGTTTCCGAATCGTTCAAGATAGGGAAAAAAAGGGAAAAACGCATCATCTTAAGCTTTCTCATACTATTGGACTATTGAACTTTCATGAAACTCTCCACGAAGCTAATAATAACGTCTGTGATTAACTCTAAAATCGATGTAAAGTAAAAATCTTCGGATAGACCTCCCCCAACTTATTTTATAACTTCTGGCTGTAGCAGCAGCTTGTAAAGTTACCACCCTCTTAGGTTTCGGTTTATCGAAAGTTTGCAAGTTCGAGATGCAGCCCCAATGTCTACTACTCCTATTATTTCATCAATCTTCTAGTATTTTCGCCTAGTTCCTCGCACATTAGCTTCGAAAGTAGCGAGCTCCATTATTATGGATTATAATATACACGGCAGCAACTAATTAACTTATTAGCGAATCTACATACATATTTATGAGATTGGATGTTATAACATAATATATCGTCTTTCGTTTGCTAACTAAGTAAACATATTCTTAGTGCTACGAGGATGGTCTGAAAAGTTTGAAGCCTCAACAAGAAGATATGTTGGGGTTTGAGTTGATAGATCACCTGCCCTATTCATCAGATCTAACCCCCAGCATCTTCTTTCTGTTTCCTAGCCTCAAAATTTTTCTCACACGACACTGTAGAGACTTACTTAAGGGATTGAGTTGGAAAATTGAATTTGACAGAAAAATACTTATTTCTGTGTTAGGTTGGAAACTGGACTACCTTCGTGTACAGAATTAAATGAAAAGAAGGTGTTTAGGGGGCCTGGAACTGAATTAGTGCGATATGTTTTTCGCTCTTTCTACTGATGCTACTGATTTCTTAAATACTGCAGAATTTATCCAACTTTATCCTAATTTAACGCGATTACTAAATTTTAAATGGTGACCGACTATATTCTGGCATTCAACCTTCCCTAATTTCCTTACGCTTACTACCATCGTTCTTTGTGCGGCTGTCGAGCGATTCCGTCTCGTCTGACCCAGTTTCGCACCCTCAACCGACATCGACACGGATAATCTTATTGACTGACGATACGGAGACATCCCCGATTGCATAAATCCGTCTGTCGCGTTGCCATTCGAGGAGGAGGAGAAGGAATCAAAACGGCAGTTTATCAAGCATCGACCTTGCCTATTATGAATAGAATTCAGTAAAGGGCGCAACGGACGGGTTATTGTGCAATCGCATTCGTTCGATATCAAATGGAAAAATCGCGTCGTTGAATACAATCGAAAGCTAAAGAATGAGTGAATTCTTGAAATTCATTTTTAGGCTTGGTTTCTAATATAATACGCGCAAAGAAATAATAATTAAGTGCGAATTGTTTAGCGGAAACAAAGAAGATAGGACAATATTTAAAATGTAAGATCATTTGTTTTATGGTCTGGAAAATTTTAATTAATTTTAAACTAGAACAAGACGACTAATTTAAATATGGACGTCTTCGAGTTGTTTTTTTGATAATACTAGATGATTAATTAATTAATTTAATTCCAAGAGTTTGGAACATACAGTATATTATTTTATCAGATTTTCTAACAAAGCAATTAACATAGTTTGTGAGAGATAACGTATTATCAGTAAAAAAGACCCGTGTGTTTCATTAGTCACTAATATGTAGCCGCATTCCCCACCATCAAATTACATTTTCAATTACACATCTCTAAGATGTAATTTGAATAACAATGCATGTGCACTAATGAATAGAGCAAAGTTAAAATGTCTGGTGTATACAAAGCAGGTCTAATGCTACAGGGCATATACATGAATAATTTAGCTAATATCGTGTTTTGGCCATGCAAAAGTTACAATGTAACATGCATACCAGTGCATCACGTAATTTCCGTGCTTGTATTGTAGCCGAGATTTAATTTCGAACCTGATTAAATTCCGTGGAATCCGAAACGAATTAAAGCTAACAGAGGTCAGGGGAAACCCTTTTCGATGATAATATGCGGGATTAACAGAGCGCGAACATTGCAGCAGCTTCCTCATGGTATTGTTTCTAGGCATTTTCTGATGCCTACGTTACGCTGCAAAGTATATTTACCTGCTGTTCATATAACCCGGGACATATTTTCCAATACATTTCACCAATATTCTGTCTTCCGCTATAATTATACGTACTATTTGTTTTTGTGTTTCGCAAGCAGCGACGTATGTTACTGAAAATGCACCGCAATTTCCAGTAACTGATTTCAATTTCCTGCTTTACGAATGCCAGATACTGAATAAATTAGTTCCACTGCGGATGTTATTCAGTATGCTACCGATGAATAAATGAATAGATTTTTTATATTACAGAGGTATTCGTTTATTGAAATTAACCCGAACAGATATTTAATTAAAACGATTTTACGTTTGACGGCAGAGTTTTTGACGTATGGACGTTGTATTTTGCTTTTTTTTATGCAATATTAGCTAGTTTCTGTACGTATACAGGGTGAATCGGGAGGAATGGACTAAACTTCAGGAGTGTATTGCAGACGTGGAAATAATGTAAAAAAACTCACACGTTGTTATCCGATTTACATTTGTTTTGAAGTCGTAGCGTAATTATAAATAAACAAATTTTCATACTTTAACATTACTTTAGTCACTTTTAATAAATGTTCAGAAACACCGCCGTTGATCTGTAGACATTTTACGCTTCGTCTATGAAGAGTGCCTGTTGCTCTTCTGATTGCCTGTAGTTCTCTTGATGTTTTTCTCTAATATCGGCTACAATATTTCTAATTCGTGGAATTAGTGCGTCCCGGGTAATTTCATTTTTGAACCAGCCCTATAAACAATAGTGGTGTGAGGTCTGGGGATCTTGCAGGCCAATTAATAGGACCACTGCGACCAATTCAAAGCCCTGAAAATCTATCGTCTGAATGCCGCTTCATCAACGAGGAACATCTGCAGGAGCTCCATCAAGCATTCCGATATTTAGAGGAATATCCTCAGGTAGTCCTTGTAATTCATGCTGAGATCGTAAATTGCTTATAAGTTAACTTCATCGTAATAATCGTGATATCGTAATAAATGAAGATATTGGCAACATAATGTATTAACGTAACACAATATTCAAATAACATTACCCACCTAGTGTTGTGCAAGAATTTGTAGAGAGGGTGAAGATTGAAAGAAAAAAAAAACAAAGAAGCAATAAAAGCAGAGGAAAATAGGCTTGCGTTGGACGGTTATGCTTATGTCGGGGTTAAGCAACTTATTTTATGTCTGCGGCGATAAAACCAGCATAACCGTAGGTGTTTTACGACGGGGTTCCTGCAGATTACTCCTTCCAGATTTACAGGAGATTTTTACGCTGGGGTAGTAATCGGACAAGATTGCGATGAGATTCGGGATTCATTGTTCAATAGGAATTTTTGAAGTCGAGTTTTTATTGGTCATTAGAGCATGCAATTTCTAAATTACAGTGTATTCTGTGATATAATCTTTATTTACCTCGCGTTTAAGAAAGAGTACACAAATTCAAATTATATTCATATCATTTATTTGTGTAATAATAATGATATCTTCCCATCTGCGTCGTAGGTTTGTGTTGATCATATCCCACCACATTGGTCTTTCGAATAACGACATAGGGCTGTTGGATGTTTCTTGTAGAACAGATCGTTGGTATCGATGGAATCATTCATGCTAAAAGCAATGTGAGGAGAAGAAAAACACAAAAATAAAATCATTGTTATTAATATCATTAAATTTGAATAATCGAATCTGGTGCGCTACGGCTGCGGAGCTACATTATGACGCTTCGATTCACTTGTGTACAACATTTTTTCATGCAACGGGAATTTAGGAGGAAATCGAAGCATTGTAATTGACTTCCCATTTACATCACTAGCAGCCGTGAGTGATTGCATCAAATATGTAATTGCATTCTTTTTAAGTTAAGACAATGTTTTACTTGAAGGAACAACATATTCTTTATGAATCTTACATATAATAAATATTTTAGCTAAATAAATTGTTTCAAGCAAATTTCCTTTAATAAAGTAAATTTAGCTGTTTCGAACATATAAGTCATTCAGCATATTTGTTCTGTATAAATGTATAAATAAATAAACAAATTTATCAAGAACAATATTTCCTAAGATTGCATTGTAACAGACAAAATATGTAAATGTTCTTTCTTCCATATAATAAACGTAGAGAAAGCAACTGTTCAATCATCGATAAAAGCAATATGGTGCTTATTTAATCAAGTTTATCTTCACAGATATCGATTTGCATATCGTTTCCTGTCTGATTAATATGCTAAGTCACCCGACATTATTATTTTCGTATTCCCCCTACGTTCGACGTCAATTTCCGCAAGTCTTTATTAAATTTCGACCTTTCGCTTCGTCGAGCTATTACGATCGGGCACCAATAACGATGTCCCACTGTGATACTTATTCGTGACCGTCGAAATTATCTAAAAAACCACCTGTAGAGGGTCATCTCCACCGGAGGACGATCGTACGCGTTTTCCAAGGTGGAGGGTGGAGACGTACGCTTACCTTTCAGCCTGATTGCAATTTCCTTAATGGAAATGCGATTATCGTCAACATCTACGCGCTCTGGGTGAAACGGAGTAGGAACCCATCTTCCAGAGAAAGCGCCGTGTGTCGTTCAGAAAGCAGTTTTATTTTTACTATCCGCAGTTCTAATCTAATTATCGGCGTAATTTAACTGAACTCGATGGATTACAATGAAGTTCGCGAATAAAGTTTTAGTACGCGAATTTCGAAGGCGGAAAGTTCGGCGTTAGCGGAACGTGTTCGGTTACAAATTCGATTAAGTAGAGTGTGTTATGTCGGTGGAAAACCAACAACGGCAAAGACGTATAGCATCCGTTGCAAATTTGTTTTGATCGATAAGATGATGGATGATGAATTTCTATCAATTCGTGCAAGACGAAAATCTTACATATTCGTTTGGTGCATCCTTTTTAAGTTAAAAACAAGCATGGTTATTAAGTACGGTAATCGAAGTAGATCGTGGATACTATTTTAGATCTGAATAAACGTTTGTTACATATTATCGCTAGTATCGCCCACGTCGGGAAGGAAATAGCGCACAATATAAGATTTGATTTTTATGAATAATTAATTAGATGTTTTCAACTTTTTCCAACTTAGTCTAGCGGCAACATATTTACAAGAGTGTCAGAATAAACCAAGCAGAATGCAGTGCTTAGCTTGTCTCCGCATAACCGGAGCCACAACGACTCTCAAAGTCCAGAACGAATCGTTCTGGAGATTCTGCTTAACTTGCCGCCTCTACATTTACTGGTACAGGGCAGTCTACCACGTGAATGGCAGTATGTGATGGGAAAAAATTAGAGACGGGCAGGCATCCATCTTCAGTATAATAGGTGGAATCCAAATTGTGAAAACCTGCGCGGTAATCCTACCAACTAAAGAACAGAGAACAGGGGAAATTTACTCTAAATGGTCTCCCCTTTTTCATGGATGGATCTAAAACCCAATTCGGAAGGGGTGCGGAAATATATGGCACAGGTAGATTGAAAGAGGGCATTTTCTGCCAGCCACGGGAAACTTGCAAGTATATTTTAAGCGGAAATTTATGCAATCGCGTTACGTCCTCGGGAACTTTTGGAAACTTGGTCGGAAGGACCAGGCACTTTATAGTAATCAAGAGTCAAGCCATTTAGAGCGTCCAAAATAACATGAAGAATTATACAGGAATGTTTTCGGTAACTGTATTTACTCGAAAGAAAGACTATATTCAAACTGGTGTGGGCATCCTTGCATACCAACGTACCAGGCAATGGAAAGATAGAGATGACTAGCAAAGAGCGGTAGTGCACTCCCGCTGTCCGGCCCTGCGCCCTTCTTTGTAGATTAGGAGATTAGAAGACAGCTACATGAGTGGCACGGAAAACATTGGCGAGAGGAACCAGAAAACGTGCAATTGCTGGCATCAGCAGATGGTAGATTCTGGACTGGCATTGCCACTATTTGCGAAAGAAATATCTAATCAACTTATAACGTCGGGTTTTTGTTGTATGTCAATCGTACAAGCAAGGTTAGGTACAATAACTGCGATCTATAGATCTATATGGCCTTTGCTCCTCTAACAACAAAAGCATCTCGAAACTGGAAAATGCAGATTTGCCTGTTATAACGCTGGTATTGTTCACGTTTATCTTAGCCTCTAACAATCCAACGTTAGAAACTACCATCGCGTTTCGGTATATAGACCTTATATTTATCTTATCTTCCAAGAACTTCGCTTTATCGTTAACCTAGTTCGTCGATGAGGATGCACTTTTACCAGGCGTACCACTTCTTCGACGCGAAATGGAAATTAAACATTAGATATGTACGTATGTATACCTTACTTTATGAAATTGCCGCCGTTTTCATGGCAATTTCATCGTCGCTAAGCTGCCACCGCTAGAACTACATTTAGAGACGGGAAAAGCGCTTCAAACTTACAGAACTGAGTTCGTTCGTATCGCTAGTTTAAACAGTCCTGACACGCGTACATTTGTAATATGTAGATAGTCGTGAACTTTGCCAGTACTAATTTCCATAGTATACCTAACAGATAACGTCGCGCTAATTATGTTAGTTCGATGATGTATGTAGTAGAATTCCTCCGCAATTAATTGCTCAAAAAACATGCATCAATGGTATATTTACTTTACACGTTTGCCATTTGCTAAGTTTTCTATACACGAAAAGCAGATGATAAAATCTAAACAATAAAAGCTAATTAATCATTCTTTTAATCATGTTAATAAGTTTTATCACAATTATGTTACTTTTTCATATTCACTTTCTTGTTTTAATTAAAAATTTATTATATTATGGGTTATAGCACCCATTGATAAAATTTGTCAATTTTCCAGGAAAAAACAAATTAATAACTAACATACACTTCAGGAGAATAGAAAGATTTTTTTTGTTAATTTTGGAAAATGTGTTCTCCTGCTGTTTATCATTTTGTATTTGTTTATTAATAAGTGGATTTGGTATCTGATATTTACATTTTTACATAAAATCGAGCAAAAAATATTTTAAAAGATCAATTCTTCTCTTCGTCCAAGCTCTACAAGCTCTTCCAATACATTTTGTCCTCCAATGAATGAAATATCTTCTGATTCCTTCTGATAAAAAAACTTTATTATTTCCGCGTTTCTCTTTAATTTAACTTTCACTTCATCAGCTTCATAAGTTATTTAATGGTTGTTAGTTAATGGTTGGTTTGTAAAATCTGGGATTAATGCCAATTCTATCATAATTTTCAATTATCGCTTCAAACTCCAGATCTGACTGGTCTTTTTTCTCATTATCTCTTAAGAAATCTTTTCTGTCGTAGTCTCGGCTACCTTTGTTTAGAATTGACCTCCTTTCACTCTGGATTTCTAAACTGTGCCACGAAACAAATATTTGCTTAACTTTCCTTTGTCTCTTTTGTCTCTTGTTTTCTTTTATACCGAATATATCAGGGTAGTAAGTCCATTTGTTTTGGGGTCACTTCTGTTGCATTTTCATACTGTTGGTCTTTTAGAGTGTCTTAGATTGCAACATATTAGCCATGTCTAAAGGCAAGGAGATAGAGAATTTCTTCCCAAGCATGGGACAGTATTAAAAAATGTCTAGTTTAATAAATAACGGAGATACTACAAAAGTTTAGTCGGAGTGATCCTTCATATAATGACAAATCACAAATGCAGTGCTTATTGGAATCCGGATTGACAACATATTTTGAATCAAGCCTAACATTATAGCTTTATAACTAATTTGATGCTTAAAGAAATCAAGACTACTTTGTTAGGTCAGTTATATATTTACGTCTAAATGGGTAGCTCAGTGTATCGGAGGAGCAAATTGAAACATGTTTTTGTGTGCCAAATTATTTTCCGACGTACCTGCGTAAATGTTTTTTCAATTTGTACATAAACAAACTAACTGAAACCTATGTAAACGAAATTTAGCTAATTAAAAGTTCGCCTTGAACTTTCAGTATGATGGACATGCGGTCAGCACTTTTTCTTTGTTGGTTCAAGCTCGAAGCTATAAAAGAAGAGTTTTTAAATTAAAAAATTAAATTTTCTGTTTTGTTCTTGCGGATTTCGTTGGCTTGCTCCGAAGAGTTTACTCTAGATTGCTCACGGGCTGCAGTTGACAGTGCTCTTCTGCCTTATAAGCATCATTTGAAACATCGTAACCGATGTTTCGCTGTTGTTTACTTGTACTTCGCTCGATTTTTTTTTAATTATCCTCTAATTTCACTGAAAATACTTTTACGGTAATACGGCTCTAAAATGAAAATTGTTATGTGAGTAAAATAAATTAAATTAGTGACAGAAGCAATAACTTGAAATTCTCCATTTTGACTTGAATATATTTATTTTTATTACTATGAATGGAACTGTCTAATTTTATATTTCGCTATTACTTTCTTATAGAAAGAGAACTGTTCTAGCTTCACAGATATAGTAGTCAATTGAATGCTTTTACGCTTAGTTTTTATAGTTCCAAAGAAATTTTAGCTGCGTCCACATCTAGTCTACATGGCGGAACTTCATTTGTGCTAGATTGTGTGTACCAAACTGTTCGAAATTTTCAGCTCACATAGCAAAAATGCTAGAAATATAAATTTTTCAGAAAAAATATGTGCTATTTAAAAAAATAACTTTCTAGTGTTTGAATTTGGGAAAATTTAGTGTTCAGTACTGAACCTTGAGCCCTGTATGTTCAGAAGGCGTTCCAATACAATATCTAGCTAATTTTAGCAATTTAATTTTGTGAAAATTTGGGCCGAAATGCGTTTGTATTTATGAGTTTTTGAAGGAAGCAGATATATCTAAATTTAGGCAATTTAGGACAAAATTAAAAATATCTCGAAATCTGTTGAATATAGACATATGATATCTATATCATTTATTGTATTATAAGTACTTGGAGAATTTAGCGGATGCGCCGGTACGATATGTAGCCTACTTTACTTTAATTGACGAGAAAATAATTTCTAGGCGACAACTTGCATTTCGTTCCTTGTATAACATCGAAACACCGCCAAGATACCTAAAACCGTACCTCCCGCAGTTTACACAATTTCGTTCCAGCAACGTCACAGCGGTTGTCGTCTTAGAAACACGATAACGTCGTCCGTCGTCGTAGGACGTTGCGATGTAGAAATGATCCATTTGGACGACGACGTCGTTCCGTCCATGTAGCAAGGATCGAGTTTATAATTAATGCCTGCGCCAAGCGAGAAGACAGCCAGGCAACGTCTTTAAACCGCAATAGCACCCACCCTTCTTCCCTCGGTTTATCCTTCTCCCTTTGTTGGAATGGGAATGGCACGGAAAGGGATCGTGTTTGCCATCCACCTACTACATTGCGCCAAGTATCACTGCTCGCGAAGCGTAATAATGATTAAACTATTAGACGTAGATTACGTAGGAAGTGGTTTCACTTAAGACTTCTCTTCACTTAGAGGTTAGAGAAGGGAAGACGGCAAGAGCTGTGTTATCTAGCGTGGCTAGACAATACTTTCTCTCTGCGTTCAAAATGAGATTAACGCTAATTTGAAGCGAAGAAATTGCGCACTACAAGGAAGTCTTCTCACATCGCGCACTGTATTTACAACCGTGACCGTGACCGACGTTTTTGGGGTTCGAGAAAGTAATTAACCGCTAGAATGGAGACGCGGTGGAAAAAGGATATGTGCTGGAAACGTTTACGTGTAATGTAGATGTCTAGATGATGATAGTTCGCGTTTATTTAATGGACGCACGATGAGTGTTGTGCTGTTAGCTTAGATGGTAGCAATAGACGGCGGTGGCGCTGTTTTACTGTGTTGATGGTCATTTGTATCAGTACCAGGGAGTGCCATTTTTTTTATGAATCGGATATGTTATATATAGGGTAGTAATCGAAATATATTGCAACTGCCACTCGTAAAACAAAGCAAATATTAGAGACTATTTTTGTTAATAAGTGGTCGATCCTTTATAAATATCCCACTTCTTATATCGAGCTCTTATTACAGATATAAACATATAAACCAAAAAGCTTCCTCTAAACATTTGCGTGAATTCTATTTACCAGAAGCTTAGTTCCAAATTCATTTTAGTGAGTCTTTAGCTAACTGTAGCATATACAGATTGAGATATCGTACTGTTCTATTCCTCGCTGAACACACTGTATGTTTTCAGAAGATTAATTTAATTTTAACATAAGTTATAAAAACATAATCCACTTAGTTTCTTCATGCGTTTACTTTCTTTTTATATACCGAAACCAAGATAACGTTTCACTACGCGAACAGTATGCTTCGGACCGTTATCTTTCTAAAATACGAAATTTTCGCTAACGAGCCAACCATCTGCAGCTTTTGCGTGATTCTGAAGAATTTGGAGATACAGTTTTGTAGCTAGGCGGGCGTCAATTTTTATGAGTAGGCCAGCAGATGTTATCGAACCCCATATTTGTACGTTACGTCCACTGTGCTCCACCGTTGTCTGTATGAACGTTGGATTCGAGATCTCGAATTTTTATTAATCCGTCCATAATCCATTGTGAGCGTTTAATAATAATAACAAGGCCTTCTGTATGCCTTGTACTAGCTGGAACGATCTTCGTATCCGATTCCTCAAGGAAGTGAGACGTAAATAATTATCTTCTTTTTCCTTGAGTTTTTTTTCGGTCGTTCTTGTTCTGGTTTCTTAATTATGCTTCCTATTTTTAATATCTTCCTTAATCTCCTTTGAACAACCCATTTCTCAAAGAAAGAAATTAAAATGTACTTTACAAAAAGGAAAGAATTGGTTAGCACATCGTTGTAACCGCCTTCTTGAAATCTTGTGAAATTACAAAGAAAAGCGTTCGAAGAGTAAAATTACAAAAACAACAGTATTTTCTAATACGTAATACTGTACACGTAACAGGTCAAATGTCACTACTTAAGACGTAAATTCTCCTTCGTAAGATTAAAGAAAATCCTAACAAACCAAAAGATAATCTTTATAAAGCTCGCTCACGATAGAGGACACGAAAATTGATTTGAAATACTGCTCTCTTCTCATCTTCCACTTTTCTCATTTTCTCAAACATAGCGAGAACATAAAATAACGAGCAGGTCGTCGTTGTCAGATGAATACTTTGCGTGCCTTTCCATTAAAATACAAAATGACGAGCTGCTGATAATGTAGCGTGCTGCGCTCAGAAAATACAGCAGAAATATTCCAGGAACCTACCTAATGTGTTTTCTCGTCTTTAATTAATCAACTTGTTCTTTATCTGCTTAAAGACTGATTGTAGGTAGTATGAGTGCAAATCGTGTTGCATGCTTATAATAAAAATGATGGCAATAAGGAAGATGCGGAGCTTTTGGTTTGCGTGAGACCTGCCTACTTTTAGTCAAAGAGTGGCTAAAATTACTTGGTGGATGTGCAGATGTTGTTAGAATCGGAAACTGCCGCGTCGTGCATACAAATTAAGCGGTTAATATTAGGAAACACTTATGGATGCAATAACTTTTAAACCTTATTGCGAATTTCGTCCCCCAAACGATTAAAATACGTATTATAGGCGTTATCTGTATTTGCGTAGCGTCTTCGGAATAAATTTCAACGTGAATTGCTTAAAATCGTTTTCAATATTAACGCGAGGCTTGACTATCGATTTGCACGTATAACGGTGGGTTATATCCTAAGAGAATCATTTGTCTTACGTGAGTTATCGTAGAAGGAAAAGAAGGGAAGTATGTTGTTTCCTTATTTACTCCTATCTCTGTAAAAGTGTTTGTACACATCGCAGCAGGTCCTTTTAAATAGTTCCTGCTCTTCTTTCTTGCCGGTAATCTACGGGTTACCACGAGGAGTGACAACAAGTCCGCTCTTATTCTCTAAATACCTGCACACAAAAGATAGATATTTTAACGAAGTTTTTCTTACACTATGCTTGCTCTTTATAATGAATTGCTCGTTTCTATTGTACCTAGGAAACACGTTAAATTGGAAATAAATATAAAGCCTACTACATGCCTATATATTAGATAGGTACTTGTTATTTTGGTGCTTAAAGTACAAAAGTGATCGAGACTTTCTGCCCTGGTTCCTACTATGGAGCTAATCAAGATTCAATATTCCGTTAAGTTAATATAAAACCGTTCTATCGAGAGAAAAACTAATTCCTTTTCTTTACTTTTCTCGTCTAAAGCTCTTTCCTTTTCAACGTGAATCATTTTACAGGAAGATCCAATTTTTCTCTTTTACACCTTCGCAGTCTCTGCCTCAATATCGCAGCTTTCCAGCCGACAGCCACCCAGCCAAGCAGTCAGTCGATCCATAAACTCACTCGCTCATCGTATCACTGCTGCTAAAGCTACGCGATACCTCGTTCAATGTTCCCGATCTTCGCGACGCGCTATTTATTTCCACCCTCTAATGAATATTGATAGTGGTTCGGACGTACGGATCCGTGGTTGGCGGCTCGCGCTCTTCACGCCCTGTCAAACACGTTTTTACGACGCATTTATATTCTACATAAAGCAGCGTTGCGTTCGCCAGTTCGACAAGGAGAGAAACTAACGGTGCCGCACCGATCGTGTAAGTAACGAACGATAGCTGTATCGGATGCGGACAGATGTTAGCTGGCGCGAGAAAAAATGTCGGTTAGGTTTGCTACTGAATGAGATGGGGTAGCTCTCTTCTTCGGTAAATATTGATTTTGCTGGCGAAACAATGCTTTACCCGTGTGTGTACACATGAGAGCATAGTTTACACGCGATTTACGTGTCATGAGATACGGATACTGCTTAAGGAAACATTGATAAGAACTGTCTAGGCTGAGGGTGCTTAAGGAGAATTTCTTGTATTTATCTACAAGTTGTTGGTAAGAATTGATTCTTATTGTAAGAGATTGTCTAAGACATTTCCAGGGAGAAATCTCAACTGCGCAATACGTTAAGATGTGTTTGGCTTTAGTTTTTGTCGCTTTATAAATTGCTATTATTAAGGCGCTCAAAAGAATTGAATAGGAAATTTACCTGTGTCAAAATATGGAAGCTTACGCTGCTCAGGGTTAAATTCAGGTGCTGCTGACTCAGAAGGAGATGTTATAGGTAAAGTAAAATTATAAAAAAATCTTTTAGCGCAATATACGCGTAGACTCACTCTAATGTTCTTACCAGCAGCGAACGTAGAATCTAATGGCTGCAGCACGATGTTGATAATTCCGGTCGCTTTAACCGACAATTGTGATAACGGTACTGGAATTTGTCGGGCTGATGGCCGGCTAAATGAAATGTAATAATAATAAAACTTACTTATTTAATCGATGCTTGCAGCTTGTGTACGAAGCTATCTTAAGTCATGCAGTTCTGGGGTGATAAAGGTAGTCAAAACAATTAATAAAGAAAAGAATTGATTTTAAATATTAACAATGTTTTATTGCACAAGATATCGAAAATAAAAGCAAGAGAAATGTGATGAGCAAAAATGTGGCCCCCAAAAGTAATGTAAAACCAAATATTAAATTGCGTTATTTCTACCGACTAACAACTTTTACTCCGAAACATATTCAAAATATGCAAAATGTTTCAAATATGCAACTTTGTGCAGTATTCACCAAATATGCAAAAATATGCGATATACAATTTACACCATGGTACCCAGGAGGTATGATTCAGATGAAAAATTAGTTTTCCGGGATTAGGATCTGGGCTCTATTTATAGCGTTATTGCGTTCCTTGTGTATTCATATTTAATAGTATTTGCACAATTTCCAATTTTGCGCAGCGTACCGTACATCATATATTTTATGATATAAAGATTTAAATAAATTGTTATTATTATTATAAATAGCTTGGAAATTTGCTTAACAATAAAAAAAGGAAGAATTCGTTACCTTAGATACCATTTAATTAACAAACTTTTCCCTTGAGCATAATTTCTTAAATTAAATATTAACGATAATAAATCGATGTATGGAACTTACCACTAGTTAACTATGAATTCTAATTGCGTAGCTCCAAGAAACTTAAACTAGAAAACTTGTCTGATTACTTTAGGCTTGTATGAACATTAGGCTAGGAATGATCGACGACCCACAGTAGAAGTATAGAAGCGGCAAGGAACAATGTTCTAGAACTTTCCCGTTCAAAGATGCAGCAAGCAAAAACAAATTTAAAAATTCTAGGAGAAACCTAATAGAGAATAAAAGAAATAAAAAGAACAATCAGAATAATCAATTATTATCGTCTAGACATTATGGGACTGTAGCTTTTTAAGATGAATACTTGGAGAAGAAACCTCCCCAGGGAAAAGTACTCTGTGGGGGAAAAGAAAATTGAATTTGCCTTTGTTTATTTTGCAGAAAATGTGGATGTTTCCAAGGTTGTCGAACAAACAAGCAAAGCTTTAAGCTCTGGCAAACAAATTACAGATTTACGCATTCAGGAAAGTAAAGGAAAAAAATAAGAAAAAGATTTTTCTTCTGTTCGTATGTAATACAAAGCAAATGGTTTGTAAACGTGCGGTGAATGCTTACAAAAGGTTATTAGATCTAAAGCTGTTTCTTATGAAACATTGCACTCATATTGGGCAAGTGTTAAGAATAGTATTATTTATTAATTGTCCAACAGGACAGGTTAAATTAACAAATTGGAATAATATGTGCGTATATATTAATACAAGAAAAAATACATTATGATACAAAAGTATGCACACTGCACATACAACGGCATTGTCTGCAGAAAAGTATACACAAGCAAAGTAAGTAGAAGCCAGGTTTGGAACTCACTTTACGGAAAAAGCCATTACGGCATTACTAATTTACCGCCTGATTCTGGGTATTAAAACTCAGATAATCTCTTGGCCATATGCAGCTATAATTAAATGATTACTTATTCATTATTGGTACAGTGTACAAAAACGTATGAGAAGCTTGACTGCGTTATTCTGTGACGAATCCGAAGACACCACGATATTGGAGAAAGTGAAAAAACTGAGAAGCTAGCCACATAAGCCACATAGCCCCAAAAGGAACATAAATTGATTACATCTCTTCGTGATAAAGCTCTTTCGAGATTTAGGCGTTCCAATCTCCCACGTCACTGGAACTACTATAAAACACTTTCTAATTTGACTTCAGTCACTATACAGTCTGAAAAGAAGGCATAAGTTTGGTCAGTCTTATGTTACTAGACTACAAATAGGAAATTGGAAAATGGAAATGGCGGAAAAGGACTTATAAAACATAACCTAGTGGTATTACACGATTAAAATTAAAATACGCATAATATCGAATTGGAACGACATAAGTTGGAGCAGATGAGAAGTTTGAAATACGCGGGGACGATTATACAAGAGAATGGGAGATGGGAAAAAGAAATTAATGAAAAGACGGAAGAGTTTGGAAAAGTATTTAGACGTTCATTCTTCGGAAAAAAGAAATACTCAAACAAGTAAAAACTTTAGTAGTGAAAATAATATATCCAATAACGCCAATGCCGCTGCACGAATGCCTATTCTAGACACCAACGAAGAGAAGTACAAGCAGATTTAACGCAAGCGAAATGAGATTTCTGAAAATATAGAGAGGAAAACAAAACGAGACAGATTCAGGAAAGACAACTAGGGTGGCTGGCACAAAACGAACAAGATAAAAGGAATTGAAAGAATCTCAACTGCTACACACATAGTCCTACATTAAATGGCAGAGGGACTTAGGAAGAAGTAAAAGATTTCATATATCTGATTCTTAATAGTTGAGTGTAGGCTTTCGCGACCGTAATCCATAGTAGAAACGTCTTTCGGGTGATGTCGTGTAGTTAATATTTTACTTGATGTTTCGCTGACCATGCTGTCAGCTTCTTCAGAAGATTTCTCAAATAAAATATTAACTACACGACATCACCCGAAATACATTTCTACTGATTTTTAATGTCTTTAATTTTGTCCATTATGCAGAGGAATATTTTCTGAACAGACCTCGTACAAGCAATTGGTCCACTTCTCTTGCACTAAATTGCATTTGAACAATGAAACAATTTCCATCTGGAACGTTCACAAAAGTGCAGCGCGCTAATTATAAGCTATTCATTCATTCGGAATGTAGTAACTTTATTCGATTGTAAAAGAAGAACCGCGAAACGAACAAAAAAAGCTAACAGACCAGAAGTGAAAAAAGCAACCAATTAATTCTCATTTATACTTTCGCGGTACGAGCAACAAAAGAAAGTAATAATAAGCGACGACCACAATACGAAAAAAGACGCTCTGTCTCATTCTCACTCTCAACTTACTTAAATATTAATTTCCGCGTCGTAGCAGTCTCCGCTAGAACGAACACCTCGGTGAAGTGTAGCTTCGGAGCCTCGCGTGACCTCGACAGCCAGCGAAATTTAAATTAATGACGGAATAAATTTTTGAATTTCTAATTGCGGATGTAAGACACGACTCGGACCGTTGAAGAGGCGCAAGAGTTGAAAAACCATCCACTAAGTTCTATGCGAGCGGAGGAACAAAGGATTAGCAAAAAATTGGAGAGACTCTTAATAGCGCGCGGTCTTTCTTTTTCCTTTTTTCTTTGTAAATGGCCGACGTAATCGTGAAAATTAAGCGGAAAAACGTAATGTATAATTTAGTCTAGCGGTGAAAGAAGTCCGTGGCACAATTCGCAATTTATTTTTGCGAGATTGTGGTCTCTCACAATACATAGGCTTAATAAGTAAGAAGGCAGCTGTTGGGACCCAACGGCATTAACTCCGTTGGGTGTGCACTGAAGCGGAATTCTATTTGCTTTAATTCTTCTCTTCTGTCCCATATTGTATGATCTTTAATGTTATTTCTTTTTTTGTTTTTAAATTAGAACAATTGTAATAATTATTTCTAACGGTCGGTAATATACAGAGCGTGTTTAGCCACAGCTTCATCATCTGACACCGGAATTCAATTATTTATGTTGATTGTTGGCACCATTGCTACTGGTGGATCTGTCAATAATATTTACTGTTTGCCTTTTTCCTAGCATTATGATCAAGTTGGGAAACGATATTCATAAAAGAAAATCCCCAAGAATGCGTGACGTTATTCAATTTTTGGCTACAGAAATGCGGCGAAAATTGGTATGAAATGCTACGTTATACGACGCGCCCACCTGGTGCGTAGGTGGAAGGTCAACTCATTCCCGAGAAAAACTTTTCAAATATAAATTACTCGAAAACAAGTCGTGTACATACAGTATACAGAGTATTCGATCTCTGTTCTACACGATGCAAGTTGTCTATTTTAAATGAAAGATCCTGGAGAAGATTTCTGAATACTTTTCTTGAATTCATATCAACTTTCTTCAGTGTTGCCTACACTCTAAAGACAATCAGGAATGTTACCTCTGCAACTCGCGATTGCAACGCAAAAAAGGTTGAATATTTGAAATCTGAGCTAAACAAGCTTTGAACCAAAAAAAAGCAATCCCTGGTATAAATCTATCGCGTTATTCCACATTTTAACTATGGACATGTATTTGTCTATTCGGCTAAAGCGCTCCTGCGCACGCCATCCTGTGTTAAGCAGTCCAAGAACTGAGAGATGGCTTGGGGAACAATATTCGGTTTTTGTCGCTGCTTTCGAAACGGTAGACTTGTATTTCTTTTGTATAATTTTTGGCTTGTCGTTTCGTAGACAGACAGTTTTCTTTTAGTAGAACAATGGCTTACTTATCAACATTTAAAAAAGGCTTGTTAAGTCGATACCAATCAAATATTTTATATAAGTCACTTTGTAAATGCGAGTTATTATTACAAAGTTGTATCCAAGTTCCAAAGTATACGGCGGAAGTTTGTACGTTGAAGTGTATTTTAAAGCGTTAAATTTCTTGTTTTGAATATCTTATTATTAACACTAATAGGTAATATGTAGATAAATTGCTTAGTTGACTTTCCTATTTGCAGCCTACTTCAATATAGTTGTTCGTATTCTTAATATAGACATAAAATAGTACGGCCCGTCTTTCTTCTAATATATATGTCCTTCATGACGATTCCCTAAGTGACCTTAACTCAACCTGAGAAGTATAAAAAGAAGACTTGACTGCCTGCAACGCTCCACAGGGAAGAATATGTAAATCTTGCATGCACGAGATGCCGTGTGTGCTTACAGTATTTCTCAACGAAGAAGTTCAAAGCATAACAGTCGGACTATCTGTCTGCTTACCTTTGGTATATGTCTAGTACATACAGTCGAAATTCTGGGTGAAAGCGGAAAGTTAAAACGGCCTCAGAGATTCAAGTTTTCTTTGTGATACTCACACACCCAAAAGAGAGTAGGATCTTTGAAGATACTTTACACTTTGCCAAGCCGCGCCGCATATATAAGATAGAGCTAGGGGAGAAATTAGTTTTTGAATAAGCGACGCAAACTAAAATGATAATCGTGACGTTGGAAACTTTGTTCTTTTCGTAGTTGATAGTAATGACGGCGGTCGGCTAACTTTTCCCCAACAAAAAGTAAACAGAGCGGCTCTCCGGATATTGATATAGCGGACACTGGCTAAACAACAATTATTACAATTTATTTCTTTTTACGAAATGGCAAAAAAAGTGGGTTATCTTTAAAAAATTTAATAAGTTAATTATGCTTTAGAGCTTACTTCTAACAGTGTCGAACTTCAATATTTAATGAGAGATGAGATTTGATGCTTAAAAAACACGAGAGACTCGATTTCTGACAGAAAATCTATCAATCTCCGCTAAATTTAAAATGTTTGGAACGGTTACGTATTTATAAAATAAAATAAAAAAATTAAAGGAATGTATCACACAGCGACATCATTACGTTGACATTTTCTGAGATTACTTTTGCAGTTTAATTAAGCTCTTATAAAAGATTCCAACAGAAAAACATCTATTCGATTAAAACTTTCCCATCAACATATATTAGGCGATTTAAGCTTAGGCTAAATCGACTTGAAACAAATTTTACCGCATCAGCTTATTTCAGCTTTCTTTGCTTTTTCTCCTTGTTTCTTTTCCTTGAGGGGAAGAAATTACGCCGCAATTATCCTTGCTTACTTACTTCTTTCTGCGTGTTGAACATATTTTATGGCGCTCGCCCTATTCGCTCCCATCCCGATTCCTTCTTCTTCCACGGTCAACTGGATTAAAAAATTCGTTAATTGATTTAATTGCTGTTTTTCGGAGAATACCGAGGCCACTCTGTAAAGCTCTACTAAGAGGGCGGAATGGTTTTCTGGAGGAAAAAATGAAAAAAAGCGATGTGGGTATTAAGCAGTCAAATTAAGCGGGGCTAATTAAAAATAAGCCGCGCATAATTGCTTTTGGGGCGGCGGGCGTAATGATGCGATAGCAGGAAGATAAAGAAAAGAAGAAGAAAGAGAAAAAAAAAGCGCTACGAGATCTTGATACGACGTAGTTGTCCCATAAATGGAGGGTATTAAGTTCTAGATTTATTTTGATTATTAAGGACCAAGTAAACGACATTTAAGCAACTTATATATATATTATCTGTTGTTAAATCTACATTGTTAAGGTTTGATTTTGTAAAATAATTTTTTAAACGGAATATATGGTTGTCAAGAACTAGTAAGAGAAAGTAAACATTCCATTGTACCTCATCATATTTGGCTTTATTTTATCACCCGAGTTTTAAAGAATTGTTAATTTAACTATGGCGCTTTTATGACTAGGCGATGTGCTTTCTGCGCTTATGAAAACTAATTACACAAATGGATGTTAATATTTCTCCAAAACGGATTCCGGAAAGCATACACCGGCGTAAAGGGTATACGTTTTTGATATCTTCCACGTCTCGCAAATTACGGGGCTGCGTAACGGACGATGCCACTAGATGGCTTTAAATTCTAATTTAGATCGGAAGAACGGAGCCGTGACAGGCAGGGCGACGTGTTGTAGTATTAAACTGACTCGCCGTTGGCTTTGAATTCCGCACAACTCGCAATGGGGATCGTCTATATAAATCAGAACGAATATATGTATGTCGTATATCTGGGAATCCGTCAGAAGTTATTTGGTTGACAAACGTGGAGTTTTTGCCTCTCTCGGTAAACAAAACTTCGGATTCGATCATATAACCAAAGCGTGTAATTCGAAAATCAGGAAAAGGGGGAGTGTCCGTATAATGGCCATGATGCGGATGTTGTAAATTAATGTGACGGTAATCAAGTGCTATACACATATAACCCGCATGGAGGCACGTGTTTAATCCTGCAACCGAAAACGCTCCTTATATTAAACAGGAGCCCCTATCATAAGACTGGGATTTATTACATTATTTATGCAATTAAGTAAGTTCGGGAATTGCACTTGGTGAAGAACTTCTGCTGATCGCATTTGAAATGCCTGATGCTAAGTTTCCATTGAATAACTTAAAATTATTAAATATTTATAATAATCTCAAAATTTTTATGATTTAAGATTTACTTCTATTCAACCTGTATTGTGGAGACTGTTAGAGAAAACAAATTCCAAGGTTTTTGGACGACTGGAGGGTCCTAATATCTTACGTAGCAAGTACCTAGGATTATAATTGTGCGTCTATACTACCTGGTACAGTTAATGATTTATTGCACAGTATTATCTATAATCAAGTTACTATTTTCAATAATGATGGCAAGGACTGTGAGGTAATATGGCAAAAAACACTAAATCTTCATCATCTTCATTTTCATTTGTTTACGAATTAAGTTGAGAAATGTTTGTGCATGCAGAATTCATATTTAGGCTATAAAGAGATAAGAAGGATTGTTGTTCAAACGATTTCGATGAAGATATTGGCGATGACAGGAGACAGAGGCGCTGCCACAACTGTGTCTGAGACTTGTTCGTAGTATTTACCATGAAGCTGGAGGTTAGATAAGTAGAAAAAAGTGAAGTTACAACCAAGTCAACCAGACAATCTTGTTGCTCATTGGAGATGAGAAACTCTCTAACAATGGATACTGTATTCAGTATATGGGAAATTTAGTGAATAAGGCTAACATGAACACCACCAAGATCTACTGTCAACTCTGTCAATTGGCTGACGAAATATTGGGGGTTTTGGATGAAAGAGTCGCTGTGCCGAGCTTATGGTTTTGGGAGGCTAGAAAGGGACATCGATAATTTCAAGGTGGAGCTATTGATAGTGCTAGTGATAGGACGTATTGGGTTTGTGAATTTTATGGAGTGTTGTATTATTACTTACTTGAGGCAATAAAAGAGCTACTATTGTTGTTAACTGAAAGGTGCTATTAAATAAAGAAGTAAGTTTCGAAGTCGCGGTTTTAGCATTAAACAATAAGTAGGTGTTAGTGGGCATTCATCCTAAACTCATTAAAACGTATCAGTTTATTCTCCTATATTTTAGTGTAATGCCTTGAAATTGGTATTTTGTTTATTGAGATAAGTATTCAAATATAACTATATTTAGTTGCAGCACATTGCAAGAACAAGAAAATGAATCCGTCTATCACGATTCCCGTATTAAATAGCTCTTTATAGGTATGTACACTGCCGTTGAGTGAAGGTCGGTCATACAATAAAAATCTATTATATCACACTGTATAGAATTATTAATACATAAAATTAGAAAAATATTAAGCATACACTCTTTTCTAAGGGGTTAAAGCCATAAATTATTATGTAAAGTAGAAATATTGCGTCAACCACAATAAAGTCCCTTTTATTATCATACCAAGAATTTCTGGGAAGTACCGATCTTTCGAAACGGGTCGTTTGGGGATTATTAACGAACAATACATTTAGGAAATAACCGCAGTATCATTCTTGTTTATTTATCACAGGCGTAAAGATATAAATTTGCTTCATTTTACTGTTAAACGTGTGTTGGTGTGCATCTGTCGTTTTTGCGCGAAAGTTTTAAGAAAATTTACTTCAAAATGGCACGTGGCAAGCCTACCAGTGTAGAAAAACGTTCACGCATTATTACGCTGTTTGAAGAAGGATATTCGGGACTGCAAATAGTTGAAAAAATAAATATGAGAAGTTCAACAGTAAATGACATCATAAAGCGATATCGGACAACTGGAACTATAGAAAATCGTGTTCGTCCTGGAGCATCTAGGAAAACAACAAAAGCTGAAGATTTGAGAATTGTATTATTAAGCAAACGCAATAGAAAATTAACAGCGCCACAAACAGCAGCCGAAGTCAATCGCGGCCGTGAAGAACAAGCGGACCTTCATGGACGCATTGCCATTCGAAAACCCTTATTACGTCGGGGCAACAGAGCAAAACGGCTACAGTGGGCCCGTTCTCATCTAGATTGGTCGTTAGATGATTGGAAACACGTGCCTTGGAGTGACGAGTCAAAGTTTGAGGTTTTTGGGCAAAATCGACAAGTTTATGTCCGAAGATCTAAAACCGAAAAGTGATCCCTAACTGCATTGTGCCAATAGTGAAGCAAGGGCGTAGTTCTGTGTTAGTGTGCGGATGTTTCTCCTTCGCTGGGACGGGAGATTTATGCAGAGTGCAGGGTGTAATGAGGAAGGAAAATTATTTTGCAATACTCCAGAATCATGCAGTGCCATCAGGATTGCGTATATAGGCCGTAACTTTACATTCATGCATGACAACGACCCAAAACACACTGCGTTAGTGTGTAAGAACTATCTAAAGGAGCAAGAAGAACAGTACACCCTGAAAGTAATGACATGGCCCCCACAAAGCCCAGATTTGAACCCGATAGAGTTGTTGTGGGATGAACTGGACAGGAGGATCCGAAAAATATGCCCAACTTCACAAGAACATTTATGGAATATTCTGCAACATGAATGGATTAATATTCCACCATCCATTTTAACAAAACTTATCGAAAGAATGCCTAGAATAGTTCGAGCGGTGATTAACAGCAAAGGAGGTTTTTTCGATGAAAAGAAAAATAGTGTTCAGTATGTTATATTAGGCCAGAATAACTTTTTATTTATTTATTTTTGTCTTTTTTACCTGTACATACAATAAAATTGCATTTTGTTTTTAGTTTCGTTTGTTTCTGTAACCTTTTCATGTTTTTTACCAAGCGACCGAACTTCTCTGAACGGCAGTGTACATTTTGTGGTATATTTCTCCGACTAAACCAATTCCACATTTACTTAATTTATTGTTTCTCCAGCTTCCATTAAGCTGATGGCTTAATCGTAGCACCCGAACAAACGGAAACACATTCTGTGAGGTTAAGCAAATTTACAATTGGCTACAATACATGCCCAGGAAGTTCTAATTTATACATTTAATAAAAGTAAAATATCAAAAATGTTGTTTTTGGACGCTGTTTGTCCTTTTTTTTCTTATAAGTTAGTTAATTATTCGGCTTTGATTAAATCCTTTTAGAAGTACCTAAAAAACACTTTTTCTATATTATTTTTAAAGATTTCAATAAAGATTTGTTGTTCTGACGCCGAAGGATGTTTACTCAAAATAATGTATTAACGTTTATTGTTAGAGTAGTTTGATGAACACCATAAATCGATTTTAGTCCTACGCAATACTTGAGTTACGTAGGTGGAACGTAACTGTTTTAGTGAAATAACACCATTTTAGAATGATGTTATTGTTACTTCAGTGCAAGGTTGCAACAGGGAAGCTAGTGTTTGCAGACCAAATTCTTTTCTAACGGGGATGATTATTTATTCAAACACTTAAAAAGAAATCCAGAGGAACGTCACGGTAAATTTCCATTCTATTTGTCCTCGATGTCAATGCTTAATGGACTGTTATTATTTTTATTCTTGCAAACATTTCGAGAGGTTCTATAAGAAGAAAAGGAACCTATCGATTCGTCGTTCTATTCTATTTTTTACAGACCGGTTGGATAACAATTTTATCGCTACGATTATTGTGATGGAAAACTACAATAACCTCCATTTAATTGGAATTGTTTCCGGACAAATAATGGTAAAATCGTAAAAAACAAAGAAGCAAATGAGGAAATGCCCCTTTTTCTTCTTCTAGAGCGATGCAGTTGCGTGGAAAAATCCGTATGGCTGTAATGACGGTGATCTCGATCTGATATCGCCGCCAAATTGATACAATAAACCATCCTGGTACGGGCAAACTGAGTAGAGCAGGTTAGGGAGAAAGGAAAGAGGTCGACAGATTGCAATCGATCGTCAACGGAAGAAGGGAAGAAGTGGAAATTACAAAATTAGAAACGAAAGCTTGAGAATATCCGTTATTGTTGTTATCGTTGTTGTTGTCGAATTGTACAAAGCATCAAAACGAAGCGCTTTTAATTAACAATCCGTTAAATCTTTGCTAACATTAGCAATGTTTTCTTTTATCAACGAATTTACTGTTAATATTCAATTCCATCTTTGTAAAATTTGTATACAATTTGCTTTGTTGCTTAGTGTATGATTCTGATGGAAGGATGAAATTTTCATTAATAAATGCTCCTGTAAAAATATTCCTATTTGTTGTGCAAATTTCAAGTCATTAGAACGAATAGTGCTTGAGATGCGGGTGTATTATCCTGCACTTTTGGGCGTATGGTAACCCACAGTCAAACATTTAGTTGAAAAGTTTAGCTTCAAATCTAAGTTTCATGTCACTGCTTTTATACCAAGCTAAAGATTGCTCCTTTATGTTTTTCCGCCAATCGATAAAATGTAATCTCACAACAAACAACAGGTAGCTACTTTCAGCAATGCGTTTGATGATGACGGCGGAGTTTTTACTCCTTTCCTACTTTAATTAAAGACTTGGTTGGTTTTTGTGTGTTTATTTCACTAACTAACTATTTACAAAATAGAGAAACTTCGCTTTTCTATACTGTGCTTGCTAGAAGCTATCTTACTGTTACTAATATGGACATATTTTACAAAAAGGGAAGAGGGGGACCAAAATGCCTCCGAGAAGAAACTGCGAACGTGAAGACGTTTAACATACGTTTTCGACCACTTTTGCTTAGAGCAGTTAGAGCAGATAGATTTACAGCACGTTAAACCGTTTTATCGACTTTTGTGCGTGACGAAACAAATAACAAAATTCCTCTTTACAACAAGATAACAAAGAATGTTGTTATCTGAGAAGTAAAAGAGGAGCGAATACTTTATTAGGTTCACTTTTAAATGATTTTACAAGTATCTAGACAACCAACGTTGTTTTTCTAGACGGTTTTATCCGATACCACTCAAAAACTTTTAGAATTGATTTTAATTAAATTCCAATGTATTGCACAAAGAATTTAAAACAGTATCTTTTTGTATAACATTTAAAAGGTCCTACAACGGAAGGTATTTCCGTTTCAATAGCCTCCAATCCTTGCATTAATAATAAGAATTTTCCTTCGCGTACACAAAAAAAGGGAACTCAACAACTCGTTCATTCGAAGGCAAAACGAGAGATTTGTCTCTTTTCGACCGCAAAACGGCGCATGGACTAACCTGTGCGCGCTCTTCTTTTGGGGGAAGAAACCGAAGCGTTTTGTATAGGATCGCGCTTAATATGATTAGTTCCGTCCGAAAGAGAGGATTTAAAGTGGTCTCTGAGGAAATTCGCCGCACGAAAGCTTTCCATTAATAAGAAACTTACTTCGCACAAACACACGCATCTATAGGGGGCGCACTTTTAGACCCTTGCATTCAGTCGATAGAATTGGGAGAGGCTACGGGAAGAAGTGGAGTATTTTTTTCTGTTTGTTCCCAGATGTTAAAATACCATAGCTTTGGAAATACCTAACCTTCTTTTCAGCTGGCTAGCTAGCTGTTATTTGTTACTATAGCAAAGGGCATATTGAGTATAGAGTGGGCGAGCAAAAAAAAGATTTTTTAACGTTTTTCTCGTCGATTCCGCAGTCTGTTGTAAGATAAGAACTTCGCTTTTTTGCACTGTACGCTTAGAGAATGAACCGATGGTGGAGGCAGGGTTGTATTTTAAAAGGTGCTTGAAGAAAATTTATTTTCGTTGCGACCTTCTAATAAAGAGGTGAAAAACTTCAGAATTTTCCGTTACGGGTTTAATAAATTCACTTGAAAGTAGTTATGAGCTTTTATAGTATTTATGAATTTAGTTAAAGGTATGGGTGGTCCAAATTTTACACAAAATTTTCAACTGTGTAGTTACCTTTTATCTTTTGTTTTCGCCAATTACTTTGATCCAAGTTCTCAGTTTAAAACAAAAGTAAAAATATTTACATAATTAGGAATTATTTTCTTTTCTTAACGTAATTCCATCGGAGCTAACGAAGTATATATAATTTCTTTCTTTTTCTTCGAAGGAGAAAGGACGCCCTACCAGCAGCGCAGCGTGTCCATTATAAAGGCCGGATAGCAGGAAAAAAATATATTAAAACTCCATCAGAGTTAAACGCACCTATTATCCTCCTTAATTAAACTCGTGGAGAAGTGATATCTTCGGAAGGATGAAAGTAAATTAGCTTTTATTACGGAGTGAAGAGGGAGCCTGCCGTAGGTACCCCACAGCCAGTCCCTTGGTCTAGCGTCTTCACGGTGTACGCTTCAATTAACAAGAAATGATAAAGTTGTAGGTAGGTTCTTCTTACGCTTCCAGTATCCTCGCCCTTTTTCGCTGGGGGACTCAAAAAGGCACGTCGCGGAATTAGATAATTTCAGCTGTCGGAGGAATTAGGTCGGTAATTTCGTCGGAGGGAAACATTCAAAAAGAGGAAATTTTAGAATTTCATCTTGGAGTTCAAGTTTGAAGGAAAGAAAAATGCCTCTTTGTACAATTTAATTGCAAAGTAAAATTGTGATCAACTGAAATTATAACCACGTCCTTTATGAATCTGTTTCAATACTACGACCGGCCGACTAATTTTTTATAATTGTCGTATTTCTGAGCTACACTCAAATTGTTAGGATTCGCCTAAGTTTTATTACAGTTTACATTTACCTTTGCTTTGCGTATAGCGGCATAAGGGCGCTACCAATGAAACGTCGCCCGTCAACATTAATTTCAATATTTAGTGAATTTAAATTTCCAAAGTTCCATCAAGATAACAAGTGATTTGGTCATATGAATTTTTAGTCACTGAAAAAATGAAACTGAGCCGAGGAAACTTTCGGAGAGGATCTCCACAATGTCTAGTCGAGTTAATTTCTGTTTTTAGTAAATAAGCATTACATAAATCGACAATTTCTTACTGGTACTGCGATTCTCACTAAGCTGAACGACGATCTTAGGACAGGACCAATGAAGACAGCAGTCATTCAAAAAGATATCGCTATTCTCAACTGTTCAAGGAAGATCGACATGTGAGCGAGATCGAGAGGAGCAATTGAGAATTTGCCCTTTTTCGATCAAGCCACAGAATTTATCATCGAACTTTCAATCTAAATCGAGGATATTAAGATTACTTTTCCTTTTTCAATTACATAATTTCTACTTTCTCTACTCTTCTTGCAAAAGAGGCACATTTTCGTAGGAAGCTGCGTTAATATAATTTTTATGGTCGAACGCTGATCGAGCGCCAATTCGGAATCAATTCTTTAGGAAAATCCGGTTAATAAATCTTTACTACGCGGAAGATGATTTACAAGGGTGTGATTTATGTTTGTTCTTTCACCTGACGGAAGTTCCCACGCGAGAGCTTATTACATATATTGTAACATAAAATGTCACTTTTACGGGTGCAAAAAGGAATTTTCCCCCGAAAAAAGAACTGAAGAGAGAGAGAGAAGTAAGAAGAATTTAATTTATTTTCGTTTTAAAAAATCTTCCTCTCCTATAGAAGGAAAAACTATAGATTAGGTTGTTGTATCGACTAAATTAAATTTAAAGCTAACCTTTATTATACAACGTACGTCTTCGAGTTTGGTTGTGGTATAAGAGGAACGTTAAGGAGAAAGACGTAGGGGTGAATTAGTATTCTGAAAAAAAGGCTGCACTAAGTGAATTTCGCTTCCAATACGCTTTGCGCAAGCCGCATACAAATTAAGGACGGTAAATCTTGGCCGCTAATTTTACACGGTGCTCGAAGGAACCGCTAGCTGGCACCACGCTCGGAATAGCAATAAAAGGCGAGTTGTGCTCTTAATGTAATTTCGCTTCTCGAGAGTAAAATGAAACAATCGTTAGCGTAAACAAATGAACAAACATTTAACTTATTTGATATGTAAATGTAATCGCTTTAAAACATTTTATAGAATAACACAATTTAATGGTACTTAGATTTAATTATACAAGTCCTCTTTTTGTTTGTCAATCAAGAATCCGTGTTCCGTATTGTGAACACCATTTTGCGTTGAATATTTCTAATTTGTCGTAAAATTTTAATCAATTGGAATTCCTAAGATTATTAGAAGACTTGTTCTTTTTAAATAATGTCAAAAGTCAACAACAGGCCGCATTGGTATCAACCGGAAGCGCTAGTGAAGTATAGCAGGGTCTGTCATTATGGATTTCGATGTTATAACTATTGTCTTTGCTTCTATCCCAGGCTTCTTATTCTTTAAATCATTATACACGATGGGGTACTAAAGTGTCTCTCTTTTCCGATATCAGCTTTTGAACGACACAAGTTAGCGTTTTTAGAAAGAAAACGGCCGATTTATTATGTTATCGACAGTTTAATTGCATTTCTGGGGTCACCGTAAGTGACATCAACTTTCTTATTTTAAACAGAATACTCTGTATATTTTTATATTTTTGGAAAGGCAATCGAAAGATAAACCCAAAAATACCCATATGTTATACTTTAACTTAAGAAATATGACGATATGCAGTAATAAATGTTTTGGTAATTTACTTTTATTATTATGGAAAGCTAGACAGGAAAGAGCACCTAATTGTTTCTGGTGACTCCAAAGAGCTCGCAGTGAATCAAAGTAATAATAACAATTACCAGATTGTCAAATCTCAATTTCAAAAGCATCAATTATTCTTCTTATTCAACAATGATAGCAAGGACTGTGGCGTAGTATGGTAAACAACACATAAGTATCGGCACCCTCCGCCCCACACAAGTTTAATTTATTATATAGTAATATAATAAATAGTCCGGGACGGCCGTTTCGAGGACACGAATGGTCCTCATCATCAACCGGTGACCGAATGATGCGAGAAAAAACTTTTTCTAAAACTAAACATGCATTTACTATCCCTACTTCTTAGAACAGATATTCTTTACAAGTGCCTATTTCTACCTCCTGCACGCCTTGAAGCTACGACGTGCGAAAAATACCATGCATGAACTATCCCTTCTTCCGAGAAGAAATATTGTTTTACAAGTGCCTAATTCTACCCTCTACGCGTCTTAAACTACGACCTTAACCCCGGTTAAAACTAATAGTAAGAAATTCGTGAAACTCCCCTTTCACGGCATATCGAAAGGCGTGGGTAAGGTTTTGAAAAGTCAAGATATGAACGTATGCTTCGGTTCGCGCAACACACTTAAAAATCTTCTCGGTAATCCTAAAGATAAACCGAAAATGGGAGAAAGGTCGGATATTTACAAAATTGCATGAAGTCACTGTAATAAAGCCTATATTGGTCAAACAAAAAGAGCGATAGAAACTAGATTCAAAGAACATCTACCAAATTATCGCTACGGCAGATTGGACGCGTCGAGTGTAGCACAACATATAAATGAAACCGGGCATAGTATTAAATTAGAAAACTTAAAATTGATGAAAAACGTCTCGTCGCCGCGAGTACTAGATGCGTACGAGACGGTTTACATAAAAAGTAATAAAAATCTGATGAACAGAGAAAACGAACTGTTGTCGTACTCTGTCCTTTTTGACCTTTTGCAGTAGGCTGGCACTTTATATTTTGGGTTATAAAAGAGATCTCCCCGTCCATCTGGCCGTGTTTTTCGCATGTCGTAGTTTAAGACGCGTAGAGGGTAGAATTAGGCACTTGTAAAACAATATTTCTTCTTGGAAAAAGGGATAGTTCATGCATGTTACTTTTCGCACGTCGTAGCTTCAAGGCGTGCAGGAGGTAGAAATAGGCACTTGTAAAGAATATCTGTTCTAAGAAGTAGGTATAGTACATGCATGTTTAGTTTTAGAAAAAGTGTTTTCTCACATCATTCGGTCACCGGTTGATGATGAGGACCATTCGTGTCCTCGAAACGTCCGTCCCGGACTAATTATTATATTACTATATAATAAATTAAACTTGTGTGGTGCGGAGGGTGCCGATACTTATATATTGTTTACCATTCTTCTTATTGATTGTTATTATTTCCTGCGTTTGTCATGCTTTCGTTTTTATTATTATTTTCTCTCGTTTAACTTGTTTTATAACACTCCCGGTGTGATATTTCTCCGCAAACTACTAAAATGCTAAATACTTGTTTGCTAAATTTTTGCTTCGTGAATTTGACACGTTCTATGCATTGTATGCAATAATGAATAAAAGCTATTTATTGAACTATTTATCAATTCGACGATAATAAAACAGAAGACCCGACATTGACAATAAAATAACATTTAAAACATAGAACTGTTACTAACATTACACAAATCGCAATACACAACATCGGCATGAGAATAGCGATGGAAGTAAGATAAATAAACAATGTATCTGTTATTTGTAGGAAATTGGATTATTTATAAATAAAGGAAATTATCAGGATTCATTTCATTTGTTTTCTTATTTATAGTATGTATATCAATGAAGCACTAGTACAGTCAATGCTCGTATTAAATAAATATTCACATTAGCGATAACATGCGTTCTCTCTCATTACATATACTGCATGACATGGAAATTGCAATACCAAGAAGGAGTGTGAATTTTGTGACCAATCTTAGTGAAAACGCATGTCTAATCAAAGGTAATAATTGATTATAGCTTTGTTGCCATTAAATGATGATGGCTTCATGCAGTCTTTTCTAGCATTAATATCTCGCGAGTTCTGATTCAATCTTCACCATTTTCCCTTATAATACTTTTGCTTAACATTGACCACGATTGAGCGAATTTGACAGAAACCGAATTGTTGGCTTGCGCGAAGGTATCAGTCATAGAAATAAATATAAAAGACGAAGGAGGAAGATTAACTCTATTAAGCTTAAACTAAACTATACTGTTTTTTACGAGTTTCGTTTTTCTAAAGTGAGACACCATTAAAGTGCCTTCCGTGTTCAAATTCACGCGAAGATGCGCTACTTAAGGAAGGTACTAAAAGTTATTTGTGGTTTCTCTCACAGACCTCCATTTTATTTAGTTTTCAAACATTTGGTACAATTACAATGGCATAGCTTTTGCCAATAACCTTGTATTCTAGATTATTAAACATCTTCTTAGCAGTTTAACACCTCACTGGGTAGTAAAACTTATTGGATCTTCGCCGCCGTTCTAAATCTCATTTTCGATAACAAGCTTCGCTTTGATGGTCTCAATTAAAAGCAATTAACCGAAACGGTATTATGACGTACATTATCCGATTAATTCCACACCCAAGCTTGATCGCGTCGACCTGTACGCGCCGTAGAAACAAACAAACAAACAAGACAAGCAAAGCGTCGTCTACACGAACGCCCCTAACCACCTCTTAGATACACATTTAGGTATCTACGGCAGACAGGAACGGTGACGATAATAATTGTTACGTTCACCCGACGACGTACTCTACCTTCTCCTCCCCTTATTTACATTGCAACAGATTATTTCGTTCGATAAATAAGACGTTTCTCCACCAGCAGCAACTCCGGGCGTAATTTACCTCTCGGAATCATTATATTAAAGTGGAGCAGTCGTTATGAACGCAAACATACGTTCACACACACAGAGATCTACGTACATATATGCGTTCGCGGTAATGGGGGAGTCTTGAGTATTAAGCATTTGGCGCCGTTTCCTGGGGGCAGCAATTAAAACAGACGCGATTGTTAGATAGCGTCGACGTACCCGCCTCGGTAGGTTAGCAAGCTTTGAACGTTGAAGCTACCAAGCGGCAGAAGTACGCTTCAGCCGGTGTTGTTGGGTATAATATGCATGTGCGTTTGTATTGCAACACGGAATTCGTCAGCGCGCTGTCAAAACGGCGGCGATCGAGGAGATTGTCGGGATTGAACTGCCGACGAGTTTGGCGGCGTTAATAACAATGATTATTTCCGGTAATAACGTCTCAATTTAGTAGTTTAAATTCTTAATTGAACCGTTGCAGCATTACTAAAGATGATGATGTTGATTACAAATGTAAAACAGCATGCATCAAGGATAGTAAACGCTGTAAGGATTCACCTCCATTCATTGTACAACGTTCATACAGAAATACGGTCTTTGAGTTAATGTGCTGCGTTCACTATTAAGCTAGGCCCCGACGTATGAAGATTGAGGAATATGCGTTCAATCATGCTTAGGCATTCAACTGGTGATCGTTTCTGCCTATGTATGACATAGATACGCAATTGTGAGATAAAACTAAAGCGCAGAGATGTCTCATAATGAGAACCGCTTTATGTAATAAAAATAAAGAGGAGGTATAATAAATAAATAAATAAGGAAAATCTTTTTTTTTAATTTTTTCTGATTGTGAAGACATAATTGAACCAAAATTAGTGCACCAATTAAAGTCACATTAACCCTTAAGTGATTATAGCAAATTCTGTATTGAGTGCAGATTAGCAAATTGGCTTTATTGAGACTCGATGGCCCAAATAAATTTCTGTATTTGTAAAACAAAAACGTATATCAAAATCTAGAACTTTTATTGCATAAAGTTAGGAACAAGTACTTACAACTATGGAATGTTAAATTTTGTATTGGTAGCATATGAATTTTTGGCGGTCTCCTTTTTGGAAACCCACATTTCTCGAGGACTTATCGTGCACACACTACACATAGGCGCATATCAAGGACTTTATTTTCTTTACAAAGGGAACAGTACCAACTTTCTATAGATTGCTGTGTTATTTTCTTTGTTTGATAAGTAACAGTAGCGCAGATTTTTTCACTAGCTTTTTCTAATAAAAAGCTTTAAGCATAAACTTTTTCGAAAGATGCTCTATGACGTCTATTATGCAATCAATTTACTTTACCAATTTCTGGAGGTTGTGACGTCCTTTATAATCCATATTCCACAATAGGTTTCCAATCAAAGACAGGATTCCCCCTATGAAACCAACGCGAATCAAGCCCCAACCGACAAAGCGGCATCGCGTGCACACCTCTGGGGAAACCGCAAATATAATTTTTCTTCGAACGAGTGACGGAGCCGCAAAACAACAGTGTTGTAGATAGATTGGTAGGTAGAGAATTGAGATCGTATTCCCACAACTTGATTAGCGCTTGAAGGTCCAATTTATATAGTACGCACGTACGCGTTTTCAAGGTCTCCTATATTACTAGATTACGATGTTCGGTTTCCTTCAAGACATTCATCCCCTTACCGCATTTTCCCTGATCCGTGTTCGACGTTTATTTTGAGTATGGTGCCCTTCCCAGAAATATGTTATGCGTATTACGCAGTCGAGTCAGGGTTTCCGTAGATCGGATGAAAATCATGGATTCGCTACTCAGCTATAAGCAAATCTAAATTTGATGGATACGGTTTCGGTTAGAGAGAAATTGGATGCAGTTTATACGGGCCATGCGCCTTTGGTGACTATCACCATCAGATACTGGTTTCATGAATTTCGATCTTATAACGTTACAATAGATTTCATTGCAATTTTATATAAATAAATATTGCTACTGTAAATAGATGTTATTTGTTAGAGGAACGAAGTTCTGATATCCAGCCAACCGAAAATTTCTCTATAACAAACTTTATATTTACTTGATATACATACTTTAATTTAAACATCAAATGTAAGTCAAGTAAAATTTAGTTTTTTGTACTTGTTGTATTTTAGCATCTAAAATAAAGTTTCTAACTATCTACCGCTTTACCTCACTAGCACTTCCTAAAGGGTTACACTTGCTGAAATTCGCAGAAACTCGCGAGAAAGCGAAAACAAACACCGCCAGATTCCATTCCTTTAGCGCGTTGAAATCATAAGTTCGAAATTTAGACGCGTACATAAGGAGAGGAGGCGCCAAAATTTGAGCGTATCCTTTTCTCCCCTTGAGATTGGAATTGTTCCAAGTTGGTAGGTTGTTCTACTACTTACGTATAGAGTAGCTACTGCTGCTCCTGCTGGTGGTGGTAGTAGATATGAAACTTTGAATTAATGAGCGGAGCTTACCACTTTGACACTTTCAGAGAACCATTTGCAACTGTTTAGAAACGAATGCGTGTATATGTGCGTGTGTATGTGTGTGTATAGAAGCGGCGGGAATATTACATATATCAAAGGGCGTATATCAAGCTTAAACGCTGTAGGCGTACCGGGGAACACGTTGTGTTGAAGATTTAGTTCACGGATGGTTGTTTTAAGAGGAGTTATCGTCAGAAGCAGGTCTTATTTATTTATTTGGTGAAAGTTTGAAGTTAAAAGTTGAATTTTCGGCGCTTCGGAAGTGTTTCGTACACTTTAAACCGCCTCAGGAATTGTTAGCATGGCGATAGTACATTTATTTAACAAACAAACTTAAAACACGTAGGACATGAAGGATATTACGCTACAAATTTGCCTGTCATTATTATAACCTAAAGTTGTTTGTTTTCTGGAACTGAAATAATAAAATTCTGAATTCAGTTAGCTTAGTCATAAAATTAAATCTTACGACGATAGCTTTACTTACTGATTTAACCTTTTTTTTTCGTTGATTTTATTTTCGATTGAGTTCACTTGAACTCTGTTTGTCGCTTTTTGATTTTATTCAGTTTCTCGTCCATTTTTTTTTAGTCTCATTCCAATTGCTCTCGTTTTATTTTCTTGTTTCTTCGTTGTCGCGCATGATTCTACGCCATATGTAAGGATGAGGTTTACATTCTTCTGATATACTTGTATTCCATTTTCCTTGAGGATTTCTCTTTCTCCTAAGAATGTATTCTCAACATCAACATATCCATATTCATTCATTTCTTAGCTACAATTAACGATAACAGCTACAGGCTTCTTCCAAATTTGAAGATAAAAATCATTGTAACATTTTATAACGATTGTCTCCAACAACTTGTTGCTGGCGTGTTTCGAAGACTTGAATAATAAATATTTACCCTTGCAATGTGCATATTCTACAACATCGCGCATTACGTGAATCGATATTCAAGCAAAGGCATGTGCTCTAGTGACTATCCTCGTTCCATATATGTACCTGCCCTATTTGCATTTTGCGCTTCTCTTCGGAAAATCTAATTTGTCATCTGTCTCTTTTGCATGCACGCCATGTGGCATGAGAGAAGAAAAATGACAGTAAATGCACAATTACACTGTTACGTTTTGAGCACACAATTACTAACTGAGCAACCAACGCCTTTTCATATTTGTAAACAACATGAAAGCTAACTTTCTTTCTCTATTAACGTAGTTAATGATGACGATTATAGCAGGCGGGGTTAAAAGCGACGTAGAAATAATTGCATGCGGTGTTTCTTCGTCGCCTCGGAGCGACGGTGCGGTGGTATTGTTCTTTTTTTTTGTCGCTCTCCTTAGCCGAGCGTTCCTCGAGGGAAATAAACGAAGAGCAACAACATATAAACTTCAAGGTGAAGCGATGACGCTCGCTTATAACTCGTTTCACTTAGTTAGTTACTTCCCGTTTATGTTGATTAATCTTTTGATAATATTTGCTTTAGTTCGGGGGAGGCGTTGTTGCTTTTATAGAGTTCGGGGATCAGGTAATTGAAGAAGAATGAGTATAATTAGTATGACGTAAAGAGAGCTAAGACAAACTTTCTCGAAATGTGTTTACGTAGGTATCGTATATAGAAAGATGAAGTAGCTTTTGATTGTTTTATAATACAACATTAAACATAGCTGGAAATAGAAATTGCGTCACTTTGGCCCTTGTGGGCGTTTTGTGATAACTTAGAAGGGAAACCAATTAAATTTCTTAAAGAATATTTTATTCATTGTATTATTATTAACATTATAGGAACGTTACATTACGTATGGTAACGCCCAGTGGGTAGATTAGTCCACCCATCTAGGGCTCTTGATTTGTAGATCTATTTCTCTATCGAAATCCAGAAGTTCATACAGCGACGTCTTTCTCAGAGGGCTAAATTGGTTTCTGCAGTTGACAGAACAGTGACAAACTATGTGTTCAACTGTTTCTTCATTTTCCAAGCTGAGAAGGCACTTCACCTCAGCCCCATACTGTATGGGCGCTTGTTTAATCGCACATGGTGGGTAAAAATTCTAGTTACAGCCCTGACAGACATCTTGTCAACTTTTAATATTGTATTTAGCTTTATCGAATATTGAGCATTAGGCAGAACACATCAGAAAATGCCTAGAAACAATAACCAAAAAATAATGCTAAGATAGCTTAGCTTCCTCATGGTATTGATGGAATAATTCAAAATAATTCACGGCAAACGCAATGAAAGGAGAGAGAAAAGAGGGCGCCAAGAAATGTCGAGTTTGTCGTTTTGAAAGTTGTGGTATTAACTGTGAGGCAACAGCAATAGAAGGTAGAGATATGAAAAATACTCTCGAAATCACGCTGATGATGCCGGGTAGGCAGAAACATGTCCGTGTGTTAGTGTATTTTTTTCTCTCTCCTTTCATTGCGTTTGCCGTGAATTATTCCATCAATACCATGAGGAAGCTAAGCTATCTCAGCATTAAATTTTGGTTATTGAGCATTAGTATAGTGATTGTTCAATTCATTATCCATCACCTTCGCTGTTTTACTGACGATCAGAAGAATTTACATTAAAAGCGTTAAATTTCCTATTCCAAACAAGTACCAAATTATTTTTGTAAGTTATAAAATACTTACTAGCGCTGGTGTAGCTTTATCCTGTAATATATATTTTACAGTTCCGTTAATAGGCCTTGACCCTATAAATACAGCCACTAAACTTTATACATTTCGTTTTAAACATTCTTACCGTCGCAAGAATATATTCTCGTTTCATATAGTTCTTTACTTCGATAAGACCTAAAAGAGGTCGTTATAAAATTAGCTCACTAGCTTTTATACGAAAACGACTTTAATTTTGGAAGCCCCTTTTAAACAACCGGCGAGTAAGCAAGAACGTTCAGGTTATTATCGTTACCCTACCGTTCGCGTTTTACGATTTCTATAAACTGAAATTTTACAACCGAAAGTCGGTAAAAGGCGAAGTTAGAAATATAACCGACGTCGTGCACTTGAATTTTGCTTATTAGATCGAATTTAATCGGACGACATAGATCTATATCTAGAGTTTTACGGCGTACTAAATATGTATTAAGGATTAATAGGCCGCGTAAAATAAAAATAAAGTTATCACAGTTTATAATACACACTGTATTCAAAACTATTTACCCGGACTTGCTAGCTATACAGAAACTTGGAATTTTAGCGTTAATTCTAAACGGAAAGGAGAAGCTCTGTATTGTAAACAATGGACTCAGGGACGAATCTACCTTAAAGAAGCGGATTGTAACTTTTATTTATGTATTGCAAGGTTCCAAATATTGGAAAATTATTTTCTTTAATAAAAGATACTTTTTTACCATGATCTACAGTATGTACCACCGTACCGCATTTTGTTAGGTCTCATCTCTTAAAAAAAAATTAATTCAAACTTTGTTTACACTACATTATACAATTATTGATTTGTTGATGGCATAAAAGCAAACAACAATGACGGGTATTCAGTTTCAACTATGTCGTATGAAACATGTAAATTATTTCAAACAGCAACGACAAAGGTGTACAGCAATAAGACTAACCTTTTATAAAATCGACGGCCATCTCCAAACCGTACGTATCTTTGTCGCAATCGTCCAAGATATGCGCGCCAAGGGTGATATTCGGCAGGAGTGGATTGGGGTCTCTATTCAAGCGGTCCAGCGTGTACAACATCGCTTCTAACGCTTGTATACCGCCTTGCGGCATTACCGGCCCGCAGGTGACATTATCCTTACGCTCGTGCACCATCATCAGCCCACCAAGGATGATATCTCCCTCGACGATAGCTTCCTTCTTCACCGGCCACGGTATGTCCTGATGGAGGAGGCCGCCGTTATGACGATGATGCCGGAGATGGTGGCGTTCGGCTTCGTAGTTCTGATAGTCGAAATTGGCGCCATCAACGTCCCAAACGCTGTTACTGTCAGCGATCGAGGCGTAATCATCGAAAATTTGCGGGTTATAGTTGAAGTTCGCGGAATAATTGGCCAGTAACAGCGATCTGTACCGCTGCTTGTTGTTCTTGCGACAATCAATAATACAGACGATGGTACTGAAGGCGTACAGGAGATGTACGAAGAGCAAGTTCATGCTTTCCTATGCTTTCTCTTTCGTTTCCGTTCGATTCTCGTTATTTCTCGATAATAATAAACATGTTTCCCAATGAATGCTGATATGTGTCGTTTTATTCTCTGTAAGGAAAAGACTCCTTGATATATTGTCAGCGATATTCCTATTGTAATAGCTCATTTAATTGATATTCCCTAATATCCATGTATTCTCATTTTCCGAAATTATCTGAAATTGGAAATGTATTGTTGGTTTCCTACGGTATTGGTCATTAAATAAATCCTTGCAGGTTGCACTACATAAAAAATAGAAAAAAGCTAATCTGACAAATACATATATCACTAAAATTCAAGGAAGGGAACTTCTAATTTGCGGCAGATAAAGGTGAGTTTGTAACTTAATATCCATTGCAAACTTCTTGTTCGTTTTCATTTGTTCATAGATTCATAATTTTCATGTTATAGCCGAAAAATACATTTTTAAAGTATCAACTAGTTTAGATGTACACTACCCGACAAAAACATAGACGCGGTATCGTTTCTATTTACGAAACAAAGTTTATAGACATTATATAAAATGTAAATGAGGGTTATTAATACTTGTTATGTAAATAGTCCGTTTATAGATATTTCTGGGTATTTATTGCTTTATGAGGGGTAATTGAGATTTTCCCAGATCAAAATAGGAATTTTAAATGCGACAAAAATTTAGACCCTGTGCATTTATTACATTAATATAAGCAAAAATGTTTTAATTTGATACTTCTCTTTATATGCAGCGGTTGTGCTGGTAAAGTGTACACATTTCACCACGAGAAATTATATTTTATAAAGTGTTTGCAATATGGGTAGAAAAAAACAATTATCCTGGATAGAAAGGGGTAAAGTTCTAGCCTGGCACCAGGATGGTGTTAGTAAGAAGGAAATTGCTCGTCGGCTACGAAGAAGCGATCATTTCGTTAGAAATTTCCTGATAGATCCGGAAAATTACGGCAAACCAAAAGGCCAGGGGCGACCGAAAGCTGTAAGTGAGCGGGACAAACGTATGATATTGCGGTGTGCATCCAATTCTTCTGCGTCGGCGAGAGTTATTGCAGAAGAGGCGGGGGTACAAACGCACGTGCGTAATGTTCAAAGGATTTTAAAGGCGTCACCGGTAATATCACGGAAGAAAATGTTGAGAAAACCGCCACTTTCGGCGAAACACAAAGAAGCGAGGTTGAGTGTTGAGTTCTTCAGCAAGAAGAACACGTATCCTGGAAGAAACAATGGGAAAAAGTTATATTTTCCGATGAGAAACGTTTTAATTTGGACGGATCGGATGGGTACTCGCATTATTATCATGATCTGAGAAAGGAACCAAAAGTGAAAATGACCAGACAATTAGGGGGTGGATCTGTGATGATATGGGCAGCGATTGGATTCCGCGGTAAAAGTGAGATAATGTTTTGCACAAACAAAACGACATTTGTGACGTATAAAGACTTATTGCGTGACAATCTTCTACGTTTTGGAAACCAATGGGCCGAGCGCAATTTTGTTTTTCAGCAAGATAACGCCCCAATTCATAAAGCAAAAACCATTACTGAATGGTTTAAAGAGTGGCCGGCACGGTCACCAGACTTAAACATTATTGAAAACATGTGGTGTGAATCGGCACGTCGCGTTTATGGCGGAGGCCGTCAATATTTCACGGTACAGGAACTGAAAACTTCAATAGTGACTGAATGGTAGAATATCCCTCAAAATTATGTGTTAAATTCATATAAATCTATTAATAACAGACTGTTGGAAGTGATTAAGAACAATGGAGGATCCACGCATTACTCATTTGTTGATTTTTGTTTTACATTTGTAACGGAGCGTCTAAATTTTTGTCGCAGAAATTGTTTAAACATTGGAGTAATAATTTATTATTTAGTTCATATATTACTGGAGGAGATATTTTTAAGTTTATTTTACTTTTATGAATAAAAACTTAATTAGATATCTCGCTAGTTTCGCAAAGAAATGTTGTAACCCTTAAAACCCGTAAAACATCTTACCGCGTCTAAGTTTTTGTCGGGGAGTGTATTTGTTACTAAATATCTCATTAATCACGTACTGTTTGTAAAAATATCCACGTTATAGTAGCGATAAATTTTAGTGCTATATAAAATATCGTTCTGTTCTCTGCATACACACCTAAGAATTTCTATATTATTTTGTTGCTTCGATATAGAAAGTTTTAAATTAAACTATTCTTCATGTATCGATATAATTTAAGCACATTCAAAAAAATCCTGGACCTATCTTTGGGGTGAACATCCGTCTTAAGTATATTAGTCTAGAACAACATAAAGGAAACAATCTTTATTCCCGAGGTTAACACAGTACTAAAACAAATAAGTGGAAATAACAACTTCTTAAAACATATCGGACAACCCAAATATTTCTTATTTATATGCGAGCTCAACGACGTCACGAAGTGTATCCTTGAACGTGTTCTTGGTAGGAATTGGTAGGACTAGGAAAATTATACGTGGGTCGGTAAAACGACATACATATGTATGTTCCAATGCGGTCTTCAACATACGCGGCGGTTCTGATTCAAATAGCTGAAGGCTGTTAGCGGGATAACGGTTACAAATATTCCACGTCGGAACGCGAAGATAGACCGATGGCGATATACTTTTCGAGACCTGTTCAGCGTGAGTCGTCGGATGAAGTAACGTCAGGAGTCTGTTGAAACGAAAATTTGAAGCAAATTTCTCATGAAAAAATTATTTCGTGACATTCCTTTGCATAAATTGCGGTTTGATCGATTGGTAAAATGTATACACTGTATACGATTCATTATAAATAATGATTATAACTTTTCTACTTTATTTTAGCTGAAAATGTTTTTCAATTTGCGTGGACGGTCGATGGTTCGTCGCAATATTGAAATTATAAATATCAAATAAACAGCCTTTGTGGATTTACGACAATTATAATTTCATTTATTATATTTGCACTTGCATCATGAATCCGCTAATAATTATTTATCTAGGCTTTCGTTTTTTTTTTTATTTATATAATGTCCCCCTATCCGGAAAAGGTAACGCTAAATCAGCTTTATTTTCACAACTAACTCTAATAATAATAATCATTTGAAATAAATATCTTTATACATACAAAAGCTCACAATGCCTTTTAGACATACGTAAAAACTCGAAACACGTTGTTACACGCAGCAATCTGGCTGGGCAACATTATAGTATAACTGTTAAATACCCTTTCTTCTTTTATTTTTTTGATTTTATTTTATTTGCTTGTTAATAAAGTTAGTAATAGTAACTTCGGTGGTTTTCTTCCGAGTACACACACACAAACCAGTCAATTTAAATGTTTTTATATAACATAACCTCCCGGTCGCTTCCTACCGGCGTAATAAGCAACCTACACGTAATAAGCAACTATATCTAATGCAAAGAAACAGTTTTTAAAGCAACATATTTAGAAACTCTGAGTTATAGGAGTACTCCGTTATGGGTACATTTCAATTTGTTGTTTTTATATAGTTCAATAAATTATACAGAGGGAACCCCGAATTGAATCGTCATTATTTTTTAGAGTAGTTCCATCATCAGAAATTCAACTCGGTATTACCCCTCTCGGCATTCATTTTGATCTTTTGCATATGTAGATGTAACATTCTTTTGGTTAGCTATATATATTTCTTTGTGTGTAAAAATTTCTTTTTCCCAATAATCAGCTTTTGTACATATAAGCCTTAGTGCTTTTCTCACATGAATCCATAAGTTTTTTTTTACATTATTTTGTGTACGTGTACAATACACCTCTGTAGTTTTGTCCATTCCTCCCGACTCATCCTATATACTGAAATTATTCCAATCTTTCCCATAGATCCATTTAAGTAAAATCCCAGGCGATCTATTTCACTATAAATTGCGTTTCTCTTTCGACCGTTTCTAATCGTATTTCATCGGGAATTCTATTCTATAAGAGCGCTTTGTGCTAGTCCCGCACCAACGGATCGACATCAGCGTCGAAGAAAAATCCTTCTGCTTCAATTTGCATTTATTTCGTTGGCGGTCGGAGTTTACGGACGACATCGAAGAATGGCTAATTTGTGCGTCCCCGTAGTTAGCGTTTAGACGACGTCTATAGCAGTAGCGGCAGCGACAGGATCTCGCTCCCAATCGAATAAAAGCGACTAATTTACTGGAAAATGATGTCCTTATCGCCAGCGGACCGAATTTGTTTGGAGGAGATCCCAGTATCCTGCTTCTCTTTTTGTCGTTTCGTTACTTCTTCTTTATACCAAATGCCTTGAATGGCGGTTTGTGTCGCGTCGTAGGCAAGATGTAAATATTACGGTCGGTAACGTTTATGACGAGGGATTTACATACATTTTGCGATATTTGCTGGAAATTTATCGAAGAAAAATTGCATAAGTTAATATAAAAGTCCTAAATAAATGTATATTTTTCTAAGATACTTTTTCTAACTGGAAGGAACTATATTTTCAAAGAATTCTATAAACGAAACGACGGTCAGTACTGGCGGGCTAAATGCTGAACGCCCTCGGCCATTGCACCTTCATTGAAACGTAATGTCTTTGACTAATCGTTCAATTCCAAAATTTTAATAAAAACTCGACGATATCCGTATCCGAAAGCCGTTCTTCGTCGCGGGAAAGCGAAAAAAGTTCATATTTCTCGAAGTGATTTTGACGTTTTGCTTAAGTTTTGTTCTTCCACTACCGCGTCGAATTACCCAAGACTCGTTAATATATTTGCGTCTGTTCCAAACGAACGAAATTACGGCTCTTGGCAAAAATAGCCAGATTTCAGCCCGTGTCAATTGCGTGATTCAATCTTGCCCATATTTTTCACACATCCCCCCTCGTTTGTGTAATTTCCGTTACTCTTCCATCTCTCTCGCTCTTTCGGACGACCGAACTGTAACCGACGAAGGGAAAGCGCTTACGGGTAGGTATCGATCAGCTACTATTAACATACACTATTTTTATTTCTTTTATTAGGTTTAGGGTTAATTAGTTTAATGTAGGAAAGAACCACTTTTGGATCAGTTCAGACGAAACAACGGACTTATTAGGAGGAAGCGTATAATTTAAATGAAAATACACAAGGTGTAACCAAATAAAAACTTGTTTTGCTGGATTCAGCTTCTCGAACTAGTTTCAGTTTTACCAATATGACTAAAAACTAAATTTTTTAAAACACGAACTGTAAAATGAAAATAAGGAAGTGAGACTTAATAATATTTTATATAAACTGAAGAGTTTTACTACTCCCTTCCGTAAAAAGTTTGACCCAGTTCATTTTATTTTATTATTTCATCCTTACATCACTGTATAAGCGGAATGCAGTGGTGACATTCCTCCGTTCCTCAGAAATGAGCGTGGCAGCAGGAAATGATCTACCATTGCTTTATATTGAACGTGGCGGCGGTAGTAACAAAAGTTGAAGGTCCTCAGAACTAAACTAATAGATTTGCTGATTTATTGGCTTATAGGTACTACATATAAATTAGTTTTACTATTTATTGGGTTTATCCACGGTGCTTTGAATGCCAATATTCCCTTATAAAATTGACATAATCTCGTTTTATACTTGGATACTTATTTGCGCAAAAAGACATTTTCAAAATTCGCCAACAAATTAAGTTAGCACACCAAAATAAGCAAATTTTCCATCTTACAAATTTGACCGTAAATGCCATAACATGCTATTAATATTTCAATAATATTTTCAAGATAAAAAATGTGCTCATCGACCTATGATCAGTTAAAAAGGAATGCGAACATATCAGTTAAATTTACTGTACAAGTTTTCTATCTAGCCTAAAGCAAAGGAACGATAATAACAATTTTATTAATTAACAAGTAACCTTCTGGTAAACACTGCGCCATCAATTTATTTTTCTTCCAGTTTCAAATAGGTAATGCTGAAGAGATGTATCTACTAGCTTTTATTGGGGATTCGTTCAATAATGGTGGATGTTCGAGATGCATCCAACTCGATTATGGGATCTAATTTACTCCGTCGGGACTTGGATTTAATTGTCCCGTCCGTACACCGGGTGTAGACTCTTGTGGGAGTATGGTACTATATATGTATGTACGTATCTGTATGTGCTTAATTTGTAGGAAACGCAATCGCAAAGACATTGAAATAAATCGCCTTCCGGTTATCGCACTCGTTGGTTAGGAACATTGTTTGTTAAAGGAAGATAAAGTCGCGGCTGGATTTACAATGAAATGTAGACTGTACTCTATGGATTGATACTAGCTTCACTTCAGGTTGGTTTTATTCCAGCACATTGTTAAGTGAATTACCAAGTTTCTAGACGCTTCCCCTTTAGGTTAATTTTATAAAAAAAAAGAATATGTATTATTCTTGAGGTGTAAAATTTAAGCGTTGAAGACGAACGTAAGGAAATGGCACTAAGACAAATTAAATCCTTGTGCAATGACGAATCATCTGTCAATCCAACTAAGACAGAGATGGTACCTTTCACAATGAGAGAGAACTACAGCAGGAATACTCTCTAAGGAACTCTCACTCAGCCGATCGTACCGTTTTTGCGTTCTTCGGGCACGTTCGTCAGGTAAAATCCACTGCGATTCTGGTGTGTAGTTGTCAATCTACATTTGTTGAGTTTTCCTTTGCCTAAAGCCAAACATGTACGTTACGATATGTTTTCCTGGAATTGTCTGAATTCGCAAGACATCAGCTACTTTATACGAATAAAACGTGAAAACAGCCACTTCGCTGCAGCCATTATATCTAAACAGATATATAGCTAAAGAGCAAACACTATGAGATTTTCTAACAAAGAGCACACACAAAGGAGATATATATATATATATATATATATATATATATATATATATAGTAGCGCTCTTGCTTTTCAGGATGATATAGAAAGCTTTAGTTTTGTGTTTATACACTATCCTAGCAAATACGTCGAAGAAATACAACAGCTTCAAATATTATGAAGAAAAGTACAAAGAGACAAAAAGGACGGAAACAAGGATAGATAGTATGGAGTGAAGTGTTTTATTACCAACCAAGAAGCCAGTCAAGTGAGCCATCTGCTTGCGCTGCGGCTGCACTTTCATCGTCCGGAAATCATGAACTTCTTTCTCGTGTTCTGAATTTACGTGCCGCCGGTGAGGATTTCCTACGCTTCGGAACTTTGCTGTTAGAAAAAAAAGGGCAACGAGAAAGGGGAAAGCGAAGAATCAACGGAACAAATAAATTCCTTTCCGGAAGACTATCCGATTTGTCCCCCTTTGCCCTTAAAGGACTACTTTTCAGATACAGTAAACGTGGGGCTAGTCGCATTCGAATTTAATGTCTTTCTAACGGCGCGAAATCGATAAAAAGTAGCGCTGGAGGTAAGGCGAATAAAGTTGAGAAATAAACAAGAAAGGAACGAAGACATCTAAGGAGAAAAGAAAAAAATAGAAAAAAAATATTTGATTTAAAAAACGAGAAAGAAGCAAACATCGTCTTGGAAGCGGTACGTTAATTAGATGAAATTAAACCAGACGCCATTACGCTTCGCTATTGGTGTTTTAGTTAATTACGAGGTATCACGCTTTGAAAAAAGAGTCAATTTATTGATTCCAAGGATTTGCTTCCACACATTAATTGAATGACCTTAAGGGATGGAGGAGCGCTGTGTCTTAGCATTTCTCGATTATATTTGGAGAGGACGAGAACCGGGAACTGATCTGGATGCAAATAGTTAGGTACAACAAAATCAGCCTCGCCAAGGCTAAGCCAACATTCATCCTGATCATTTTAAAGCAAACTGATGAAACGATAATTTCGTGGAAACAATTGGTCGTCATGCAGCTTGGGAATAGTAACATCGATGGCATGCCTTCAGGAGGTGGGAATGTGTTGGAATAGATGGTATTGACAATCTTTAAAAGAACAGTACGATCCGCAGATAGCAACGCCGTCCAAGCTAGAAGCCTTAATATCAAAGTCGCGATTGATGCTTCCCCACTGGATACCGCTCTCATTTAGTTGCAAGATAATACTTCATGGGAAAGAAGGAAGCAAAAATTTTGTTTCCTACCTCAATCATTACTGTAAAGGAAGTATACCTACATGTTGTATTGTGGCGGAAGAAAACAAGCTGCTTTATTTGATGATCAATCTTCCGAACATGATTATTATTCTATTGATAAAAGCGTTTGGTAGAGAATGTGCACTTATTTAAATAGTTCGCCACTATTGTGGAAGTACCATGAATACTCTTTTTTTTATTTTGACGTAAACACCACCTTCAAAGAACATTAAACACTATAAACCGCTTTTTTTCAACAAAATTCTCAAAGATCTAAAAGTATTGAATCTATATTTACATTATAAAAAATAAATTTTGTAAGGTAAATTGGAACGAATCCACTTTACATATGTGAAGTTACTGGTTAGCGAAACAATTATTATGCAAGTGCTTTGTCATTGGAAGGATGGTGAAATTACAACAGTACCATTGATCTAATCATAATAATACCCAAAATAATATTTTCTCTATTATAATTATAAATGCCATAAGTTCTGCTAGGAACCGACTCTTCATATTTTAGAGTTACCCTAAAAATAACGGTAGAAACTTCAATAACTCTGATGCTATTGTCTTCTCCGATAAAACCAATTAAAATTTATCCCATCTTCTGATATCCTTCCTTAATATCCATTTCTGCTTGAACTTCCTGAAAATCGATTAAACAAGCACGTAAAATATAAATTAACAATCGAAATTAGTTTGGAATTACTGATTAGGTCATTCTCAAATATCGCCTTCCTCAGAGGTCGTCAAAGATGGAGCTATAGCATCTATAAATTAGTTCTTCTAGTTACCAAAAGCGCTTCATTGCTCAACATAATTACGTATTTGCACCGCAAACTATCTCTCCTTCACGTAGTGCATGTCGTTATAGATGAAATTCGGATTTAACTGCCTCTTAATGACTTTGAGACTGCCGGACTCAATACTTTGAGTATTAGAAATTAGTCGCGTTCTACGTATACGGAAATGAATTTGTCGATCTAATTATATAGCTTGATTGCCAAGAGAAATTCCCGCTATCGCTTTAATTAATAGAGCGGAATTTACAAGCTTCAAACAATAAAGATATTACCTTAAATATTCCTAGTAACTCCAAATAGGAATCTTTATTACGTTGGTTAAGCGCATGTATGCATGGCGCTAATAACAACCACGTTCGATGTTCACTATTATATAGGCTTTCGAGCTGAGTGTCAGGGAGCGTTACCTTGTTCGGAAAAAAATTTTCTAAGAGCTTCTCTAAAGTAGTTTTGCATACGATGTCTTTAATGTCGGGTTCACGTTTGCACGTTTGAATATTCATGCTCTCGTGATATATCAAAAATTTTTTTTGCGTCGCTGCTATATGAAGCTCTACGGCAGCAACGCAGCATGTAGCAGCCCAGAACAAGCTCCATGAAATTGAGAGCGAAACCTCCGGTATTCTCATGCAATTACGACGCGGTTTCAACCCGGAAACCCAAATTCTTTAAAAGAAAACAACGACCGCGGAAGTCTACAATAACATTCCTAAAGAGAATTTTCTTTATTGGCCAAGTAAATTTGTGCTGCTATTTGTTAACTGAATTTAAAAATCAAAAACATGACTGAAGCTTGTACAGAGAGCTTATTTAATCAGAGAAAATCAAACTTGAATAACTAAAATATAATAAAGACGGAGAATGAAAACTACATTTGCTTCGCATTCGCCATCCAAAGTAATTTAGGGAAAGTCGTTCATTCGTACAGATACAGTGGCCGACTACGTCAACGTCGCATATAACATTTGCATAATGACGACTTTTATATCTCGTCTTTCTCTGTCTAACGCTCAACGGATTATTATTGCGGCTGATGTTAGTACGTCCGTCGCCACGACGAATACCCTACTACATGTAGCTGTGCAGTCGTGTAGGATGTGAGTTTAATTGAGGATGTAGATGCGTTAATCTAGGGTGCGCACCCACCGTTCATTTCGGGAATTACTGTCGGGTTACCTTGCCTACTCTAGATCCCATCGACTGTGGCGGTGGTCGTGTTGGTCCGTGTGATATATGAAAAGGAATATGAAGTATGAAATACCCGTCTCCGAATCTGCATGCGACAAATAAAATTAACAGTGAGGTAAATTGTATTAGGCTGAAATTAAATATAGATTATCATTTCCTAAAAGCTGTTTGGGCTGAATTAGGTTAATAATAATTTTCCGTATTTCTAATTAACAAATTACAAATTAAGAGGTAATAGAAAACATGTAAACAAGTAGATTAAAAGGGAAATAAATAAAAATCGCTTATGCTTGCACAAAAGCATTATCCTGCTGAATCATGCTTTCAGGGCATTGTAGGTTCAAATAAGATCATTAATTTAAGAGAAGTGACACTCAGGAAAACGGAAAACAAAGTTAGAATGAAGCAAGGCTTTCTGCCAACGGTGCTGTTTAATTGCTTCCATTAGAACTAATGCTTAATCTACAGCACTAGAAATCAAGTACTTGCTTATGTAGGCGATGTGGTGTTTATATCTGCATAGGAAAGAGAAGTCATAAAGTAAAAGAATATGGACTCTATATTAACGAAGAAAAAGCACATACCTAGAAACGAGGAACGACGTAAACAGAGAACAAACACAAATCAAGATAACAACACAAATAACAATATAACACAAATAACAAGATAACAACAGCACAAGGAATGCGTGTTCGAAATGGTAGAAGAATTTTCGGTACCTTGGAGTAATAGTAACTAGTAAAAGTGAAGAAGCAAAAGGTAGCTAGTAAAGGGAAGCACATCCATAGGAGTATTACGAAATATACTAAACGCCAAAAGCATCTCACGGACAACAAGACTTAAATTGCACTAAATAGTAAAAAGACCAACAGTCTTATATTGGTCCGAATGCTAGATCATGAACAGGATAAAGGAGGAGAAATCGAATGCATGGAAACGTAAAAAGTCGATTGACCGAGTGCATAACATTTAAACAACTCATTGGAATGTAAGAAAGCTTTGCGCAAGATGAGTACCGTGATTGCTCACAATTGACCATAACCACTCACGTGTATCAACTTGAAAGGAATATTTGGCGCAACAGTCCAAACAGTGGCTTTTTCATAGATAACCGGTGCCAAAGAATGGCAGAGCCACCTTACTGGCCAACGTTGACGTGATCTCGGAAAGGACAAAACGACTAATGGCGAGCGTTATGCCAATTTACTGGGTCGTCTCAGCAATGCTGTGTGATTGCATTAACGTTACACCATCTACAATACATTCCGTCAAACCCGTGAAACCAATTTCAGTAAGAACAAGAAGTTAAAGAAAAAGGCCTTATTGTAATTCGTCTTTTCTGCCATTACAGACGAGTTGTGTCACAGCATCGCATCTATTTTTGGGGTTCGAAAGCTGACTCCTTGCATTCACCAAGTTAATGAAGTAAGTTGCCGCTGATAAGTAAATAACAAACACACTTTTCCAGTAAATCCAACAATGTAGCCCTGTAATTGTAAATATTATATTAACTATGAATGAGTTCGGAAAACTCCATCATATTTCGAAATTCTCAGCTTAAAGTTATTTACTTTTGCATTGTGAGCTTTCATCGTACACTTCTGCAAATACCTACCATTATGATCTATAATAGAAGTTAAACTTTCTTTAGGTTAGCAACAAAAGCCTTTCTTACCTAATCCCGTCCTTAACCTTGTTCTGTACGTTCTGCTGACCTAATTACACATTTGCTAAAGGCGGACAGGTTGTTCTAGTAACTCATACTATCGCCGTTGTTATTATTGCAAATCACCGTTATGATTTACATACATGCATATCCATATGAAATACGCCACAAGTACGATTACAGCGGACACAAATTACATAAAACAAACCACTTAAGCGAAATGTAGCAATTTTCGCGGTATTCCACAGTATCTAGCTCATAAATTTTAAAATTCTTAAACTGTAAATTCCATGGTAATTATGTGTTACAGACAAGACCTAAGTCTACCGTCTCGGCTAATTTCACGTATTAAATGCAAATTTCTGTTGTCACAGACAAACCAAGATGTGTAACATAACATTAAAGTTTGTTTGCTTGATTAATGGAAGAGGTTGATTATATTGAGAGATGCAATTTATTGTTTTTTGATAAATTCTACATCTCATGCCGGATTTAACACACAGTGAAGACTAGAATTTAAAGATTCTAAAATTGAACTTTAATTATTTGTTAGGACGACACTATGGTTGTTAAATCATCTAAATTTGAAATGCGTCAAATGCCCTTTGTACCGAATTTTCATTGATGTTTGATTTGCCCAACATGTGTTATCAAGCATATGTATTATGATAGTAAACAAACAACATCGACATTCTGCCTCTTTAGTTCGACACAGAGAGAGTGAGAGAAGACGTATCTAACTAAGTGCCTGATTTTCCAAATAAATTCAAGCGTTGGAGTGTTATTATTTGCAATTTATTGTAAGAGTACTTAGGTGACACACCCGGGTCTATAGACCATGAAAAATTAAAATATATTGTCTTTATTAGCTATTTCTCCGGTGATATAATATTACAATATTACTTCTCGCTTCTGCTGTTTAGACATAGGATATTATTCCTGTTTCTGTTGGCCGGGAAATATCGGTGTTTGGAAAAAAATACGCGAGTAAATTTGTCACCAACAACAATCAATCTCCGCTTTAGCTTCTGCGAGTTGAAATCCGATCAAATAAAAGAAGAACAGAACGGAAAGCGTAAAAGAGTAAGGGGATCGCGTCAATCGCTGCCATTGATTGAAAAACGCCAGGATGCGGGCATGATTGATTGATTGATCGTATTGTGCTAATTAAGCCGAAAATCGACACTTTTCACCGTCAGCCCCCTCACCCCTTTTTACGGCGATTTAATTTCTGGATTAGTGCCTATTTTGCCTGGCCCTATAATGACGACACCGATGACTAATTTTCGTCACACGGGACAAACGTTAGGCGTCGGCAAGGGATAGGGAACATTTTTTTTCCATTCTCCGGTTGTCGAAGCTGGGCCGAGAGTGATTAATGTGCCGCCGATTTCGCGAAAAAAAGAAAGTCTTACGACAACAGTTGTGTATGCGTCTGTCGAATGAAAAGTTTGCGCTGGAATGAATGAAAATGTGGATGTATTGAACGGAAAGGAATTCTTAGAAGGAAAAAATACACTATTGATGTTTTTTTGATGTTACTATTGAACGTAGAAAGCTGGTTTAATCAAGATATAGATTGATTCAAATGTAGCACATTCTTTTAGATGATAATCCGCATATTGTTGGAAAATTTCGCAACACTGGCGCAAGAACGTAATTTCAGAGTAAACGGGTCTATTGTGCGATAACTAATTACTATAGTAGGCAAATTCGGGTGCGCACGACGGAGCTGAACTTTCACATGCGAAACACAAAAACGAAATTGCGGTAAAACACGGATACATCATGTCTCTCGGCAAAATAGGTTTTTCCCGGTAAACGTGGCGAAGACAATTCCATCAGTTGAGAAACAGCGACGATCATGGGGGATTCGCAAGGCGTAATCTTAATTGATTACATTGATCGCATGTTGAAGAATCATTCTTCTTACAGCAGGCAACAGCCCAGAAGAAGCTCCATGCAATTTAGAGTGAAACGTCAGCGTTCGGATGCAACAGGTTCCAACCCGGAAAAAGATGAATGGAAAAGTGTTTGAAAAAATTGACTTTATACGTGTATTAATGCACGTGATATAAGTGAGGAGGAAACCAGAATTTTGTTAGTCCAAACCAGAAGTAAACTAGCTTCAGTGCAGTATATTTAGTGGCTGATATGACGAACGTGCTGAGGTGGAAAATAAAAAATAATGATTTTATTTACCCGTTACACCGTGCTAATTCAAGAAGTCTCGGTTTGAATTATATTCGATAAAACGGGATTTAGTCGCCTCGAGTTACGAGGTACGCTTTGCGGCATTTCCTTCTCTCTTTACTTGCGCATTTAGCTAACTATAGTACATTTTGGTGGAAAACCACGCTCATTTATCTGACATAAGCGTACAACAACATAAACATATATTGTTTAGTAGGCCCCCTGTGCGCTGCTCTCCCCTACATACAAATTATTTAACCGACTCGAAGATTTCGATCGTATTTCCGCTTACAGCGTTTGATACGTTACCCCTAAAATCTAAAACACCATGGCTTACCCGCCTTAAGACAAATGAGCTATGAAAATGCTTTAGATCCCCCAGTTCTAAGCTTCCCGGTATTTACTTCAAGTTTTATGGTAAATGCATCTTGAAATATTATAGCGGCATGAACGGGCTAAAGTTCCATTCAATTCCAAGCTGGGGTATACTGTAAAATCGTTGATTTGCTTCGCATATGAGAAATTCTCATCCAACGGCTTAAATATTGTGTGGTATTAATAAAATATTTATTCTATGTAATTAACAGCATTTGCATTAGTTTACAAAATTTATTAAAAGCCTGCAATACGGAATAGAAGATTTTAATCTCAATAATGCGTTTATTAACTTATTCTAAAATACATATGATTGATATAAATTAATAAAAAGAAGTAAAATATCACAGGTAGAGTTCTTAAAATATCCGTTTAGCGTGTATATAACTTTCTTCGATAGCTCTTTGCGTAGAATTTTTTTAAACATGGTAGTGGCGGACAATTTTATTTACTAGGATTTTTGTGGTTTGTGCAGGAAAAAAATGACTGCCACTTGTACCGTGCGTGTCATACTAGAGAAAGAATAACTGATTAAAGAGTTAGTATCTCGTTCATTCCGACAAGAGGCTCGAAATGAAAGGTCGAAAGCACTACGTAGGCACTTCTTTTGCAATGAAAAGATTCTAGGTAAAGCTACTGAATTGCCCCAGAATATAATACTTAATACTTAATTCTTGAGGGTACGTAAGAGTAATATGCCCTGCTCCCCTGAAGATGATAAAGATGCTGCAAGAGCATCAACATGGAACTAGTTAAGTTGGGAGTTAAGAACTATGCCCAGGAACCTAGCGTCTGTAGCTGTTGTAAGTATTTTGTTTTTGTACTGGTGCGGATAATGAAATGAGCTAAAGAAATCCTTGAATCCAATCTTGACGCAACATGGACGCGATAATGAGTCAAAAGTATCTGGCAGATGTTTCATATTTGTTTTAACTTCTGAACATTTATTCTGAAAACGATGCTTTTTTGAATGAAGAGCGTAGTACACGGCTGTTTCACCCTGTATAATGTTATTCAATTGAAACGTCTTCCAGCAACGTTAAGCGAAAGTCTATTCCATTAACGCGACAGCTTAAGATCAAGGTATTTTACGATCTTGGCTAGCTTTTTCGAGTGCCATAAGCTTTCATTACAGCTGCCAGACTCGACCGGCTAGCCACTGTGTTACTGGAAGCGTAACGACGTCGTTCGCTAAAATTTATTTTAATCGCCGAAGGACTTATCTAAATCGAGTCCTGGTGGCATTACATATTATAAGTGGAAGCGCTTTACTAGATCGATATGCTGTAAATAAATAAATAAGAGGTCGTTACGGTGGCGGTGGCGATTCAACCGTGACGTAATGGTAGTGGAAATACCCTGCTGTCGGTATTTAAACTGCTTGCTAATGTTACGTGATGGGCTGGGTTATGGTGTCGAAATGTATACTTCAATTTTTAACGCTAGATGGTAAAATAGATGATATCGTTGAAAAATATCGTCTGTCAATTGGATAGAATCTACGTTGAGTGAAAAAAAGGGCCGTTGATTTATAACTGGAACAAGAAAAAAGGGGAGGTTGGTTCTAGTGAATTCCCCCACCAATGGCAATGACAGATTGGGGATGGGACTTGAACTTCCCGTCAGGACTAAACAAGGGCTGTCAACTGAATTTTAATTATATGAAAAAAGTAAAAGTTTACTAAATAAATTAACAAAAATTAAACTAGAACAAAGCTTTATTAATTTTTAGAACTTGTAGAATGTTTTTTATATTTATTTATTTTTTTAATTGACTTCATTTATATTTATTTATTTCTGTGCGGATCGTAATTAGTGCGAAATGACCAGTACAACGATATTTTGAGGAAAAAGCGCGAGAAGAAGGAAGCCACGGAGAAAGAAAGTTACATCGTATTGCGCCATAGCACACGTATTTAAGTACGCTAGAGGCTTCACGACCAAATGGACTAAATAATGGTGAAAGTGCGTTGTCTAAGTGCTACAAATATTGTTAAGAGTCAGGACACCATCGCAGGGGAGTCACCAGCCACCTCATCAAGCCGTCGCTAGAAGATTGCGCCTACAAGGATAATCGCACATTATTTTTTATTTGTTGTATTTCTTCGGTATTCCTATTTATTCACCATCATCCTTTTGCACTAAGTCAATTAAACTATATACTTTGTTGTAATGCGATTGGATTGTCGTAAAGACTGCTTTCGATGAATTCGAACAAATTCACTCGTTGAAGCTTGGAACGATTAGTCACAAGTTTTGTTTCAACGTATCGTTGGCTTAGTCTATCTCCAATTAAAGCAACAGCTTGACCTGCTTGAGTTTCATTCAAGTAACACTTCACCAAATAATAATTGAGTCGATTCTCCATTGCTTTAAAGATTACTAAGCCTGCTACGTTGTTATCAAACAGTTACAAATAACGTGTGACTAGAATATTTTGCTCGCCATTATAGATGTATGTAATTAATAATTCGTGATCATAAAGCAGCTTTGACCATAATGATATTCGGTAACAATAGCCGTAGCAAACTTTGATCTAACTTTCCAGTAACAAATCGGTTAAACCGCAACATTTATACGTTAAACACCTGAGGTAATTTATCGTAAACGATTCGTCGAGATCATAACGGCGTTCACCTTTCTCGTTTAACCCCTATCATTACGGCACGTCATACATACATACACATAACCAGCAACATGTTGCCGCTGTTGCCCTGGAGCTGGCGCTGTCGCAGGTGCGTGCAATACAGCAATTACCTGGTGATGAGGGTGTGACGTTGAACTAACAAAATTTCACTCATACGTAGGCGGCACCCTAGTCGTCGCCCTTTGCCACGACCGACTTTGAGAGAACAAACGAAACGTCACAAAACGGTAACTAGTTTACTCGATATTCGGTACCTGAGGGTCCAATTTTTGTCTACTTCTTCTTATTCAATAGTAACCGGGATAAGCGTGACGTATGTATGAGATGGATGGAAAAAGGCTGGTAAATGTATTCCATTGTTGTGTTTACCCAATTTATTAGCCTATTTTTCCCAATTTTTTTTTTCGAAAAATACACCCTGTGTACTTTACCAAGTGCCCAAAGACATCTTTAACGAGTTTTGCGGCATAGACAAAAATATCCTGCAATGTTTAGAAAGATTGGAGGAATCTGATTATTTATCTATGGTTGCAATATACCGGGTGTCCCAGATTTTGTTACCTAATAATACCTGAATATGATGGTTATCCGAATAGATATAAAATTATTTACAAAGATAGAACTAACATGTTTGGATGAGAGTATCTAATTAAAGATACTTTAATCACTGAAAATATTCTATATCGACCTCTACAGAAGTGAGCAGTAGAGGTATCCAAATGTTTTTTGACGCAAGACTTGCCAGAACTTTTATGGGAAGTTTCACTTAAAGAAAGGTGTAATAATAACAGTAAATTTTTTACCGCCGATTCGGCTTTGTTTGTCATCCTTTTATTAAATAAGGTCGATGTAAGATGCAAAGAGTAAGAATTTAAATAATTAATAATGAAGATAGATTACCAACTAATCACCATGTACAGACGCACATTGCGGCGTCATATGGCTCATCAGTGCACATTTGTGGAAGGTGGTAGTCAATCGAATAATTGTCGTATAGTTAAAAGTCAACTTTGTATCATAGCACCGTTGATATGACTGATTACAAGGTTAAATTTTGCAAATAAAACTACGTATTTAACTATTTTAAAAAGTTCTTATAAGTTTCATTATTTCGTAACAACCCCCTCAAAACAAAAACCACGTAAATAGTTTCGATACCGCAGGGCAGCCGCGACCTGATAATTCTAGTTATTAGCTATTATTGTTTTCGAGGCTGTTCATAAAAACAATCAAAATTAGATACTAGATATTACATTAAATGTTGAAAGAAAGAGTTATAAACGAGAATGTAACTTAATATCTAAGTGCTCTTCTGAGAGCTAACGTAGATAATTGAAATTTCATCTCATCTCCTGTTTTACTCTGAATTTTCCATAAACAAATACATTACGGAGGGCGCCGAACTTTACCATCAGGAGGAAATTGGATATTAATCAGCAGTCACTATGGATACGGCGTCAGCGTAATTAAGGAGGGTTGAAATTGTTGTGACTAGATAGGATGGAATAAGGATATAAACAAGTTGAAATTTCGTGGCCATAAACTTGACTGAATTTTATCTAAAACTGGCGCGTCCATTCCTTTTAAGAAAGTAATTTTAAATTAATTCATTGAATGGAAATACTCATTTCAAATTACAAACTTATGTTTGTTTGCCGAGTTTAATCCCGTTAATAGACGAGCAACTAGATATGTAAATAAAGATTATAGAAGATAAACACCATCACATAAGGTTTTATAACACAAAACTAACTTTTCCTTTATTTTTCACGTGTTTACGAGGGTGTTACGGAGCGGAAACAAGAAGCTTTCGTTTCGAAATCATTGTTGTCCTAATCGATAGGCGTACACTGGTTAAAGTTGGTTCCCTTTAGCGAATGCGGGTGGGATTATGTTACAGGCTGACGTTGTTGACAATATCGATGATAATTTAATGCTTTTCCCATTCTATTTGTTTATCCTTATTCTTGTTTGAGCTAAAAAAGGCAGCGGCCGCATTATGCTAAATGTAGGCAATGTAATATTCGGAATTTATGTTTGTGTGTTAAATTCTGCTATTGTGGTGTTTGGTATCGTTTTACTGAAGTTTTTGGGACTGTCAGGAGGTTTTTTTATTGTATCAATAAAAAAGACAAACATTGTAAAAAGTGCTTTTTCAGACAAAATCATTGTAACCTTATAAAATGTTGAAATTGGGTTGTATACAGTAGTATCCAAGATAAACAACACATAAGTATCGGCACCCTCCGCACCACACAAGTTTAATTTATTATATAGTAATATAATAATTAGTCCGGGACGGCCGTTTCGAGGACACGAATGGTCCTCATCATCAACCGGTGACCGAATGAAGTGAAGACCATACTACGCCACAGTCCTTGCTATCATTATAGTATCCAAGATATATATTAAAATATGTGCGAGTTAAGAACATAATGCATGTTACTATTACTTGAAAACATATGTAAACCGGATAGAAATACGAGTTTTTTTTTAGATTATTTTCACGTGTACTTTCCACTGAAATAGAGGCATCAAAAGCTATAGCTTTAAAAATTTTACATGAAAATTTGGTAATGAATAAGGTATTAGCACGTTGGATTCCGAAATTGCTTTCTCCTGAACAAAAATTATATTATATATTTCTTTGTGTATTATTGGGACCTACAGATAAAACAAGAATCCACATAAAGGATCTTCGCTAAAAAAAAAAGAATACGGCCTTCATCGGGAAAACTGGTGAGTACGGTGTTTTGGGATTCGGAGGGGATGTCGTTAATTGAAGAGAAGAAAGGCGCTCCAGTACCAGGAAAAGGCTCTAAGGAAACAAATAAATGGTTTCCTTCAATTGAAAATTTTGTCGAAAAAAGTTGCTTCCAGGATTTCCTATCCATCAAGTTCACCGAATCATCAAAAATATCTAACGTGATGAGCCAATAAATTGGAAAATTCTATGGTTCTTGACGTAGTAGATTGGATACATTTGCTCAGTAACGTTAAATCTCAATAGTGCCATCTGATGGTGGTTTGGAAAAATTTAAGACGCTACCTTCGTTTTATTTTTCATGTATCAACATTCAATTAAATCTAACTAAAGCTTTCGTGTCACAAAAGTTGTGCATCTACATGTTTAAAAAGGATGCTCTCTCGTCTGAAAAATATGTCGAACTATAATTGATGACGATAAAAAGCGCTGAATTTATCCCTTCATTATCCCTTCATTTGTCTGTCGTAGTCGGTAGAAAAAAACTACCCCTAGTTGAATTCGTATAACACAACGGGGTAGAGCAGCCCCACCAACCCCTAACTGATGAATACCACGAACAAAAGGCAGTGTGGGGATCCTCTTTTTGCTTTTCGAAAAATAATATTTGGCAGGAGAGAGAGAGAGATTGAAAATTTGTACCGGTGGGCTTTATACGTACGATTTTTTGCGAGATGGAAAAACCTACTATATTCAAACGTTGAAAAGTTATATTTTATACGTCGCGATAATGTGCAAAAATTTAATCTCGTAATTTATTACGAACTCAATCGGTAAAGTTATATTCTGAAAAAAATAAAAAAGGACTGACGTCGACAGAGCGAAGTCGAACGACAAACTCGATACAATTTTAAAATCAATTTCGTGAACTTAAACTTCATTTAAATTTCCGGTTACGGCGAAAATGATCCAAGCTATGAATTGGAAATTCAGCGTTTGACGTAATTTTTTGTAAAATATAAGGAAATTGTCTAGGCGGGCTTGGTCGAAAGAGAACGTAGCGATAATAAGGCAATTTGGTACATGGGCGATTGACTTTTTACTTGAATTATTTCGTTGAAATTTTTTGCTATCTGGCATGTAAATGATGTTAAAAATATGTCACAAAACTTTTGAATAAGTGATACAGAGTAATCAAGAGGGTTCGTAATCTAATGTAAAAGAATCTATTCTTTTAAAGACACAATAAGAAATAGTTTGTGTAAACGTTAACATTAAATTTATTTATATCTTTTTTGTGGTACATATTCAGTTTCTAATAAACACTAGTATGTTCATTTGCACGTTACTGCGTTTACTTTAGAAAATACTAAGATACGTTTCAGAATTAGTTCTCAAAACTCGTGGCTGTATCTACAGAAAGAATATTCAAGGGACCCCAGAGGAAGTTAGATATTTTTAATTACGAACAATTCCATAAATAATACAAAAATAAAACCTTGATTTGCTACTTTTTTAGTGGAATATATATTTTTCAAAATGTTGAAAGGTATTTATTGTTGTGCGTGATTGTATGTGAAATATACCGAGTGCGGAAACAGTGTGAAAACGAGTGTTGTATTCGTTTAATGGAAAACTATTTGAAATAAAAGTTGCTATAATAATAAAGTAAATCAAATTGCATTTACGGTGTTTGTTCTTTTTTAATATCCTGATTGATCTCGAGATTTTTACATACAGCTCGTACTAGTTTGTCGATCTTCCAAAACCGCTTGCGAAACCTTTTTTTATTTATAGTTTATGGACACAAATGAAGTTTATATTTTATATTTCCATCAATAATAAATAGGGTAGGCAAATTCGGGTGTGCACCATCGGCGCAGCTAACGAATGGACTATTTGATTTATGAACAATAATACATTACCGAGCAGGGCCACGTTACGAAATTATTTACCATCTGTGCGTGTACATTTGGAAAATAAAATTCAAGCTGAACTGAAAAATGAAAAAGTGTGCTTGTGTGTGGATGAAACAACTGATTGGAAAAAAAGATCTGTACTTAATGTTATGGTGCGCAAAATGGAACCACATCAATCGTCATCTTCAATTTTATTTATGTATATATTATTATTTATATATAATTTCAAAAGTGGTTTAACGATATTGGAAAAATTATGTATTATATATAAGTCTCAATGTTTATGACAGATGGTGCTATACCATGCTTTCTGAATGCTGGTCTCTTAAGGAACAGTGTGGTGACTTTTTACATATTACATGTAAAATTCATGCTCTACATCTTTTGGTAGAGACAATTCGTAGATGTTATCCACAGGTGAATGCGCTAATTGCGAGTACAAAAGCAATGTTTCTGGAATCCCCAAAACGTATTCGCGAATTTCACAGACTTGTGTTCTCATATCCCTGAACCATCACAACCGATCCTTAAACGTTGGGGAACATGGTTACAAGCGGCATTTCACTATCATAAATATTTTCAGAGTATAAAGAAGGTGGTTTAATTATTCAATCCGAAAGAGTGTGCAGCTATCAGAACAAGTCAGAAAAAAATTGCCGATATCAATCAAATAGTGATCCGTTAATTTGAATCACTCTGTATACACAAATTTTTAGATTTCGAATGCGGTTATCGCTCTAAACTGGTTTAGCTGACACGTTGGGTACCAGTTGAGCTGGCAGATTTTAGAAGAAATCGATCAAATAAATAAGTGGCCGATGTCGAGATGGCAATATTACAGACTGACCTCGACCACGGTTAAGCAACCGTTAAGCACGTTAAGCAACAATACATTTTAAAAATGGTTGGTAGCTAAGCAGCTACCAACCATTTTTAAAATGTATTGTTTTCAACGTTCAAAGTAATTGATTATGAGTTACTCAATCTTCGTTTTATTCAAAATTATGGTACTAAAAACAAAAAATATATAACTTTCTGCGCTTTTTTTCAAGAATGGCATAGCTTGTAAAACACAAGACTACCGAATGAGAGCTTTTTCTTTCAAAAATGGCCTATGATACTGTGGCCTTCGTTCAAAATGGCGACTAATTAATAGTTAAAGGTTGTGCAAACACACATTTAGTTAGATTGATAGAGGCAATATTTATTAATTTGCACAAAATAGAAAATTTTCTGTAACTTCATCAGATCAATTTCAAAGATTGAAGCAGAACTATTCGACGATACAACTCGCTATTCTGTTCTTTTAGTTAGTTCTGATACACAAGCGACGACTTTAGGAGGTTAAACATGAACAAAAAATTATTTTATTGTTAAATCTGTTGAGAGATAGTTTTCTGGGAAAGAGGTAAGTTCCGGCATTGCAAATTGTTACCTGCATCGCCGGTCAAAACGTTGGATATATGCCAATGTTTCCGCTGCCGGAAGTATATCATCAAATCGCTACCGAGCGGCGAAAGAGTGTGTTTCGAATTTGATGGATACGCAGCTGGTATCATGATTTTGGACATACCTATTCTTAGAAAATATTGTTTGTCTGTATTTTTGTGATAAACGTAAATGTTATTGAATATTAACCTTTACTATGTTCTAAATGTTGACTCAAATTAAATGTTTTGTTATACGCCATGTTTAATTTTTCATTGCATTCCATTTCCTTTCGTAATAATTAAAATATTAAAATTATCACCATATCAGATAACATTTTGCTGTTTGACTTATTAATCGAGTACGATGAAATGCTGTCGCCTAAAAACAAAAGAATAACGACTGAGAGTTTGTTTTTTTTCAATTGGATCATCATAATCAATAGCGTCACGATGAATAACATTCCACCACGTGCGGCAATATCTGAGTGACGATTTTCTGGCGCTTTTTTCACCTCGAGGGAGGCTGATATAACCGAGACCCCTTTTTGCGGATTCTCTCTCTATCCCCGAGGTTTTGTTTGTTAAATACATCCCCGGGCAAGAGACGATATCAGGTTCCGTCATCTGTATTTAACAGTGGTCTTTTGACAAAATCTGAGAAAATCTTACAACGATCTTTGAAAAAGGAAAAGAATTGCTGAGAGCAGCGAACATAGTGTGAACAAGCGTATTTATTTGTAATATGCGCCTGAACGCCACTCATCCGTAATTCTTGTAAATCTCCTAAAATGTCAATTTGTTACATCTGTTTCGTCACACAAAAAATTGGAATTTTCATTTGACTTGAAATTTCTACTTTCTTATTAAAAAAAGCATTATTTAAATGTTCTCAAAGAGTCAGATCCAAATTAGCAGAAAAATTGATTAACCCTCTAAATAGACCACGAAAAAAGGCAATACGGGTTAGAAAGAATACTGGAATCTGATTATCCAACAAAAGTATTATAGGACAAGACATGGAAAACAATATAATAAATTCAAAACTTAATTTCCATATATGCATTTTTTTTATAAATTTCCATGGAAAATCATAGTATGGACAATCTTTTTTCAGCTTTTCTTTTCGTTATTTGTTCCAATTTTAGCTGGGGTTATGGTTTACCTAACCCTTTTATTTCAATTTTTTTCCGAAAGAAGTCTATTATTCACTTTTTAAAATTGCACTGAATACTGTTAATTTTTAAAGTTATTACAAAGACAGTTACTGTCGCTATATAAAATCGGGGAAAATCTATACTGAACGACAATACTCTATTTCATAGTTAAAATTAGATAGACCGCGGAAATTGGGCGCCCCAAATACATATACACCGGCTAAACTGTGATTGGTTGCTCGGTCAGGCGTCGTACCGTTGCCTCAGCAACTAGAGCTACGATTTCATTGCGGCCCAAATATTTCATTTTAGCCTATTCTACGTTGTATAAGGTAAATAATTCATCTCACAATGTTGACCACGGAATAAATAGGTAACCGCCTGATATTTAAACTGTATTTTTCATTCACTAAGACTATTCAGGGTCAGCTCTAAGTGTGACACTTTAAAGTGTCGCAAAGTCTTACTTAACGCGTTCTATACAACTTTATGTGCTCCCTAATTCGAGCTAAACTTTACATATTATATATGTAAAGTACTTTAGGTACTTGTACTTATAACTTGTCAAGATTTTTTAACTATTATTATTATGACGGTGACACTGTACTGGAGTTAACCGATATGTGATATGAGTGGCAAATAAAAATTAACGTAGTTTATTAAATACAATTTTTTTTTATTTTTAGGTATTAAATTACGTCTTATTTATTGTTTAAGTAATAGTATTCTGCATACTTAGTTAGACCAAAAATACTGCAAAATTATGTGAATTGACAATTTGAAACGGTATTTCGGCAACTGTCGCCAGTTAGAATGGAATGCTGGTGTATGCAGTAAATACATTTTCAATTCAAAAGTCTTACTTATGTATTTTATATTTTCACTACTACACCATGTATTGCCTGAAAAAAAAGGAATAAATAATAAATAAGCGGAGAAAAACGTGTATTATTGAATTAAAAATAAGTCTTTCTTCCTTCTCCCCTTTTCTTTTTCAAATAATATTCCGTTTTTTTTTTAAAGAGCGCAACGTATTTTAAATACTTGGATACTGGTCAATACATAAAAAATATTTCCTTTTCTTTTCGCTAATCTATGGTAACCTGATTTACATGAGGTATTAATGAGCAATTCAGTTAAATATAGAAACAGACAAGAAATTGTGGGCTACGTATTCATTTACAGTGTTGTATTCTAAAGATTTTTGCGTGCTTTATCTTGAAGTTTAGGTACAAGTAAATTTACAAACTCACCCTTTCTTAAAATTAAATACATACATCTAGAAAAATAGAAAACTATGCAGCGATAAGACAGAAGTAAAATAAGCCAGCAAAGAAATAATAAATTTGGTCAAATTTTTTTAGCTACGTACTTTATACGACTTTCTGCCAAGGTGCTGGTAAGTCGGCAGTTGGTGAATAAAGGTGCTTTCTCATCGTTTCTTTCTGAAACAACTCGTGGGAGTTCTCTCTTATTAAAAGATACTAATGACACCAAATAGTTATGGATTATCTACCCGGAAGAGAGTTTTTAAAAAGTTAATTTACTTTATTAACTAGTTCGATTAGTGAGTTTTAAGATATGCTAGAAACGATATTACATTATGGTTTTCTTTCTCGAAAGGATATGCAAGAGTTTGAGATATTTTCGTTTTGAGCGGATACGTCTTATATTTAACAGGTAATGGGAAGTATGCTCTTCGCTGGTTGCAAAAGGAACGCGACCGCGCAAGCAACTGACCAAACTTCGCAAAATTTCGAAACGCTGGCTGTTGGTAGCGCTTCCCTGTCTTCGTCCGAGGGACTTGCGCTTTCGTCGGAGACCGCGCGGCGCCTGCACCAGGAGGCGTCGCTGTAAGTCGGGCGATACGCTTTTGTTATGCAGAAATGTAACCGTGAAGAAACGTCGTTAACAACGCCACCAAAAAGGAAAGAAAAAAAAGACGAATGAAAAGGCAAACCCGGGTTTGATTGACGTGTTCTATGGACCTTTCTCGTTCTATTGTATGCTTGTAAGTACATCACGATGGAGATGTTATCGCGTCCTGCGGATGAACGGTCTTCTAGGAGGTGAATTTGGAAACTTGGATAAGAAAGCAAAATATATGAAAATGACAGCTTCACCTGTGTGTTACGATATTTTTCTACATAAAATACGGGGAAATGCTAGTATTTGGATGGATAACAATGGTCAACATACGGTTGGAAATACTTTCTAAAAATATTTTCAATTGGATGCGTGAAATTGGCCACTTTTGAAAATGCTTGCGTTTATTGTGTGCTCAGTTTCGAGATATTTGAAATTGAAAAGTCGGGACTAACTTCGCCCTGGGACAGCATTAATCGAACTGGTTAATAATGTAAACGAACTTTTTAAAAGCTTTCACCTTCACTTTTGAAGAATTTTATCACGTTATTGTGTGCTGATTTTTTTCGTACTCGTAATGTTTACGAGATATTTCAAATTAAGGTTTGATACGGACACAACGTCGTCATGATTAAATTTTCAAAAATTATGAAGATGGTTCGGAGGTTGGTGAATAAGTGTTTGAATCAATTCTCAACCTTAAATATCCCGGAAAATAATCATATTTTTCTTCCGTTTAGTGTGAATTTTGAACGCGTAAGAAGCACCTTTACCAATGTCCATCATCACCAGTATTGCCTTAATGATTCTGCCTTCTTTGTTAAAAAAATAGGTATTTCATCAAGCAGATAAGATTTGACTGAAGAATAAATGTCTTAATTGAATCGTTTCCTATTCTAGCCTGTTTGCAATCAGCCTCCCGAAGTTTGCCTAACGTAGACAAATACTAGATTTAATTGGAAATTCCTAAGAACAACAGGATGCATTTTAATGATGAGCTTCCTATATTGTATAGTTTAATACGCCTTTAAAATCAGTCATAAATCAGTGAGAGTTCCTCAAGTGTTTGCTTTCAACAGATGTAATCCTGATAGTGTCAGCCGTAAATATCGTAGCTACATCATGGAACCTTACCTTTATTGTCATATTTAGGTTCACAAACATCACAGTGCGTAATAGTCTCTATTAAGATTTAGCGAGATAATAGATGTTCTTTGAAAAAATAAGACGTCATACATATGTAGAATGTTGTATCGCATATCTCAAATAAAACTCACGTCCATCACAAACGATTTACCACCCTACAGATATGACTGTTACGATTTTCTCTTCCCAAAATCAGTCATCCACCGATGATAAATAGCTTTTAAACTTCCCTTTCGTGTTACTTTCCCCTCCGGCGAGCACAAATTCACTCCGATGCGCTTAGCGTTTATAATACACACACACCGCAATATTCCTGAACCCGCAATATCGGTTTCCCGATGGACCGATGAGCTCTCTTCTCCCTTACACATACTTATCTCTTCGCCCAACACCAGCCACGGTTCGGCACGTGCAACTAGCACGTCATTAATCACTTTTATGTGCTAACGACAGGCCTACGCTTTCCTCTCCTAGCGTGAAACATTAATTTTTTGAGATTTGACGTCGTCAGTTAAAGTAGGACTATACTCGGCGACGGCGGATCTCTTCTAATATGTACTGAGATAACTAAGGATCTAGGTGGACGTTTGAGTGACGATTTGCGAGGTCTTGTAGGGTCGAGATCCTCGCTGATGTGGCCGACACATGTATAGTTGTAACGCAGCAGGGGTTGGTATGAGATGGAAGGATGTTCGGGGCATAATGGACAAGGACCGCTTGTTTGGTTAGTTGTATGTACCTAGCGGATGCTGTTAACAATAATAATCATGTCGATGAGTGGCCCTCTAGGAATAATGTTAGTATTGTTAAATGGGCCCAAAGCTAACAGATCCGATTTGGCCGAACCGTTCGAGAATACGAACATGGGGACCTGTCCAAACAGTGATTTGGCAAATTTGCTAGCGTTTGCTATTGAAGTAAAATAACTTTCCAAATTAGTATATAATGTCACAAGTGCTCAGAAGGATAGTGTATTGATTTTCGCATTTGGAGTAGTTTTTGAGGTATTCCTCTAAAACATAATAAACTGTGAAACAATTGAATTTGTTAACGTATGGCTTTTTTTATTAAAATTTATTTTCGACGAACTGGTTCTACAAATCTAGCTAACGATTCTTAACATCTATGATACGTACATACATACGTGTATTGGCAGCCACGGGTAAATCTAATGATTTCCTCCCTAACTGAAACGGTAAAAAAAAGAGATTTGGCGCTCTTAGTTTTTACTGATCTTAATGCACGTACGCAGATATTACGTGAGCTAGGGAAGCATAAAGGACCGACATATTTCCATCGCAATTCCTATCGTAAGAGCGTTAACATCCGAGGGAGATTATTATGGAAATTGCGATTGTGCTCGTACTATTGCATACTTGGGAAACGACATATGTGAGTCTTAAACTGATGGTAATACCATTCCATTAGGTACATTTCTATAGTATTGGCACCATTGCATTTCTTCTAGACAATAACGAATATTGCGCCTTATATGCTTCGTTGAGATTGTCTATGTTCTGGCGTTTAAACTACGTTGAATGTGGAGGAAGAGAAGATCTATCGTATTAGGAATTTTAAAGCAGAACAGTTGTTAACATGAACGCTAGACCTTTATTTTCTGAATAAAAATATAAGGACGTTTAAAAGAAATAATTGTAAACCAAAGGATTTTACTGTATTTATTATTTTTTCATTCGTGTGAATATTTCACCTCTTTGTTTTTTAACAGACAGTAATTTAACATCCGTGTCATAACATTTTACAATAACTGTTTTTGAATGTCAAGTGAATGCAGAAGCCAAACATTAGAAAGTATTTGTTGATTGTGTGACAACTAACACGTTCAGCTGGACACGCTTGATTGGGTTATATACGTAGCGGAATGCATCATCTTATATGAAAACCATGTTGAATGAACATTTTAATTTCCGAAACGACGCCTAACCAAATAACTCACTCAGTGTATCCGGTATACATACGTTTGCGGCCCACAATTTTTTATTTTAGCTACGAGAGGGAATGTTGTCGTTCTGTAGAGTTCTTCCCATGTTTCTACATAGTGACAAGTAACTGTGTTTATAATAACCTTAAAAATGAACAGTTTTAGTGCAATTTTAAAGACCTTAATAGAGTTTCTCTGGAAGAAGATGTTAAAATACAAGTTGGGCAGGCCAGTTGTTGTATTTGCACCTCTATACGAGGTATTCATAATATATGGGGCCTTCCCTTTAAAGTAAAGAGATATCCGTTTTTGGTTTAAGTGTGCCTTAAACTTAAAAATACATCCAGAAACTAAAATTTTATTCATAACATCGCCCACCAAAACTTTAAAGCAATATGTACACTACCCGACAAAAGCATAGACGCGGTATCGTTTTTATTTACGAAACAAAGTTTATAGACTTTATATAAAATGTAAATGAGGGTTATTAATACTTGTTATGTAAATAGTTCATTTATAGATATTTCTGGGTATTTATTGCTTTAAAATTTAGACCCTGTGCATTTATTACATTAATATAAGCAAAAATATTTTAATTTGATACTTCTCTTTATATGCAGTGGTTGTGCTGGTAAAGTGTACACATTTCACCACGAGAAATATATTTTACAAAGTGTTTGCAATATGGGTAGAAAAAAGCAATTATCCTTGATAGAAAGGGGTAAAGTTTTAGCCTGGCACCAGGATGGTGTTAGTAAGAAGGAAATTGCTTGTCGGTTACGAAGAAGCGATCATTCCGTTAGAAATTTCCTAAAAGATCCGGAAAATTACGGCAAACCGTATTATTATCATGATCTGAGAAAGGAACCAAAAGTGAAAATGACCAGACAATTAGGGGATGGATCTGTGATGATATGGGCAGCGATTGGATTTCGCGATAAAAGTGAGATAGTGTTTTGCACAAACAAAATGACATCTGTGACGTATAAAGACTTATTGCGTGACAATTTTCTACGTTTTGGAAACCAATGGGCCGGGCGTAATTTTGTTTTTCAGCAAGTTAACGCGCCAATTCATAAAGCAAAAACCATTACTGAATGGTTTAAAGGGAAAAAGATTAAAACTTTACAGTGGCCGGCACGGTCACCAGATTTAAACATTATTGAAAACATGTGGGGTGAATTGGCACGTCGCGTTAATGGCGGAGGCCGTCAATATTTCACGGTACAGGAACTGAAAACTTCAATAGTGACTGAATAGCAGAATATCCCTCAAAATTATATATTAAATTTATATAAATCTATTAATGACAGACTATTGGAAGTGATTAAGAACAATGGAGGATCTACGCATTACTGGTCACTCATTTGTTTATTTTTATTTCACATTTGCAGCAGTGCGCCAAAATTTTTGTCGCAGAAATTGTTTGAACATTGCAGTAATAATTTATTATTTAGTTCATATATTACTGGAGGAGATATTTTTAAGTTTATTTTACTTTTATGAATAAAAACTTAATTAGTTATCTTGCTAGTTTCGCAAAGAAATGTTGTAACCCTTAAAACCCGTAAAACATCTTACCGCGTCTAAATTTTTGTCGGAAAGTGTATGTCTAATAAACCAATTTATGCAAGCAGGGATTTGGCGGCGATTTGAAATTTTCAATTGACATCAATCGACTAACAAAATTATTTGTATCATAAAAGTTAATGTGAACAACATCGTTATTGTCATAAGGCGGTCCTGAAAGTAGTTTTATTTTACCAGATGATAGAAGTTGTCAAGTGGACCTCAAGCAGGATTCGTCAATACAATACCTCCCAGACTGAACTACTGAGCCCACTATGTGCAGGAATCTAAGGACTATATGCAGTATTTCGTATAAACATAGCAACGGAACATCCAGATACCCACCCACAACGCAGCTATCCCTAAAAGCTTCAAGAAGTATCTGTTGTTTCCCAAGGAATACGTACTGCTTTTGTTTATAGAACAACATTAGAAGGAAGCACAGAAAGATTGGTATAAATGTGGGGAAATGCTTTATTCGCCGATTCAAACATTCCTGTCATTCCTATCATATAGCACTTTCTTGTGAATTTATTTCTTTCATCGTGAACGCGGTGTAAAAAGAAACAAGGGTAGCTTTGTATTAAATACAAATACATGTCCAAGTACGAATAAAATATTACCTTCCGTGGCACTTTTTGTAATATAACAATACAGATAGAAACGTTATTACAAAGAAGATTAATTTCATTTGTGTCACAGAACAAAACAAGACGTCCATATTCGAGTTAGATTAATGATTTTTCGACTGCTTTAAAAGCTAGATCAAGGTCAGGGCATGTCGACAACAACAAGCGGCAGTTAATACAAAAGAATAAGCTGTTAGATGAAACCGTTTCTTCTCAGAAAAAGCGTTAATTTGAATCGTTCGATATCAGCTTAAATTGTAAATTGTACATTTAATTAATTCCAACATAACAAACAACGCTGATGTTAAATATATTAATAATTCCCAATCTCCTTACTTGAAGAACATTTCTTCTTTCTGTCGAAAGCATTTAAGATAGAATTGCCGGAGAATTCTGTTGAAGAATTAATCCCCTTATTGTTTTGAATTGCTATCCCTTTTCATTTACTCGCCGAAATGTAGAAGGTCCCTAGAGGAGGTCGTTTGAGTTATTGACTCCTTCGTTGGCGTAATATCCTCTTCGATTTTCATTCTCGTTCACTTGAATGAAACCAAGGAGACCTTCGGTGTTATTATTAAATGTTGGTGCTACAGAAAATACCGATTTGCTATGGTAGAAAGAGCAATTTAATATTTCCTGCAGCTGCATCAACTGAGAATTACTCTGTAAACATCTTACATTGTCAAATAAACAACAGGGCAGCTTGTACCGGAAGTGTTCGTGTTTAACTGTAATTTTGTAAAACGTAAAATGTCTGCTGTAGGACAATGCTTTAAAATAACTTTATGAAAACTTACTAACCGATTCTAAGCATAGCAGACTGAATGTATGAACTAAGATTATGGAAGATATGAAAATTTTTGAGAATTTCAAAGGAAATTGTTCACCTTCTACTAATGATCAAGGATTACCCTAATGAATTTGTTTGTGTATTTGTCTCCTTTTAATTTATCTGTAAAATGATTTAAGCCAACACGCCTATTTGCATATCCAGGATGCATTTTTTGTCATTTTTTTTTTATCATTCGCAAAATGTACTCTTAGCTGATAAAAGAAAATTACATCCCTAAACGGCTGTCCAGTTCATTCCACGATTATTGTTCCTGATTATTTAAATTATCGGTTTGAAAGCAAATGGACAGGATAAATAAACCAAATTCGTGATAATCAAGGAGATCCGGTTAGAATTAGAACTTTACGCTTAACATATTACACCTTTTACATAATGAAACAAAATCTAACTTTAATAACATAATATTGTAATTTAGTATTCTCTCACAGCAATTTCTACAAATGAAACCATTTGTCCGGTATGCGCTTCCAATTGTTGCGTTTATGTGATTAACAAAAGTCCCGCAGTATTGCAGTATTAAAGAAAATGTTTCAATTATTAATAGCAATTGTCATTTTATCCAAAAAATAGATAAATTTATAGATTAACTCAAATGTAGGTTGTGACATTGATTAATGGTTGAGTGATTGCGAAATAGATACGATATTTGTTGAAGTAAATCCGAATAAATGCCTTTTTTTCCTCATTTTTAATTGTTTCTTTTTTATAAATTTTTATATGCCTTGGTTAGTAGATGTAATAAGCAAATTTATGAATGTGCGGTAAAGAATAAGAAAAATAATTTCCCCGTAACTTTTTTATTAATAAACATATTTGAATGAAATTTTAAATATGACCATTTTAAGAAGTTCTGAATTCAATTAAGAGGTCGTTAATAGAATTTTACTATTCTGGAACTCGAGAAATACCTTGAAAGCTTTGATGAACCACTGAAATTTCGTGTGATACGCCATATATTAAAAAAATAATTTCATTTTAGTTCAAAATATAGGTTCTAGAGGTACGCTTTTATTTCAAATCACGATCTTTCGTTTGATTTCAGAGTTTTTTGAAATATTTATTTCCCTTACCAGTCATTGAAAAAATCGTCTTTTTACGGTTTTTTAATGTATGTTACGGTTTCTACCAAACCAACTATTTCAAAAAAGCTACAATATTAGTGGCGTAGTATCCAACTGATCCGAACTAATTCTTGAGCTTATACTTTGTTGAAAACTTTCATGAAAACGTTCGCAGGTGTTGTCCAGTAATAAGTTACTTGAAAGCAGATGACACCGAAAAGACTAACACTTGAAATTTTACGTGGCATCAAAAAGCCACTGCGTCATCATTGAAACAAAATTCGAACGTTTAATTTAAAATATTCACCCTTCCTGAATTTTACGGCCTTTGAAACATTTGGAGTATCTTTAGTTAATGCATCTTCGAGATCTTAACAAATTTCGTAGGTTAGCGTCGTAAATTACTATTCGTTTTTCAAAGTAAGGTAAAAACCATTTTCGTAAGAAAATAAAAAACAACTTCCGAGGATTTATTCGTACAGCTCGGTATTTAGTCTAACTTAAACGTCACCTTTGGGTGCTAGGTTTCCATCTACAAGATTTACCGCAGGAAAAGGGCCCTCTAAATGCACCGCGTCGACGACAATGCAATGAGTCTTGCAGAAGTTATTTGACATTCATTAATTTACAGTCCACTACATAGCACACACAGCTATATGTTTGCAAGCATACATCCCTTGTTATTGTACAATATTACGTTTGAAATTGTCAGAAATTTATGTTTCATACACAGAAAGTGCTCCAATTTTTGTACTTTTGTTGTAATAAAACTTATTTGAAAAAGCAGTTTTATTTCATTTGAAGTAGTAACTAAAGTATACAGAGGGGTACCAACAACCTTATCAAACTGGATTGGTATCGAAAACCAACTATGAAAAATCATCTCTTAAAATATAAGATTTCAAAAAAATGGTCTCAATGTCATCAGTGTAGCTCCGAGAGTATTTTTACTTCACCCTGTACTGCTGGTTATCTCACAATTAGTACCAAAACGTTTTCTAATGCCAAGAAACACATAGCTGCTATTTGAAAGCAGTGATAGATGTGCGGTGTCCTAAAGCGCTTCTGCGCACACCGTCCCGTGTTAAGCAGTCCAAGGACTGCTCGAGGGATTGCATGAGAAACAGTATCCGGTTTATGTCGTTGCTTTCTAAGCGGCAGGCATGTGTTTCTTAACACTAGAGGTCGCCAAGAAATGCCTGGCTTATCGTTTCAAATGTTCTCGGAACCATCCTGATGACGCCGGTAAGCAGAAACACGTCCGTGGTGAGTGTGCCTTTTGTCTAATTGCTTTTGCCGTAAATGATTACATCAATACCACGAGGAAATTATTTTAGCATTATTTTTTTAGATTTCAGGCATTTTTTGATGTGTTCTATTGTCTTAGCATTGTTTGCACATTTTTCGCCATTGACCCGGGAGACTAAAAACATATGGAAGGCTCTTTACTTTACAATGTATTTAAAATTTAGCAGCACATTCTATATGGGTGAAAGAAAATACATATACACATTATATTTTAATATTTTTTCGCCAATTTCAAGGAATTGTAAGCTATTTCAATAATTTTATATAACACGACTACCAATTATCCCATTGTTCTTTATAGTATCTTGGAAAAGCCATAAAATCGTTGGGAAAACTAGATAGAATAGAGGAATTAATCAAACCAGGTATTTAGACCTTCTTATCCCTCCAAGCCGTTGAGTACATAATAATAGATTTACATTTTCTAGATACTAGAAAAATACTAAATTGTGTAATGCTCACAATGTCGATAAAGTAGATGTACTGGCAGAAGAAAAACATCGAATAATGTGTCCCTTCACCACCGATTTACGCTGGAATCTATAAATTCTTTAACGGCAGGGTTAAATCAATATTTGGAAAAGTAGAAAGTTACTTTCCACTTTCCACCCGCACTGTAAAGAGAGAGCTCTTATTTACCCTGTTTCGCGTTTGAGTTTCAAAAACCCATGCATAGATGGCGCACCTATCCGCCATAGATATCGACTTTCTTAGCTGAGCTGGAAAGCTTTGAAAGCTTCGCCGCAATAGCGCCATCTAGAGGATCGCGTTGGATTCTAGGTAAATAATTATAGATATTTTTATGAAAGTTAAAATGTTAGATTTACTTCTTTCAGAGATACACATTTATTTTCTAATTGTCCATATTTAAGGATTAAAAAAAAATGATGGATATTATAAAAGGAGCGATTTGTAAGTTAAAAACCTTTCACTGTTGTTTTATAAATTTAATTTCCTCTACACCGGTTAAAGGAAATCTCAAGGATTCGGTTTAATCCGCTCCTTCTTTGGTATACAAAAACGACTTCGGGAAAATTTGTTTTACATATGCGATGCTAACCCGACCCTCAGCGCTTTTACTTATTCACTTAACCCTGCTTGTACTCTCTATCAAAATCGTCTTCTTCCTTCCCCCTTAACGACGTCGTCTTGCAGGTATCTTCTTACTCTCTTCCTCATTTTCTTCGAGCGATATTACTCACTTTAAAAGGAGGGAAAGAAAAACACAGCATCCTCTGGAATATTGCGTCGATGAAGCAACCAATTCAACCTCAATCTAAGATGCTTTCAAACCTTATATAAATTAATTTTTGGCCCAAAGAAAAGGGGGGTCGCGAAATTGGTACTCGAAGCTAAAGTGTCGAAGGAGTACGGATGAGGGGCAGATCATGCAACGATATTGTCGTTTTGTCGTGGGAGCCTTTGAAAACTTAATTTCCTTCGTTGTTGTTTGAGAAAGCAAAGTGGCAGAATAGCGGGTATTGTTAAAAGAGAGGGATCTAGACCTTTTATTTAGGCAGATGCGATGATCAAAAGAAGAGAAAAGCGAATGAAATTTAGGATGATCCAATATTTGCTTTTGGTTTTTTCTTATTCGCGAATCTAATATTAGATATAGATGCTCTGCTCGGGCCAGGCATTATAGATAATGACGTTAAGATGTTGTAATACAGAGAGAGATTGGAGAAGTCTTTTTCAAGTGCTAAGCGTAAAGGCTTTGGGGATTCTCTTATTTAAATTGTAGAAGGCATCCATAAAGAAATTGATCGGAAATTTAAAGAAGTTTGCGCTACTTCACTAATAGCAATGAGACAGAGATATTCATTTCAGTAGGAGTAGAGTAGGAAGAGTTTATTTATTTCGCACACAGACGTGGAATAAACATGATAATATATCGTCTCACTCTGATAATCATCGGGAACTGTTCTTCCATTGTTTTGTCAGAAAACCCAACAATATAGTTCTGTACGCGTAAAAATTAAACTCCCAATTGATGTTGGATCGTGGCCAAAGTTTGGCCTGAAAGGATCAGATTTTTTATAAAATTATTTGTTGTTAATTTTTTCCGATAAAATTGCATCTAAAAGTTAGAAAGATATAAAATTTATCAAAAATTAATCAAATCTAAAAGGTAGGTTGTCAGATATAGCAAATACTGAATATTCTCTCTGAAATAGTGAAAATTCATAAAAAATTTCAAAATAATTTTACATAACGTAACAATTACTTATCAAGCAAGTTTTCGGTGCGAGTACCAACATTTTTAAAAATCCTACAACAATTGCAAAGTGATGGGCATCATATTTACCTATCTGTTCACTGCATAGCATTTGCATACAATTGTCCATATCAAGCCAACTTGGCCCATAATATATATCTGTTCACGCATTAAAGTGAGATAACTGGCAAATATAAATCGTCACAATACGTATACACGACACTCACATCGCCGGGCACAATCATCAGTGCCCTATGTCCATTTAAACCGAGAGCCACGGTCCCATCTGCACAGGCAGTCGGGCATTCCAGTAACCACCGCCATCGGACGGAAAGTTAATGATATTTACCTCTCCCCGTATACCTAATCTGCGCCGATAAACGTCAGACGAATGCCACATGGTGCCGGATCTAGCCGTGCTTTATATCGGAAGAGATGGTGTATAAAATTTGCATTAATGAACGAGTGTAGTAGGGTACACTTTTTGTATTGATTCTGGCGACCTTTTTCATGTGCTACCTCCGAAATTCGGGTAGGAGCGCTCTCGCTGATTTTCCGCGATATGCAAATAAAATCTGGGTTTATTCGATTTTGATTAATAGCACTTCGATTTATAGACAAAGAGATATTTGCAAAAATAATGCTATACCTATATTAAGGGTTGTATAATTGGTAGAAAATAATAAATAAACCAAATAAAAGTGTTCGTAATTGGTTTTTGTAATTAAAAGAATCTGTTGATAAATTACACAAAATTGAAATATTAAAAAAAAGATAAAACATATCTGATAGAGTAGTTTGAGTACATACCTTCGATCCCGTATTTTGCCGCAAAACTACTTGTTTTCTTTGCTATTTAACTCAAAGAACAGCTGAAAGTGACTATCGAAAGTGATCCTTTAGTGGGCAACTCGTTTCAAATGTTCTTATTGATCCAGAACGATTTATTGATATTATTTGATTGCGTAATGAGATCATTATGATCTCCCGTAAGATAACCATGAAAAGAATGCTTTTGGGGTAACTTGCCACTTAAATGTCGAAAGTTGAGTAAATATCAGTTAAAGATGGATAAAAAAATACAAATCGACGTATTCAATTTTTTTTGTAATGGTTAGTACTAACTGATAAATGAATTTAATTCCAAACTTCAGGAACGTACTGTATATAGTTATGACCCTCTAATGTATCTTCAGCATAATTGACTAATTTCAGTATCCTTTCACAATTTATATCCTTTGTTCATTTTAGGCTTTACGTTACTCCTTTGTACCCACTTATACGTCCTCCATAACCAAATGCAGGTTAGATTTGCACCTCGATTAATTTACCATACTCGCTCATTTCCATTTGCCTATTTACGCGCGTGTTTGGAAAGGTATTAAAACACACATCATTAAAGCTAAATTACCCGTTGCTTGTTTAAAAGGCTTCGCGTAAAAGCAAAACCCAAAATAATTGTTTACAAACGCGCAGACATACGCCCTTTTTGGTGGAGGAGAAGGAGGAAGAGGAACCGCCGAGGAAAGAGTCCGTTTTGTCGGGATGAGGGAAACGTGGTAGATAAATTCTCATTTAATTATGAAAGTTCGCGAGCTCTTGTGCGTGACGTGTTACAAATATGTATTTTCGGTGAGGATATATGGTGAAATGGATATGGCTACCCTTTGCGCGTGTATATGCTGCCGAGTCACAAACAGTGAGGAGGTAGGGATAGAAAAGGACGAAAAAATACGATTAATTACCTAAGCGATTTATGTAAAATATATATAAATTTTTCATCCAAGGCGGTTGCTTTGATATTCTGCCGGTTTCTCTTATTTTATTACCGCTGTCAGTTACAGCGAAGTTACGCTCTGGTCATTTTTAAATTTTGAAAATAATCTAAGTAACACTCAATGTGTCCAAATTGTTCAATTTGGCGCAATTTTGCTCGGACACCTCGCACAAGGCGCTGGCAAGATTTAACTCTGAGTTTAGTTCGGATTCCATTACTTAACTAACCATCAATTCGAGCTTTCCAATTATTCTCGCAAAACTTCTTTTTTAATAGGGACGTTTAGCGAATTATGTGCGCGAGGCACAGAAGATATGTTGTGCGATTCTATTATGTTGTTTCGCTAGCGAAACGAAGCTAAATCTGGTCGAATCATTGTGGTAATGGCTTCTCCTGCCATATGCCTCCGAAATAGTGCACGAGATTAATAAAACCAGCGTGAGAAAATTAAAAATATTTTTCACCGTCCATAACGATGATTAATGTCGCTTAAAAATCGACAACAGAAGAAAAACAGAGAAATTCTCTGAAGTTGAGCTTAGAAGCACTTTTGTTTTTTCCTGAGGTTTATTTTAATCCCTCGAACAACAGCGGTATGAGAAACATGAAAACAATGAGCAAGTTTAAGAACAGAACCTCCAAAACGTGCGAAAGCCTTTTTTAGGCCCTCGCTGCAGATGCACTGTCTTGGTCGAACACTTTTCGGTAGGTCTTAACGATGTAAACTATTCTGACATACACGAATTCCTATTTGTAAAAGATTTTACAACGGTTTAAAGAATGAATGATACATACGGGATAAAAATATTGTTTTATTAACGTTTTGAAATAAACAAAACTAATAAAAGAACTTTTAATCATGCAGTTTAATTTTAAAATATGATATTTCCACATCTATAATTTCCGTTCTCTTGTATATCCAGCAGTCTAGTTTTATGTTTCTGTTTTTATATAAAACATGTAAAATCCGCGATCGTTAATGTAAATTATAAGCAGAAGCGATTGCAAAGGCAGTCCCAATTATCTTTTCAACTGTCTTCCCCGATCCCTTACCTACGATTAAGTGCCCAACAAGCTTCAGCATCTCTAGCTTAATTACAGCGTTTTCCTTAAAGAGCAACTAAACGTTGGATCTGAGCATTCCTAATTATAAGAGGTTACGCTCTGCAATATTCTTCGCGTGGGTTGGTATTTCATTTCGGTTCAACGTTTACGAGGAAGAGTTAGACGGAACGAAATCTGTGTTAAAATATGCGCGACTGGAATGCACTTGTTTCTAGTACAATTTATCGCGACTGTATCGCGATTAATTCTCAAATGAATACGGTAGATAGTGCGCAGGTATAATTAAAGCGGACATCAGTATAAGGATAAATTACGAATTCGCAGAATTACCGTCGCTTTAGCACAACTATTTTGAACACCTTCTGGGAAATCAGACGAAGTAATTTGCGTACAGTTTCGCAATCTTATCCCTATAATTACTAATGATAAGGCAAAATTATTAACAAATCAAAGTACAGAAAGGAAAATATATAGGGCATGTGTACTTCTCAATGTTACAAGGAGCAAAATATGTCGAAGGAATTTCAAGGAAACGCAGACACTCTGGGTAGAATTGAAATTTTCTATTTGATTATGGTTTTTACTGCATGTGAATAAATAATAATTCCTCAATTTTAAGTAACAATTTCCTAGACCGTAAACACGATTGACAAGTGATCTTGCACGAGCGAATATTCTCAATGCGGTCAGAAAGTTCGACCTGCTGTCAAATATTCATGATTCTCCCCTACACCCGATCCGATCTGTGCAGGTAAGCACGTAAAAGCCAAAACGAAAAGAGAATATCGTATAGCGGGCGAGGGAAAACGCCCTCCGGTGTCTGAAAATTGCGAAAAACAAGAGGAAAAGTAGCTAACCTTAGATATAGTTTTCCTTCCTTCGTAGAAAAATATAGGGTGAGGTTTTCACACAAGATTGTTTACATTCATCCACTTCGTAAGGTTGCGTAGGCCTATCTTATTTTTATAGGCTGTATCACTTTAAGATCGAAGTATTGCTTTATATTTAAACTTAACGAAGCAATTGTTCTTACTTCGTATAATTAGTCACTTCCGCGCAGTGGCGCAAGTCTCCGAGTGGAACCTTCTTTTAACCGTCTGACCTAGAACTACGAATTCTTTGTGGGTAATCCCGCTTTATTTTTGTCTTTGTTCTATATGGCACGTCATTCAAAAGAAGTGCTAATTCAACTGCCGCTGGGTGAAGAAAAAGATTGACAAAAATACTAAATTTTATTTAACTTGTCTCATTGTTCCTGTTTTCAATGTCAATTTTTTTATAACGATTGTGTATATGTTAGCTCTAACGTTCTGATCACAATTGTTTTATTAAAGAAAACAGCAAATAACAAATTCCATAACCCACTAAGGACATTATTCTTTTTGCATGAAGTCACAAAGATCCAAATCTGGCGAATATGGTGGATGGGACAACAATTCGTGCCCCAACTGGACTAGTCTTGCTAGCATGAGTTGTCGAGGCGTTTTCATCATGCAATTTTTGCTAGCATTCCTACGGGGCTCATTTTCAATCGATATAAACGAACTAATTAATCGTGCTCAAAAGAAATCGTTAGGCATTTAATTAAAAACCGTTCTTTTCTCACTGCTAAACGGTTGCCGTCGAACGCGAGAGGAAATTACAGCAAAGGAAGAAAGGAGATCAATTTCGCGACCTATTCAAAAACACATTAAGTCAAGCGCACTTGTTGCCCGCTTAATAGGAATGAAGTTAGAGGCTAAGTTAATTATTCGCGCGGACTAAAGGCGTCGTTAGTGACGCTATCTAACAGTCGAGGGCCAGTCGCCGTATAATTCGAGAAGGACGCTGGTGTTACTAGCTTGAATTTAAATAGATGGAAAATAGATATGAAGCGCGGTTTAATTAGAAATTACCGATATATAATACTGGGAAACGAAACGATCTCTTTCTTCTAACATACCAGGAAAAATATTTGACTCTTAAAATGCCATTCGAGTTTCTTAATCACCATAGCTGGAAATTGTGACTCTTCCACAATACGTCGTAGGAACAACCCAAACGTTGTGTGTACCTTCTGGAGGCTGTGAAGGTGCAACGGTTGCTAATGTAAAACATTCCAAACAGTGTTGTTAGACACACCCATTCTACGCGCAATTATGCGAGTATTTGTTGATTTTTTATACAAGGTGTTAATAAATGTACTTTATGTATTTTGATAAGTGATGATTTTATAATTGCAAGAAAAGAATTCTACAGGTCCGATACTCGTTTATTTTTGAAGTGCGGCTTTTACAAAGGACTTAAAAATAACGCATTTAGCGCACCTTAAGTTTAAGGTTATCGCGGAAGATTTTCAAATTGTCGTCTTCGCTCTTGTAAATAAAGTTGTAGTATTCGTCGAAGAGATTCACGCACTCGACTGAAAGCATCTTGATTTCTTAGTCTTCACTTCAACTTCAGTCGCATACATGCATAAAAGAATAAACTTCGTTTTAACACTGTTTTTCCACTAAATATTTTTTTGAATTTACAACTAATAATAATAATGGCATTTTTATATTTATACCAACTAGATGGTGAATTTCGTCCTACTTGTACGCTGAATTTTCCCTCAAATACATAATATAAACCTACTTAATCATAATATGCCCTAAGCTCGATCCTGTGATCCGGACCCGTTTTATACTAACTAGATAGGTACATAGGTGCCCCGAGGCGGTCCTTCTTTCCAAATCTAAACCACATAAAACACTCGTAGCCCTCGGCCGTCGAAATTTTCATTCAACAGCGTTACCTTTGGCGTGAGCCGCCGCGCCGCCACCGCCGAAAAGGTTCAAGCTACCTTTTGAGCCTGCATCACGGTAATTTGAGGACCAGTCAACCCTTTAGAAATTTCTTTCGGTTACCGCATGCCTCTTCTCAGGGAAAGCAGAAAGAGAATAACCGTTTCTCCTTCTCTTTTGGATACTTATGTGTACGTTCGTGAGTGCCCTGGTCAAACGCTAACCGGTAACCGACCGACTGATCCCCCCCAAATTCTTGCATCCCGCTAAACTGTGTTATCGGAAGTAGGATGGATATAGGCATATACATTATGATACGAATTTAGGCGACGTCGAAGGTAGGCAGCTTAATCGAACAAGACTAACAATTCTATTTCCTTGGTTTATCCGATGTAATTAAATTTGGTTAATGAATCAAAATATATTAAACACCGGTAGGATTTGAACTGAATTGGGGGAAAACGGGAATGAATTTCCCGTTTTCCAGACGGATGCGCTGACCACTACGGAGCCCCGTTATTCAAATAATTTTTACGAATTTAATTATTATAATATCTCGTCAAACAAATTTATTTGTGGGTGTTTATTAATTAATTGATATATTACACTTCCATCGTTAAATACTGAAAATTCTATTTCGATGGTTTATCCGATGTAATTAATTTTAATGAATGAGTCAAAATTCATTAGATACCGGCAGGATTTCAACCTACGTCTCCTGATTTCCGGACGGGTGCGTTGACCACTACATCAAGGAATCCCATAGTCCAAATCCTTTTTACGAACGGAGTTGGTTAATAATTTAATAATAACATATGTAGGCAATTATTTGAAGACAGTTAAGGAAAATGTTAGGTTTTCAACGACATTTTGAATATTATTGAAAACTAGCTCTTTTATTTCACGCGTTGGATTCAGAGGAAAGAGCCAAATTTAAATTGATCGTACCATTTGAAAGTCAATAATGGCAGACGTCCACGATCGAACTCACCATATAATACATTAACTGAAGATTCTGACACTCTGTACATTTGGCGAATATCCAAATAGCCGGTAAATCAGAATTTTATGTGAACGTCCTTGGGGAATATCCTTCGGAAATATATCATCGAAACAAGCTCTCGAAAGCAGCGACAATAACGCGAAATGGCAATGAATTACCCGGCCACGGACTGCTACTTGTCACCGTCGATAAATTTCCGTTTTTAATTAGAATTTTTTCAGCTTTCCGAAAGGCGTATAATACGTACGGCCTACGTAATTTCTAATACGCAGGCGTAATATACGGCGACTTTGTCGTCGTTCGGAACGTTTCCACATTAATCTTGAGGTTTCCTCCTTGTAATTTATTGCCGCGCGTACCGCTTTGTCTAATTTGCGCAAGGTACGGACGTAGACACACGTAAACACATAATATGTCCTATGTACTATTTGTTTAGCGTCTGTTTTGCATAATCCTACCGGATGTCGCAGATGCGGCGCGCTTCGTGAGAAGACGGTGAAAGGTCCTTCGCGATGTCAACTGCGAAACACAAATCAGGGACTTATCTTCGAGAGAGAGAGATAGCGATCAAGTTGGCGCGCTTGAGATAGAAGTAATTCAACGGGGTGGATCTGTACAATGTTCCAAGCGTTCTAGCGCTAATAACTTTCGTCGAAACTGCTCCAAGAGCTATCTCGTAGCCAATTTAAGCCATATAGACAATAGGTTAATATTAACAGATGGAGCAATTAGACCGCCTCGGATGGGGATAGTTTAAGTAGGCGATTAGCGCGAGAATTTATCCCTCTACAGTTATTTGTACTAAAATATGATCGAATACTCCATATAGAAGGCTACGAATTTATTTCTTCAAAAAATTTTCATCCAATTTACAGAAATGGCTAAAATTATGTTAGTTATTCGATTGATTTCTACAACTGCTTTCAACAATTGCTTTTGAAATGGGGATATGGGGGAAAAGATATTGGTCTTGTGCTGATGCAACGTATTAGTTTGTATTACAGTTGAGACAAGTGCAGAGATGGATGTCTCGATATAATAACCTGGATACTGAAAGACCCTTACAAAATTTATCCAGAACAGGAAAAAGACTTACTCTTAGTGTGGAGGATGTAAATAGGATTGTGGAAAATGCAAACCAAAGCTGTAAATGGCTTTTTACAGCTTCAACAGAGATAAAAGAGCAGTTGTAGTTACAAAGATATTCAAATGCGATCATAATTAAGGTACTCCACAAAAATGAAATCCACTGCAGGAGACCCACCAAAAAATTAAGATTAACAGCTGAACATGCAGCTGCTCGGATTAATTTTGCCGAAGAAAACCTAAATCGGGTGCTCTGGCACAGAAATAACACTAGATACTAGTCTTAAAACGCTCAGCTCGTAAGAGGATCTGGTCGAATTAATTACGGTTTTTTGGGGCTGGATGTGTAGTAGTGGACCCGGAGAAATGGTCCAGATTACAGGAAGGCTAACCGGAGAACAATATAGAGACATATTGGAGGAGATATTTCCTCTATCTGTCTGCATTTTTATTCTAGGTGGCCCCATTTACTTTGTTCAGGACGAATGTTCCATTCACATGTCTAGACCGGTGAGAAACTGGTTCGGTAATAATCCTGAAGTGATTTCAATACCACGGCCGAGTAAATCACGAGATTTAAATCCCATCGAAAATTTGTGGGCTGTGATGGTGCGAAATTTTGGTGATATGCAGAATATCAGAACCCTCAACAATCTAATAGAAAACGTGACAATACGTGAAAACTTGCGAGGTGACACGTATTGCAAAAGATTCTTTCAATCAATGCCGAATAGATTAAGAATATGTACAGAAAGCTGGGGTTACTATATTAAATATTAGGATAAATTTATATTAAGGTGATTGTTAATCTTTTTTTTTGCTATTTTGAATTTCTTTTTATTTCCTCAGAATTTGTTTTTGATTTAGAGTTTATTGCTCATTTATTTAGAATTTGTTTTTATTTATTTAGATTTGTTTTTTTTTAAATTCAGAATTTGTTTTTTGTTTATTTATAATGCGTTTTTTAGTTATTCAGAATTGTTTTTTTTATGTTCTTAGAATTTGTAATTGGTTATTTATTTAGGTTTGTTTTTTTATTTATTCAAAATTTGTTTTTTATTTAATACAATAATTTTTCTTGGCATTTAAAGATTTTTAAATAGAAACTTTTAATCAACTTCTACATCGACTTTTGTTACATCTCATTCGACGCTCCCATTTATATTATAAATACGTCAGTAAAAACAAATTGATGTCAAATGAATATCTAATAAACCAGGAATATTTCTTTATTAATCGCTACTCCTTTATTAATAGATTGGGCAATTAGGTAGACACAATATCCGAAATATGTACCTGGAATTACTTTTATAAATATCATGTAAATAAAAGCATGGGATCGCAAACTAAAATAGGAGTAATAAAATCTACTTGCGAATCCTGCAATAATCCAAGCGCCCGGCTACGAGTGGCAGAAAATATAGATACATCGTCTCAGGGGAAGACAAAACATAAAAATGTCGCTGTACGTGGATTTTCTATGCAGTATGTTGTCTCTGAATGTTTTTTATTTTAAAACCTTTTCCCTAGATTGCTCAGGAATGGACTTACTTTCTACCCACCAGATGGACATGCTGTATTTAGAAGATTATTTATAAACAAAATGAACATTAGCGGTAACACCTTCGAGGGTTGGACTATATTCAACAAAATATATTTCTATTGGATATATTAATATTCTGCCCCCAACATCGTATCACCTTCATCATTCTTTGTGATTTTGCGCCTTCCCTTATTCGTATAATATTTTAAGTCTGGAATTAAGCTAATTAGTTCTGCTCTTATTAATTACGTAATTTATTTCTATCTTCTACAGCATCACGTCAATATTTCTTGAAATTAATTTTCTACGGATTTATATACCATGTTAAAATTCGCGAGAAAAACAGAAAAATGTACATTGGCAGCATTGTTACGCAATTTCGTTTGACATCGAATTGATTTGACAAACGTATAATCATCGTTTCGCGATTTCATCGTCCAAATACGACATACAACTTTTATTTCGCGAATAATAAAAATCCATTTAACATCGCAAAAATGGAAATTCGCATCGGCTCTCTAATCACGTACGCTTATGGTTTGTAGATACATATTTAGCATTTAATAGCCGTTGCGTAGTCGTAAATTTCCCTATATGTATTGCTAATATAAATCCCCTGTAATTAACGCGAATGCGCCGACTCCATCCATTGTAAAACGGCGGAAATTTTAACTGTCCAAAAACAACGAACAACGGCTATGGTGTCGCTAACTACCCACAAAACGTTGTCGTTATCGCCAGCTAAGTGGTTCCAGTGTACCTACAGCCTTGGTCAATTATGTTGAACGTCCACAATATTCACATTTTCATTAAATTTAAGTGCGTTAATCATGTTTTGACGTGAACTAAAACTTGATTTCGGATGTTCTCGTTTGCTGGAGGAACTACGACACAATCCTACATTCGCGTGAAATATTGAAAGAAATAGTGAATTCTTGATATTTAGAGTCCCAAGGCAGGGAAAAGGCGTTATTAATCTTGATTTGTTTGTTGTATGCATTAAGCAGCCACTGTTTTTATCAGTTTAGGACGTAATATGCAGCAGAAATAAAAGTTTCTATTAAATTTTTGAAGCCCCTTCTTCGAAAGAATTTTCACTTTCTTCTTCAATAAAATCTTGAAAAACCCCGTGTAGGTGTTGGTGACCAGTTGAGACCTTGTTATGGCTACTATTATAATTATTATCTTAAAATCAAAGATAGTTTGATTATAAATAATGATGTGGGGTAGCATTCGACTGAATCCGTTTATACGGTTGATAATGAGGATCCACGCATCTTCGAAACAGCCGCTCCGGACAAATTAATTAAATTTAAAATGTTACTCCCCTATGTAGTCTGTTAGTTAACAATAAAGGTCACATAGATAAATTAAAAAAGAGAGAGTTGTCAGTTTTTTCTTGTAACTGCTGTAGTTGTAACTATGGTGGCAGAACTTTCCATAATTTTGAAACCCGCATATAGTAACACATGCGTTGCTTACAGCCCCACTCACTCAACTTCCCTTGTTTCACTTTCACTTGTTGGAACAGAACCACACTTCAAGTTTTATGATCTTAGCTTTTTAGCCGGCCTGAAGATGTGTCGTTTTTCAACGCGAAACCGGTCGCCGAATTTATTAAAAATAGAATTTTTGTGACATATCATTCCCAGAGTCTTTCATTTAACGTTATTGTACTTTGAAACGGCTTTTGCCGCCTTAATAAAAAAAAAACAATTACAATAAAAAAAATAGAGATGAAGCGTCCTTATTTATCCTGTATACATATATCTGGGTTTATCTATTGTTCATGGCGCCGGCTTGTTCGTCGATGAAGTGGGTAACAACTTCCGGTTTTCTAAAGAAAATTTAAAGGCACTACCTGATTAAAAATAACCCTGTCAAGAACCTGGAAAACTGGATCTCTTGGAAATATAGAAAGAGGGAGGAAGCCAAAGCAGAAATTAATTAGAAGTCCATAAATTTCAATATTCGCAAACAGTAATAAAATTTATACATAAATATATATATATTGTTTTAATAATTATTACTGTTACTTCCGCATTTAATGTCCGAAATTTATTCGTGGATGCGAAGCAGAAATTAATTAAAAGTCTGTTAATTCGGCGTTCAATGTCCGAAATTCATGAATGTTCTGGATATTAAACATTACATAATTATCGATAAAATTTAGTCGCTCATCAAATTTGTTATCACTTTGTAATAAAGCATTTAATTTTTTTTTTGTTTTTAATTCATCCAAACTTAGCAAAGTAGTTAGTTTCTTATTAACCACCTACAACCTCCTAATGGATACGAGTTTTTTTTATCGTATTGGCCATGGCAGATAATTTTAGAAAGCGGACCAGGATGAATGCGGTTTAACAGAGCAGAAGACGAATGCACAAATGTACCTCAGTATATTAGAGAAGAGGAAAGATATCATTTCGATGGAAAGCGGTTACGAAAGTTTACAAATAGTGCATTCGGTCACCGGTTCATGATGAGGACCATTCGTGTCCTCGAAATGGCCGTCCCGGATTAATTATTATATAAATAATTAAACCTCTGTGGTGCGGAGGTTGCCGATACTTATGTGTTATTTACCACTCGACGCTACAGTCCTTGCTATCATTATTTACACCTAGTTATTGACATATGTGTTAGATCTTTTCCGGGAGTCTAATACATACGGCCAAGGCTGTACATATAAGGTTCGTGGGACGCGTATTATTAGTTCGCTTTATTTAATGGGACTTTGCTTATTTAATGCGGGGATTTTACGACGATAATGGAAGGTCACGCGAGGGTCCGCAGGGAATTATAATCCTCCCTCTATTGTTGTCATCCATTGTCCGGTTGGTTCACTTCTCACTTGCCCAAAGTAATTATGTGTGCAATATGTGCTATACCATTTGCGACTATTACATTCTAGCCGTTATTGCGATTCAGTTTTATAGCGAATTAATCCGTTTCTATATGAGGGAAACGACAATACGATACGGTGAAATTCTAACATTCGCCGTGAAATTTTACACCGAATTACTAGACAGGATGTTGCGGTTCTAACTTAATACTGGAACATGTATAGGCTCAATATTTCAGAGTATGCAAGTATGCAGCGTACACTTTTTTGGTAAGGTTTATTATGTTTTCTGAAATAACAAAGAATCTGGGCACCTTCACCAAAATGAAATTTCGTTTAACTCAAATTTAATCTTATTTATAACAAATCCGAAATATTTTTTGTTCAGTTTGCTCTGTTTGTAAGTATTTTTAAGAGCTAATCATTAATGTTTTGCAAACGCAGAAGAAAACGATATGTTACGCCCTATTTGTGCAAGAATAATTGTCGACAAGCTGCAGTTTTGCACACTACTGATCGAGGATAACAACATGAAAAGAAAATCTTAAATTTACATGTGGGCGATAAGGTACTGGCCATAATTTTTGAAAATGTACAGGACAGGAATAGAAACTTAAATAACAGAAGTAAATGATAAAATACAAAAATTATCACAGCTTTTTATTCGCAAAACGCAGTAATTTGTTTTTTTTTTTAACAATAATGTGTTATCTACAGAATTTAATAAACTGTGTAAAATGTAGTAAAATACAGCCAAAGTTTAACTGTCACCGTTATTGGTGAAAAACGAAATAAGCAAAAAGGATGAATTTTTAATATCGTGCGTTTCCTTTCCAATTACAATCAACGGCACCAGATACAGTTCTCTATAAAAATAATTTTACCGAGGAAGGTATCGTGAACTACCAGTTCTTCATAAAGTACGATTACTTATTGAAGCATTTGCTTTCATGAAAAAGCACTTAACTCCGCAATTCAAAATGAAATCACACCGTTGTAATACACCTGTTAAGCGTTATTAAAAAAAAATTCTTACCTTTGATGAAATCGACTGCCATCTCTAGTCCGTACGTATCCTTATCGCAGTCATCGAGTATGTGAGCACCTATGGTGATATTGGGCAACATTTGGGACTCGTTTAACTTGTCTAAAGTGTACAACATGGCTTCCAATGCTTGAATACCGCCTTGAGGCATAACAGGACCACATGTGATGGTGTCTTCGCGTTCGTGTACCATCATTAGACCGCCGAGGATGATGTCTCCTTCAACCACTGCTTCTTTCTTAACAGGCCATGGGAATTCTTGCACTGATAGTAGAATTTGCGATGTTTCACTGGATGGATCGAAACTGGAATTGCGGAAAAGATCCATGGCGGTTGTTACAGTTAAATGGGTTGTTTCGGTAGGGTAAAGGTCGTTAATAATGAATGTAAAATTAATAGAGTTGTCTGAAGTAAATGTAGATGGTGTGGTAAATACAATATCACTAGCATGGTCGCTTGATGATGTTAAAGACGAAGGAATAGCGAAAAAATCTTCAGGAATGGCGGTAATATCCAAGATCTCGTCAGCAGCTGTGGTGAATTCTATATTTTCTGTTGTTTCTACAGATGATTCGGGTGTACTCTCTGTCGTAATCTCTCCAGTCGTAGAACTCAATTCTATCGATGTGTTAGGAACTATAAATTTCGTTTTCGTGCTGATTTCCTCCTTCTCGGTATTCTTCCCGCGTAAAAACAACGTTGACGCGCTTGAAAGCGTCGAAAAGTCGGCGGAGGTGATTTTTCCCGTCACGACATTTGTCCCAAGCGTTCGCGGCGAGAAATTCTGCAACAATAAAACAGGAGCGAAGCGTAAGAATTTGTTAGGGCAAAGAGCGACGCGTGAAAACGTAATAATGTTTTTCTTTTTGCTTTCTTACGTGTCTATGCGTATGTGTAGCAGCTCTGAGGGGCCTCAGACAAACCAAAATGTTATTATACATAGTAGAATACTACTATTGTAGGCGGCAATCGTGGTAACGCTGCGGGATTTCTGCCTTTTGTCGTTGTTGCTACACAAAGTCACTTTACCCGCGTGGTGCGAAAACTTGCGTGCTGTTGGTAATCTTTCAAGTGGAAAACTTTTATGTGAGTGTTTTTAGTGTGATTTATCTTTTGCGTTTCTGGGCTACATTCGTCTCTTGCTTGTGTTGCTTAAGTTTTGCTTTTATTATTGGATTAATGGATGCTTTTCTCCGAAGGGGAAAGATAACAGAGCTGACACAGGCTGTCTTTGTTGTAAGTTACTCCGTGAAAAGCGTGAGATATCATAGAAAAGAATAAACACGAAATCAAGTGTTACTGAATATTTTTGAAACTGAACTATTTTTTAAAATAAGGATATTCTCATATTTACAAGTTATCGTAGATTTAAAGATAATTCAACAAGAGTGACCAGGAAACAAATGCAATCTCCCATGCGTGTGGGGGTCTTCTTTGATACTAATAAACATTATTTTGCAAAAATTTGTTGGTGTAGTTTTAACTGCGACCAATATACTTAATTTCAACTAAAGATGACAATATAAAGTTTTGTCAACAGTTCAAAGTTAAAATTTGATACGGCAAGAATTTATTTATGTATTGTTATTACTTTATACTATCTTTGTTTGTTAATAAATTATTCTTTTTTTAAATTTTGGAAGATCGAACTGTTTATTAATTTCATAGAGCCAGTATGATCTTAAGAAGCCCGTAGTACCCAAGAATTACAGAAATTTATCTCAAGCAGGCTCACTTATTAATATTTTCCAATCTATTGTAATCATTATAAAGTTAATTGCAATCACGTTACTAATAAGATTATTTTACACGTACACTGCCGTTCAGTGAAGTTCGGTCGTACAATAAAAATCTATTATATCACACTGTATACAATTATTAATACATAAAATTAGAAAAATATTAAGCATACACTCTTTTCTAAGGGATTGAAGCCAGAAATTATTATGTAAAGTAGAAATATTGCGACAACCACAATAAAGTCCCTTTTATTATCATTCCAAGAATTTCTCGGAAGTACCGATCTTTTGAAACGGCTCGTTTGGGGATTATTAACGAACAATACATTTAGGAAATATACCGCAGTATCACTCTTGTTTATTTATCACAGGCGTAAAGATATAAATTTGCTTCATTTTACTGTTAAACGTGTGTTGGTGT
>LR736876.1:3375208-3450543 GCA_902654985.2 Oryctes borbonicus
TCTTTTATCTGGAATTAAATCTTGATGAGCTTCATTTTTGGAATTTCGTACGATGTGGAATTTGTTGTATCATACTTGTTTCTGTAATAAGAAAAGGAGACATCAAATATGTACTTTTGAAGTAGAAATTTTTTATTTTAAATAACCTAGCGAAATAAATTAGTATTACTTATTTATTTCGAAGTAATGTCTGAACCTCGGGAACCTTTTAGTCTGCAAATAGTGTGTGTAAAGAATTATTATGCAGGTTCGAAATTAGTCGGTTCGCATATTATTAACATACTGTATATAACGCACACCAACGAGAAAAAGAACGTATATACATTGAGTCCCCGGATGGGACACCACATTCTTGTAAACTTTCCTATTTTTTATGTTTTGGAAAAAAAGTACTCTTAATTAATTATTTCGCTTATTTTGGAATGTTGAATACAATTATCTAACGTGAAAAAGATATACAGGTTTTTATAAAAATTAAAGCATGTGAAATCAATTGTTATAATTAATTTTATATTTTATCCAAAGTGTTCATTTTAATCTTAAAAAAGTTCTTTCACTCCTCCACCCAAGTCAAATCCACGACAACCGATTCTCCAGCATCAGGTCAATTGTTGGTTAGGTAATAGAGGTCGTCCTGTGACCCTTCAAACCGTTTATCCCCGAATCAATGCTTGCAATCTTATCAACTACATTTTGTGTTACCACTTATGCCTCAACACCGACAGCTACTGTAGGTTGTGAATGCACTGGAGCGGGGAGTGGCATTTAGAGATGAATCTCGATTTTATATAGGAATGCATGCTGGCCTCATGAGGGTTAAACGAAGACCTGGGGAAAGTCGCCATATACAATTTTCAGTTGAAAAGCGTGTGCACTGATCTGTAAGAGTTATGGTATGGGGTGCTATAGCATATGGCAATAGATCTCAGCTAGTGCTCATCTGAGGTACCATAAACGCCCAGCATTACATTGATGAGGTGGTAGAACCGCATATTCTTCCATACATAACTTGAGGTTAGGCTTTCACGACCGTAATCCATAGTAGAAATGTCTTTCGGGTGATGTCGCGTAGTTAAAGACTGTCTTTAGAAATCTTCTGAAGAAGCTGACAGCATGGTTAGCGAAACGTCAAGTAAAATTTTAACTACGCGACATCATCCGAAAGACATTTCTACCATACATAACTTCTCTAAGCTGGTGGAAGAGACCCATGCCAATATCTTGCCATGGCCATCTAGATATCTCGACCTCTCGTCAATCAAACACGCGCGGAACAATATGAGAAGAAAACTGATGAACTTAGCGAATCATCCGTAAACACTGGAAGCTCTAGGACATGAATTGCAGGTTGCTTGAAACACTATACTTAGGGAACATCGACTATCTACTGGAGTGAATATGACAAAGAGTGAGGAGGTGTGAAACTAATCGGGGCGGCCGACACATTATTAATAAAAATAAAATTAAATTGTGCTAATCTTTTTTTGTTCTTTGTTTCTTTGAAATTATAACCAATTATTACCTCCGAACGGTTTGGTTAAAAAATTCTGGACTCCCCGAAATTTTTCACGCTCCATCATATTTCTTCATATCTCGACAGTAATGTGAAGCCAATTTATAGTTACAGAATTGTAAATATTGCGTTTGTCCCCAATGTTCGGCAAAAGCAATAACATCCCGCTTGTACTACTCATTCTCCAAGTATATTGTTAGTTCAGCAAATTAATAAAGTGGAACTTGTGATTTAACATGTTAGAGAGCTCTAAGACAAACTGTACTGTGCGTTTAATTATATGTATGTTAGCATGCTGAAATTAATTGAAACGGCACCAGAACGGTAGGTGTTAATCTCGGAGGCTGGATTGGCACAATTTCTATCGTATCCGCGGGCGGTCCTGGCATAATATTATTATTGACACACCGAGCAACCACGGGCATTATACTAATTAGGTTGGATATATGTGAACGTGTGATCGACATGGAATAGACAAATATCATTTCAATGAATGGCGCTCTTAAGATTTGGTATTACTGTTTGACATTTGTAATTGTGGCAGTAGTGGCGGCACAGAAATTGGCCGAGTAACTTGTTACAGTGACCATTTAAAAAAAACAATTTTATGGGAAAATTAAAATTCAACGTAAGGTTTTGGATTAATTTTTGCTGAAGATCTAACATAACGACTGCCTCGAATTGCCTCATTCGGCAACTTTCGGCAATGAAGCAGCTAGTCTTTCCTAACCAATTGGTTTGCAGAATTCCGTTGTGATCATGCTTTCATCAGTGATGAACTTTGTGAAGATCGACAAGAATCGGATGTCTTAAGCAGATTGAGGACTGCAATACATTCGATTTTGCATGAACATTTAGGCGTGAAAAGGATTTATTTCCGATAGATTCCGCTTAATTGACTCAAGCAAAAAATGAGCTTGTACCACCAGAGAAATTCACATATGATGTATACACTAACACTTGAGCATACCCAGAGGAACCGAATCCAATGAAAGTTGTTCGTGCACGAAGTACTTCTTTTTCTTTCATTGTTTTTGTAGAAACTTGTATAGAAATGCCAGAAAGTTTGTGACCAAAATCTTACAGGTGAAACCATTCCATATAACACTTACTGGTGTGAACATATTAAGCCTGTCACTTTCTTTCTGGTGGAAGAGGCGACTGAAGAAGAGAGCTTAATTCAAGAAACTAAAGTGTTATCCATCAAATAGTGAAATAAAGCATTAAGGTTTATTGAAATTAATTGTAAGGAAGAGATGATTCGCAGTTACATAGCGAGTCCGTTCTTTCTTCTGTTCGTATGCTGTAATGAAATTCGAATAAATTCTGATCGCTGCGACGAGCGGGTTTCAAAATATATACACAAACAGTTTCGAACAAATATACATGCGACGTTGTTTCGGATGGTAGAGCGAATAAAATTTGCATGACTAATAAAATTTACATGGGTCGCAAACTTTAGCCACACAGTAGTAGCTTGTTGTAATAGCAAGTTAATCGGAATAATATATGTTTATGTATACGTACGTATGAATTATATGGATACGAATGTTTGCGCTGAGGTTAATGATAAATTCATACTCATATTGTGTACATCAGGCGAATATATATTTTCGCAGGAAATTTTAATCTACTCCAACATTGGACGTTGAAGGTTTGAAGTTAGCCAGTTTTTGATTTGAATGATCAATCGATTTTTCAGCGTTGAAATAGCACCCAGCACATATAATGTATGCAGAACTAAGCGACTGTTTTTTGATAAAACTGAGTTAAGAAATCATTAGAAGCTATGAAACGTATGTTTGCGTGTTGTTACGTTCTTCTAGTTTGAAGAACAATGCCGCTAGTCGTCTGCTTCGGTGTATCTTTCTTGTGAGGCGAAAGGACCAATTGCTCATATGTAATTCTTATGTGTTTACTTGCTTAATCAGTTGATCTCAAATTAAACACAGTACGTAGATATACAAAATATATTTATTAAATAAACAATTCCCATATATAAATTCAAATACATAAATAGCATACCATATGGATTTCATAATTCGGTTCCTTCTTTATGTACGCATTCAAATGTATCGAGACATTCAATGTCTAACGCTAGGGCCACCACAAAACCCTACCGGAGCATGTGCGTCTGGTTGGGCGACAGCAGCAAATAGCCGATCACTACCGCAAAAAGATGCTATACAACTCACGGCTACCCAGACGCTCGCGTTATTTCGTGTACTTATTTGATAGACCGCCTCTAGTATCTTGCTCCAAGCTGCTGTCCCCATGTATAAGCGGAAAAATCAGAAACCAACGATAGTGCGCGTCTGAGCGCTGCGTGACTCACAAGCGAAAGAGAGAAGGCAGGCAGTCGTGGTAGTTCGTACGTTCGACTTCCGACGAAGTTTCGATAAGTTGTACGTAAGTGTACGTTACCGGCGGCAACTGGCGGATATTCCTTACCTAGCGCTCGATCTAATACATGAATTAGCAGGAGCTTCATCAAATAGATATAATAAATGACTATTAAAGATATTTTTAATTAGAACATTGACAAATTTTAAATATTTGCGAACTTTATAAGAAATTATACGTATTTTTATATTGAATGCGCATACGTTAAAGTTTAAATGATGCTAAATATGAAATATATAAATTTATACAACGCAACACAAAAGAAACATTCAATTTATCATAAAATAGACACAAACAAAGTATTACTTTCAAATAAATAAAAATGGTTACATTTATAAAATAAAATAAAACAAAAAATAAAATGTTAAGTTCTTAACACTAGCGTTTTACAAAAAATCATAGTGCTGATGTAATGTGATGTCATACAGATGTTCTTTTTGGACGAAACAGACGTAATCATCCCTTCTTAGCGAAATTCGTACAGTGTAATGGAGGTCATTAAAATGTTGGAGCGTAATTCAGGCCTGGGATTAAGAAACTAAGGTGTTTTTCATACAGTTGATATTAAGGATAAACAATCAACTTTGTTGCAAAGATGGTTCAACATTGTTTCGAAATGTTAAGTACTCTATTGTAAACAGATTTTTATTTATACTGACTTAAAATAACTAATCCTCTTGTTAATAATCAGCATCACATTCTTTACGTTCGTTTATTAGATATAAGTGGGTGGCTAAATACGCTGTAATATATAATAATAATAATAATAATAATAATAGTAATAATAATAATAATAATAATAATAATAAGTTGCTTAACGTGTACGCAGTTAAAGTTTAAATGATGCTAAATATGAAATATATAAATTTATACAACACAACGCAAAAGAAACATTCAATTTATCATAAAATAGACACAAACAAAATATTACTTTCAAATAAATAAAAATAGTTACATTTATAAAATAAAATAAAACAGAAAATAAAATGTTAAGTCCTTAACACATGTCAGATAATTTATTTGTATATTTCATATTCAATCAAAATAACATTGAATTCAATGAAATAGAAAATTGGTTCGCAAATAAAAATAATATTCTGGTCCGTATTACACAGGGTGTTTTATCGGTTACTATATCGATCGATAAATGAAAGAGTATACATAGGAAAGTTCTGAAAACTTGACAGTACTCTAAAGCTATTTCCGGTATAACCGGAAGTGTCAGATTATTAAAAATAATTTAATTTCAATAGCACACGTCGGGCTATTGAAATTAAATAATAGTTTAACAGTTTTAATAATCTGACACTTCCGGTTATACCGGAAATAGCGGTCAATAGAAATATAGAATAACAAAAAAAGTATACAGTACTATAGAACATGTGGTTCTGAACTTATCAACAGAGGCAAGAAATCGACCGGAGTACCAGAAATCAAACTGTGCTTGTGTTTTCTTGTTTTTATAAAGGGTACTGCAATTATTAAAAATTCTTCCAAATTCTTTAGAATCGACGATTTAGTACTAGCAATAGAGGCAAATGTACGCTACTTAAATGTAGATTAACTAAAATTTGTGAACAACTAAAAAACTGAATCTTTCGAATTGTTCGAATTGCCTTCTCTCTGGAATGGAAAATTATAGCATCAAGTGCATTAATAATCGAGGGTTTGTGCTAGTCAGTTAAGCAAAACTGGAACTGTTATTGGAATCAAGTGTAGAATTTTAACGAATACACTACGTATGTCAGTTGCCTAAATATAGCTGGTAGTCGTTAAGGTGTTCAACAGTATGATACATGTATTTCCTATCGAAAATACCACTTCAGTCGAGTAATTTGGAAGCTTTTAATTAGCGTAGAATTTGATTATCTAGAAAGTGGGGAGGCGAGAATATTAATGAAACTTACACGCGGCTGTCTAAACTTTCGAAAGGACGGCCATGTTAAGAGAAATAAGATGAGGAATAGGGGAGAAAGAGAAGTGCGGTAAGTCTGAGCGGCATCTAGGAATTCGGGTCGCAATTCGTTAGTTGAATTAGCTCAGTATTGCTGCGGCCAACTTTAGATGTAATGTGTATATATACATATATATGTATATTGATGTCGAGTAAAATTCATCATGTACAATATTTAATTAAAAGATAGACAACGTTAGATATTATGTACTTATTACGTCATTTATCGTAGGTATCATTCAGCATATTCTTATTGTAGATAGCATTTTGTTGTTATTGTTCTTTTCAATCTCAACACATTTCCTTTGCAAATATTTATTGCGCACATACTTTATACCTACATTATTGCATCGAGAACTCCGTATACTAACGAATCTTCACCGGTAATTCCTATTTCCAAAGTACTTTGCGCTGAACACGTGAAAGCTATTAGTATCCATGGGTAAAATAATAAAAAAGCTTCTTGAACAGAGGCACTAGCAATACCACCTACCCGATCTGGATCCCGTCGTTTAAAAAGAACACTTCTCTCTTGTTTAAGAAAGCTTTTGCGTCTTTGAAAGCTGATTACATAGACATTTATAAATTCTACCGGCAAAATCCCTTTTATGTGAATTTCTCGTCTTGTCCCGTTTTAATTAGAGAGACATTCCATTTAATAAGTGCATCACGCGACCAGATTCAAATAGAATTCAACCCCTTTAGAATTGTTGCGTCAGCTTTATTTACAGCATTCTCAGATACGCGGGTGCCTTCGCAATCTTGTAAATAAATAATATCCTTAATATGGAGAGCAGGCGCTTTTTTCTCGTTGCTCTCTTCTTGATTCAAGCAGCCCTGATAATTGTTTAACAAATATCATCCTTGTTGCTAAGAGCATAACGTGTCAATAGGATTCTATAAATCTTTAACTACCCCGATACACAGGCATGAGTAGCCACTCATACAACGCGGCGGTTATGGTTTGTCAATTGCTGTTTACGATTCTTCGTGAATTATCTAGCTGTTCCCTAAAGTATACTGAATGAATACTAACTGAGTTCCTTTATTAATTCTTAGACTAGAAATTCTTTGTTGTAACTATGACGAAACAATTATTTTATTGCAAATTGTAAATGTGTTAATTTATTCATCCTGAAGAAGATTAAATGTAAATAGTGCAAAAAATTTAGTCGTGATACAAATTAAAAAAAAATTGCTTAAATTATTGGTATCATTTGAGAAGTTAATTGTTAATTTAAGAGTTACAAGTACTGCGTTACTCTTCCCAAGTTTCGGATATTTTAATTCTGTCCCCTTGTTGGAATATTTCAAAGTGACTTTAAGGGCGCAGTAAGAATTAATTTCTTATTGATTTATTATAATTAATTAATCACATGCCTTCACCAGCTTCTACCTGTAGTAGTTTCGATCCTTTCATAAAGTGCAGACATACATGGTCGAATGGAGAATTCTGGACTCTGTACTGTCATGCCCAAATTTCCCACTTAGCCCTTTAGACACATTACATGAAGAATAGAGCTCTGTGCTAGCCTAATAACAGATTCGACGTTATTTATCGGTTTAATGCTGATCCTTGCTTACTGTCGGGGAACAGGTTAATATTTCCTACGATCTTAAGGTCAGTTAACACATTCGATGCATCTGACATGGATCCTACTACAGGCCGCACAGATCCGTGACACAGTTAAACACTCAAAAACACACAACTTTAATATGTAACTTTTTTCAAGTACACCTTGTATACGTGAAAATTATCGCAACGTGTGCTATTATTCTATATCAATGATTTCTTTTCTTATTACCAATAGTAAAGGTAGTATCGCCAAATCTCAAACTATTGCCGTACCTGGTATATAAGTTACATTTGACATGGCTTCCGGAAGTTAGTCCTCTCTCATCGCTTCCACTTCTCGACCATTGGAATGTTTTACCTTCTGCAATGTTCGGAAATTGCTTTCGTGAGCGTGTGCCTTGAGGTAGTCCAGAAAACAATCGCAAGGGGACAAATAGGTCAACGTAGGGGGCCAGGGTGAACCACTGAAACGAGAAATAATGCGCTGCGGAAATGATTTTCGAAGAACTGAGGTAACTCCGTTTTGTTGATGCCGAGCATTGTTCGTCTACGTAGTTGTGATTTGATATGTTAAAGTATATTAATCTAATTGATTTGATATTTTCGTTAAAAAACTATAGAGCCGACGATGCCATTTCTTGCTTGTACAGCGATTGCTAATGTAATACCCAATGATCTGTTGCGGCAATTTGGTGTAATGCCATTAATTATTTTTTAAAGAAAAATGTAACATGGTTGTTATTAAAAGCAGATTATACGACTTAGTTCGAATGCTTCCTGCTTTTGGTCTGTATGTTTCCTAACTGCTTCGGTATTACCTGTGAACATTCAGTTCACATTCTATTCTTCAAATAAATTTTTCTAATCGGAAATGTACGACGCAAACTCAAATATCCAATTCAGTCTATTTTAAATGTGATGTAAGAAAGATCATGCTTATAAACATCAGCGTCTACTTGTTAATTTGAAAAAAGTACTTGACAATTTCGCTGAGTGAACTTCTAGAATTCGCCAGAAGGACAGTTTGTCTCGGCAAAAATTTAGAATTACGTTGTACATAATCGACGGTGTTGCGGCCACCTCAAATGATGATGAAAAATGAAAATACACTTTATACCTACGTATTAACACTAAAATTTTATCAACATGCATTAAATTGAAAGAAGGACCACCAAAATCTTCCTACTGGGAGGCGACCGCTGGTCTAAACCGAAATGATAACTAGAATTTTTTTAGGGGAGATTCCAGTTTATGAAATAATGCGGCGATAAAATCTTCTATAATAACCTACTAAAATAAAGCCATCAGCAATCCACCTTTCGCAGAACCTCGGACCTTGTGGCACCCGAAATCTCTTAGAAAAATCCAATCTAATTTTAAGGCGATAAAAATCTCGCTCAATTAAATTCGTACACATAAAATCCGCAGCGGTAACCATTACATTCTTTACGCCAATCACGTATATAGACCCTCGACTTAATAGATTGCCGTTGTAATCGCTTCCCTTAAGTTAGAGCGACTTTTTTAGAACAGCTCTCTCTCTCTTTCTCTAGTGGCAGAGTGAGTTACTAGATTTTACGTATGTACCGCTGCAACATAACAAAACGAAGCTGCGTCGGGGTGTTCGTGTTGAAGCAGAGTATATTGTTTATTTAATCCCCATCTACTTCAAAAATTCCCTCGGTAGGAGACGTTGTTCGCAAATCGAATTACCTTATTACCAAATCGATACCCACTTCGTTAAGGTAAGTTTTAGAATAAGTAGATGCACGTGTATCTATACTTACTTACTTTCGTAACTAAATTACTTGGGGAAATTGTTGATATCGAATTCGGCGTTGATGTAATAAGTGCGATGGTTAATTTTAATTTATGTTGACGCAGTTTCCCAAAACGACGAATACTTGATAGTATCCAAGTTGACGTTTTAAGTGTTTGATACGAGTAAATGAGTCTGCTTTAGGTTTCTACCAGCGTTTCAAGTAACTTGTTTGCAGTAACTTGTAACTTTTTAAGTATTTGTTTTATATTATACGGAGATAGCTACATAAGATTGTATTGATGTAGAATTCGTTGCCATTCTAATTTTCTAATGGAACTCTCAATGCAAACCGAGTGTTCCGTATTGAAAACCAAACTTTGCCAAATTTAAACACCAGAAACGTAATTTTTCTGAATAGATGCAATTTAAGTCAATTTTTCTAAAAACGCTAGTTTCTGTCGTTCAAACTGCAGAGACTGCATTGTCTCAACGAACTATAAATTTTGACATTGAAGTTATTAAAGCTTATCTTCATTAAATATCAAGAATACCTCGACTCGATCACATAAGACTGCTCTGTATGAGAAAAAGCTCACACATGCGGGAAAGCATTTTATAGGACCTACGCAACAGAAAAATAATTTACCGTTTATAGCAAAAGTAAAAAATATCTTTTGAAAGGTGTGCTTTACCCTCTGCAGAGCTTTTTGAACTTTTGACGTTATAAGTTTTAAAATGTTATCGCGTTCTTTGTATGTACATTTTTTATGATATTTGCCCAATATTTATTATTTTGTGACGTATCATACGTCATATATTTTATGATCCAAAGGATTAAATAAATTATTGTATTTGATAAACGTACATACATATATCGTTCAATCACATATACATACATATTATGTACAATTGTTCAGTTCACGTAATCGTGGTATAAATTTTCTGGATCTCTGAGCGATAAATGGGTGTAGTACAGGAAGGATAATATGATGAAAAGCATTAGAGACACGACGCCCTCTAGAGAGGCCTTTCGTAAACGCTAAGAGAATGGATGAATGTGAGAAATAGATGAAAGCGTTAATGGTAAACACAGAAAGATGGGAAAAAAACACATTTTCGCAGATGTTCCAATCCAAGAGGGAAATTATGTTCATATTCACATTATGTATGCCGTAAAATATGTGGTGTATAAAATACGTTTAAAGCAAGCTATAAGCTGTACGTGCGTAATGCATGTAGGAATTTGGACAGAGTAAACACCGAAATAAGCGATTAAATGAACAGGCAAACAGCTAGGTATGTACGTAGATTTCCAATTCAACAAACGTTGGGATATTCCGACGCAGTGCGATTGTTTGAGTTGCTTGTTTAGTATTGGTAACTTGGTTTAATGTTCCACGTAAATAAACTTGTAGATTTAGAAATTGTGCATCGACAAAGGACATGTTGAGTAAATTAAGTGGCGTATTGGATTCTATTACACTCAATTTAAAGGTTTAGAAAAATAAAACAGGGCAGCGCAAATATTCGTATTAGATTCAAACGGAAATTCTGGTCATCATTTCATTTCGAACCTCAATGAAATGGAGACGTGAATTTCATTTTAAGGTTAGAATTGAGAATTGACAAATTTATTATTATTGTTCTAATTACGTTGCTCAACAACGGAGCTTTTTGGATAAACCGGGCCCCGGAGAAGATGATATACTGACATTTTCTCCTAGCCATCTTTTTATAAAAACAAAAATAGGTTATGCTTTATTGCTATATATTGTGATAATTTTGCAGGGATAACGTATGTGGCGACATTGGATACTTTAACACCTACATTTTTCTTCTAAGATAAAATTATATTCAAGTATACAGAGTGTGCTATGCAAACTGACATGGCACACGGGACAAGTTCGATTCCTTAAATAGAACAGTCTGTATATTTTGGCGTTTTTGGATGCCTCTATTGAATCCGTGTTAAACCCGCCAATAGTCTCTGTGCCTCTTTATTTATTGAGATAATTCACATAGTTTGAGATTTTTTACGAAATCCTGATATTCTTTTAGCAACCGTTACACCCCAAAGCAATGCTTCAAATTTTGTTCGATTGCATATTTTTTGGAGCTTTCAGTAATACATCGACATTTTTTTTTGTCAACTAGCATCTACAGATGGCCATCGAAATCGTTGCCGTGTGTGATTAATGCTATACCATTTCTTTAATGGAGTATCTTATATGCTTTTCTAAAATCTGAAGAATTTTTTTCATTTCCATGTACCTAAAATGCTTCCTTCTTTAGAGAAGCTTTAAAATACATAGAGTGCTGCAACGAAAAATAGTATCACATTTGTTTCTCTAAAGGTGTTCCCCAAAAATAATTTGCGTATATGTATCTTTTCCCGGAATTTTGAGTAACCCTGGAGGAAGAAATCGTACATGCTGAACACGGTACTGGTGAACACGGAAGCCAAGAATATAATGCTAAGATAGCCTAGCTTCCTCATGGTATTAATGGAATAATTCACGGCAAACGCAATAAAAGGAGAGAAAAAAATTACACTAACACACAGACATGTTTCTGCCTACCCGGCGTCATTAGCGTGGTTTCGAGAGTAATTTTTTATCTCTACCTTCTATCGCTGTTGCCTCACAGTTAATGCCACAACTTTCAAAACGACAAACTCGACATTTCTTGGCGCCCTCTAGTGCCAAAGAAACGCAAGCCTGCTGTTCAGGAAGCAGCGACATGAACCGGGTACTGTTCCCCAATCCATCCCTCGAGCAGTTCTCTGACTGCTAAAGACGAGATGGCGACCCTGGTAGCGAAGAAAGTTGTGGCATTAACTGTGAGGCAACAGCGATAGAAGGTAGAGATAAAAAATTACTCTCGAAACCACGCTGATGACGCCGGGTAGGCAGAAACATGTTCGTGTGTTAGTGTAATTTTTTTCTCTCCTTTTGTTGCGTTTGCCGTGAATTATTCCATTAATACCATGAGGAAGCTAAGCTATCTTAGCATTATATTTTTGGTTATTGTTTCTAGGTATTTTCTGATGGGTACGGAAGCCAAGATGTATTTTCAAACCGTAGGCCTACCTTCTTTAAAAAAATAAGCGGGTGGTTTTGTTTTCATCAACGATCCTATAGTTCTCAAATGGTTGACCCATCTCAAAATCGTTTTTCAGCTGGCAATGGCGCCGTGTCGCTCAGTATTGAAATGACGCCGGAAAAGACGTTGGGGTGCTACCGGTTTTCGCGAAACTCTCAAACGCGGTATTGTCTGTAACTGAATTGGCATACCTTCACGAGCTCAAAGACATCAACCCCGCCTCCCTTCTGCCTCCCACTTTCGAGTATACTTTCAGCGATTCCTCGTAACTTCGATGGCGTACATTTCACTACATTTTTCTGTAATTAAATAATTTTTCTCTTCAATATTAAGCAAGTACCATTATCTTAAAAAACGCCCTGTTCGTCGTGGTCTCTATACATTTTAACAGCGATTAATAATCACTAACACCTCTAAACTCATATATCTATTGTTAAATAAATACGATCTGACATTCCTACAGCCTGTATCCGTCGATAATGCGGCTTATACGCAAAGAAATAAACAATAAACTTCCTGCCACTAGAAAATTAAATGTTATACGTCGCAACAATGTATTTTCGAACTGAGTTTAATGCGTTCTGTGGTGTTTATTGATAGAACTGTTTTCCCAATGAATGTGTTGTTTACGCGACAATATATTGGTAGATAACAATAGCCTAGACACAGAAGGCAACTATGTAAGAAGCTGGAAATAAATCGGGGACGTGACTAAAATGGGATTTTCGTTGGCTTTTCTGAATGCAGTTAGCGGATTTTCCAATTTAAATCAGCTGCTTTCGCGGGTGACCCGATGTACACAAAGGATTTGTTTTCTTTCTGCCAAGCTTTTCTCGCCGACGATGGTGAGTGAATTCCGCAACTTCACCATCTAGCTCGAAAATTAAATTGTATAATGGAAACGTCGTAAGAAGACAGCAATTTCGTGTAAAATACACAAAGTAGTTGTTATGAATTGTTTGTAATTAAAGTAATCTTCCTAATAGAGAATTATGTCGTGCAGCTAATTAGGACAGTGTTAGATGTCGTTGATGTTAGAGATTATGTCTTGTTGTGTTTCTTGCCAAATGTACCCAAGCTTACTGGAAGGAACTCGTCGCGTATTTGTATAGAAGATCGACTTTAACACGAATATTCTGGTTTTAAATGGAAGTTTCATATTATTTATCTTTCAGCTATAATAAGACATTATCCTTATTCCGTTTTGACATGCGGCTTTACCCTAACAATTCTTATACACATGCATATAAGTTGTTTAAATGATTAATGCAAATAAATAAAAATTAGGCGTGTGTGTAAAGTACATAGAGCACAGAAGAATGTGTTGAAGGTTCACCAGACCCAGTTCTTTGCAAATCTTTTAAGAAGAAAATGAAAAAAAGTACACGTCTTTGTTTACTGAATTTATACCAAAATCGTATTTTCCTCTTATACGGAAGCCGGGAAATTAAATAGAACCTTCTCCCTAGTGCTTCGTTTCGAAATAAACATTTCGAATGTTGATAAAATGTTTTCATTCTGTTGTCCTTACTGCCTGCAACTGCTCCTCGCTCCGATAAACAAGATGTCCTTCTCCGTCAATTTCAAATGGTATTAGCGAGAGGTTGGAGCAAAGAAGCGTAGAAAAATACTAGAATGAAACGAGACAGGAACCTTTCTATTTTCCTGGACATGACTTGAAATGGAGAGATACAGAGAGAAAGAAACAAAAACATATTAGAATTACATTATTGCAGTGCGTCCATGTATCGTTGGCAAACATATGTACATACGTATAGGTAAGAACTAGTCTTGTAGATAACAGCACGTGTGTTGGTCAAAGCGGGAATTGTATAGTATTGTTATGTGTATAGCTACGTTGTAGGTATAAGGTTTTTCTTCCGTCTAACGACACAATAGAGGCGGCAAATGTAATTGACGTGGCTGGATTGTATTGCTATACGATTCCCACATCGCGTGAAGTTGGCGAAAAACAACCCATTCGACAAACCGATGTTATGGAGAACAAATGCAAACTTGTTCGGTCGCGTTGATTGTTTGAAACGCGTAGATATGGTATCGTATGCATAAGGTTATTTAAAAGTAAGTTCCTAGTTTGAAATGGTCCCAACTTTGCAAAATGTTGAAACTCTGCGAAAATACTGACAGTAAATTGTTCGTAAGAAATGGGGGTTTATTTTTAAAAGAAGAAACAATTTCTAATCGCGAATTTGTGTCTAGCGATACAGATGAAGCTGTCTTCTTAGAATTCGCCATACTGTTGAATTATTCATGTTCAACCAAGTTAACAGCTGCTGCTCTGTGTGCGTGTGGAAACAATAACCCACCGAACTGCACTGCAAACTGCGAGAACTCGTTGCTGCTTGTGTATTTGGGCGCTTTAATCAGCCTCATGACTTTACAACTTTGACGCACATTGTCAAAACTGTAGAAATAACACAGATTCTGTGGCTACTATGTACGTATGTACATGCATACAATGAATATTTTATGATTCAATTACTTAAATCGCATCCCCAACACTATCATGCAGAAGCAGATTAAATGCAGCTTAAGCGCAAACACTTTCCGCATTTTGATCCTTGCAGGGCTATTAAATAAAGTACTACATTCTCTAAATCTTTCGGTTAAACGATTAAATTGTTTTTAAAATATACGTTCTCGAACCAGCATCGCTGGTCTAGTATAGATAAGTCCATGTACACGTAACAAAACTTTACTAATAAATCTGTAGCGCATTCATTCCACCCCATTCGTTCCATTTCGCCTCCGTTAACCATTGATACAACCTGCTATTGTACTCGGTCTGGGTCCAACTCTATCATAAGTACAAAATTTAACGAGTTGTCCGCGAATTTCCATCGATTATCTATACGCGACTATTCTATTCGAACATGGTATTTAGCGCATAACGTCCGCAGCTTATCAGGTCAGGTGTTTTACATTTTGCAGTGCGTATTTGATCGACACAACTTTTAGCTACGTGGCTAACTATACCCTTTGTGCGTAAAATATTCTATATCATTAAAACAGGATTTGAAATGATAGGCTGCTTTTCGACGTAGAATAGGACGAAAAGGGATTGCGCTAACCGTTGGGCAATTACTGGTATTAAATCTGCAAAACCTGAAGAGCTCTAGTGTGGGAATCGCATTTAATTATACAGCCTGATTCGGAACAGCGGTTCATTAAAAGTTTGCGAATAGGTAATAATTTAATTGCGAAACTTTTTGATTGATCGAGAAAAATTTAAAAACTACCGCATTATCAAACTTTAACATGCTCTAACGTCTGAACGATTTTGGTTTTTGCACTCCCCGGCAAAAACTTAGTCGCGGTAAGATGTTTTGCGTGTTTTAGGGGTTACAACATTTCTTTGCAAAACTAGCAAGATATCAAGCAAGTTTTTATTCATAAAAGTAAAATAAACTTAAAAATATCTCCTCCAGTAATATATGAACTAAATAATAAATTATTACTCCAATGTTTAAACAATTTCTGCGACAAAAATTTAGACGCTCTGTTGCAAATGTAAAACAAAAATCAATAAATTAGTGATCGGTAATGCGTAGATCCTCCATTGTGCTTAATCACTTCCAATAGACTGTTATTAATAGGTTTATATAAATTTAAGGCATAATTTTGAGGGATATTCTGCCATTCAGTCACTATTGAAGTTTTCAGTCCCTGTACCGTGAAATATTGACGGCCTCCGCCATAAACGCGACGTGCCAATTCACCCCACATGTTTTCAATAATGTTTAAGTCTGGTGACCGTGCCGGCCACTGTCAAGTTTTAATCTTTTTCTCTTTAAACCATTCAGTAATGGTTTTTGCTTTATGAATTGGCGCGTTATCTTGCTGAAAAACAAAATTGCGCCCGGCCCATTGGTTTCCAAAACGTAGAAGATTGTCACGCAATGAGTCTTTATGCGTCACAGATGTCATTTCGTTTGTGCAAAACACTATCTCACTTTTATCGCGAAATCCAATCGCTGCCCATATCATCACAGATCCACCCCCTAATTGTCTGGTCATTTTCACTTTTGGTTCCTTTCTCAGATCATGATAATAATGCGAGTACCTATCCGGTCCGTCCAAGTTAAAACGTTTCTCATCGGAAAATATAACTTTTTCCCATTGTTTCTTCCAGGATACGTGTTCTTCAGCAAATCTCAACCTCGCTTCTTTGTGTTTCGCCGAATGTGGCGGTTTTCTCAACATTTTCTTCCATGATATTACCGGTGACGCCTTTAAAATCCTTTGAACATTACGCACGTGAGTTTGTACCCCCGCCTGTTCTGCAATAACTCTCGCCGACGCAGAAGAATTGGATGCACACCGCAATATCATGCATTTATCCCGCTCACTTACAGCTGTCGGTCGCCCCTGGTCTTTTGGTTTGCCGTAATTTTCCGGATCTTTTAGGAAATTTCTAACGGAATGATCGTTTCTTCGTAACCGACGAGCAATTTTCTTCTTACTAACACCATCCTGGTGCCAGGCTAGAACTTTACCCCTTTCTATCAAGGATAATTGTTTTTTTCTACCCATATTGCAAACACTTTATAAAATATAATTTCTCGCGGTGAAATGTGTACACTTTACCAGCACAACCACTGCATATAAAGAGAAGTATCAAATTAAAACATTTTTGCTTATATTAATGTGATAAGTGCACAGGGTCTAAATTTTTGTCGCATTTAAAGTTCCTATTTTGATCTGGTAAAATCTCAATTACCCGTCATAAAGCAATAAATACCCAGAAATACCTACAAATGGACTATTTACATAACAAGTATTAATAGCCCTCATTTACATTTTATATAATGTCTACAAACTTTGTTTCGTAAATAGAAACGATACCGCGTCTATGTTTTTGTCGGGTAGTGTATTTAATTTATAAGCTATAAATTATCTATTTGTTATAAGGCGGAAATTTAGCGGTATCGTGAACGTATCTTTTAACGGGTCTCTGTACTTAAACAGTTTAAGGCCGTTAGAGGAACAGTGGCAGAAGTATTTCACATCAGCCCGTACAGACAGACTGTATTCAATATACCCAGGAGCTTGGGACATAGATTCCGTTAGTCAGAATAAACCGACTGGCCAGATCTACATTCTTCAGACTTCGTCCAGCAAGAGTCGTCCGTATAGGTAACAAATTTGCTGACCAGGAGTCTGACTAAAATGGAAATCTGTGCGTCTTTTATAGAAACCGGTAACGTGTACCTTTCTTTCCTTTTTACGGGTATCAACAAACCAGTCTCATGATAGTTCTTCAGATAAATTCTAGTTCGGTTGATTAATAACTAAGTCTGCAGAAACGACTTGCGCTTCACGAAATTAGCAGAGACTAGACAGACTTGTGTTTATTAGTTTCATGAGAATGGGTTGTGTTGCCTACTGGTTTCACGAAATTTCTGAAATTTTGTGTGGGAGCAGACTTTTCGATTCATTATGTATTAAAAAATTGAGGCACACTGTATAATTGCATGACCGCAGTCACTGTGCCGTAGCTCTAAAAACGTATAAATAAATTAGTTTTCTTTTGGATTATTAGTCCAGTTTTACTACTGAAGAAGATAGTTCAGCTATCGAAATGTGCGGTCAATATCAATGAAATATTGTGGTAAGGGTTTTAGTGAAGTGTTCCAGCACCGCGCCACAGTATTCGAATACGTGGCGAAGAAATTTAACTTCGCCTTTTCGACTGCTTTTTTTCGCGTTGCTTCCCGTCGCCCGTAAATTTCCGAATAATTTAAATTAGGGACGCTCTGGTTTGTACTTGCGATATAAATTAAAATTACGTATAAGAATTCCTTTGGGACAATATCGAGCGAAATGAGTTCCGGTTTCGTTGCGTGAAATTGAAATTTTTCATAACTAAGATATACGAACAAGGTACAAATCTAACAGGTTTGAATATGAAATAAGTAAACAATTTGATGGGAGAGGATTTATGTGCGATTCCCAATATTAAGCTGATATCCTTTTTTCATTTCTTTAGAATCTCATCTTTTTGTAACAAGTGAAAATTGTATTTACCCTTTAAAGTTGGTTTTACGGAACTCCTCTTATGCACACATTTCTTAAGCTGGGAAATTTAACTGCGACTCACGAACTTCACGCCGTTATAGAAATATATTCACGAATTGTGCGAGACAGCGCGAAGGATTAAATTTGCTAAGCGCATCTTAAAAGATGTGTCGACGCGATGTTCAGTTCAGAATCTACCAATACTTCAGCTTCAGATTTTCTAAATCGATCGGGAATACGTTTTATCTAGTCGAATATTGGGTGCATGTCAACTTTCTTGATCTAATGCAAGTTTACTGACAATGCGTTCAGGAATTTCCTTTCTTGGCAACGGGAATTAAAGAAAAGAATTATTTATTTTTCAGTTATTTACATATATTATTTCTCATTTGATGCTGGCAAATATTTAAAAAGTACGCCACTTGATATTGTTTGCGTTAAAAATTCAGAAACACTGTAGCAAGCGCCCTTTACAAGGCAATTAAAATAAAAAAGAGCTCGCCATCCATCATGCTGCTCATGTTTTATTACACCTGTTCGTTTGAAAAATCTCTAGAGCCAAACGAGCAACTTAATGCTTGCTATTTATTTGATGTATTCAATTGTCCTTTTATATATTGGCGTATTTGATCAACATTTATAAATTTATAATTCTGTCTTTAACTTCAATGCTTTGCGTTTCTGTATAATCGTGCGAATGTTTTCCTAATATCACTGTTAGTTGGAGTCCTTTACATTTATACTGATACAGAAACTGTTTTCAAATCCTCTTATGGATTTTCAAATAAAATGCAATTTGAATATTCATCTTCCAAAAAAAGGGTAAAATTCAAAAAGTTAGGGTTTGTTCTTGGAGATTTATAGTAGTACTAATTAAAGTGATTAGTATGCTCCTCTTCTACGCTTCTATACAGCGATTTCAAAAATTTTTTCCTTTATTTTCTTCGCGCACTAATTAGTATTTCTCTCTCCTCAGAATTACTCAGCGTCCGGTAAATGTTCCACTGACGGAATTTATAATTTTTATGAATTAAATCGGACAACGTAGAAAATAGCCAGGTCCAAGTTTTTCGAATGCAAACGGCATAGTTGGAAAAATACGAACGAAAAGAAAGGGGATGTTTCCCTAATGGATTTTATAATCAAGCGTAGAGGTAAAAAAACACGTTTTTCTCTTTTCTTTTCCTCGATAGAAAAGCAAGTCACTGCTGGAACTTTTCGGCGTACAGTAATGATACATTTTCCTCCTTCCATCTATTTCCATGAGTTTATGAGCCACTGACCAACTACAGTATGGATTATACATGGTTGTAGAGAGGGATTGTCGAATTCGATGTCTGTAATATTATTTGCCGTTCCCGTAATGCGAGCAACGAATTCTTGCTCTCACTCAATTGACTAAGTTTTTGATATTCCCTCAATAGGAGTGAAATCTGGTGATATTAGATGTCGGAAAGCAGGTCTTGGTCCTCCAAACCACCTTTTACCAAACGTTGCCGTACGCCGTCGGCAAAGTGTACAGGAGCGGCATCATGGTGAAACCATGTACTTGGCACGCGTAAGGCAAAAGTCTCCTAGATCTTATAACGTAAATAGTGTAAAAGAATCCGCCAGTCAGCACTATGTAGACTCATCTGGAGACGCTTTGCAACTTGATTTTTATACTCAGTTGGTGTTGTTTTCGAAGGCATCAACTTGTTTTAAAACATCAACAAAATCGACATCCTAATTTTTCTCGATCATCTGGTCTTTCCTTTTTAGTGTGAATTTTTGTAAACTCAAAGGCATTTAAAAAGAAATACGTCAGATCATTAATGAATTTAATAATTATCAATTACGATTATATGCTACTACAGCAGCGTTAATTATTTTTAGTACACTAGTTCAGGCGTACATCGAACTCGTATCAAATCGTACCTATTTAGTTTATCTTGTAAGCGGTTCGTGGATCGTGAATAGCAGCCGCAAACATTGTCGGTGGTTAATTTATGCCTCGAGAAGCACCAATTAAATCGGCATATGAAATCGTGCGGCTAAGCCGGGGGTTTATCCCCAACCACGGAGTACAGATGCTCGCTACATATTAGGGTTTAAGGATCTCATATATATATAAACGCACAGATGTTCTATTATACTAGTCGAAACAATGGATGTTCAACCACTAATATGTTAGCTGCTAATCTTTATGGAGGTCGGTATAATGAGAGATTTGCAATGTACAAAGATAATGTACTTGCATTCAAAGTTAATCTTCGCTCTATAACCGAAAGAATAAATACGTAGGTTTCAATATAATTTTAAGGCATGCCCCTAAACGTCAGACGTCTTAGCAGGAAAAGAAACCTGGAAATAACAGGGAAAAGAAACGGTCCATTCTTCCGAGTCCACGGAAATGGCTATATAACTTTCTATATTGGATACGCGCTTGTGATATGTTGTTTGATACTTTTAAGTAGACGTATGGAAAGGTCTAGAATTCTTCTATCAAACTTTGTTTACATAAAATCTGGCGGTTAAGGTCGGGTACTTAAACAAGTGCTTGTAGAATTTCAAGCACATGGCTTTTACACTGAAATATTCGAATAGACGAATATATACACTACCCGACAAAAACATAAACGCGGTATCGTTTCTATTTACGAAACAAAGTTTATAGACATTATATAAAATGTAAATGAGGGTTATTAATACTTGTTATGTAAATAGTCCATTTATAGATATTTCTGGGTATTTATTGCTTTATGAGGGGTAATTGAGATTTTCCCAGATCAAAATAGGAATTTTAAATGCGACAAAAATTTAGACCCTGCCCATTTATTACATTAATATAAGCAAAAATGGTTTAATTTGATACTTCTCTTTATACGCAGCGGTTGTGCTGGTAAAGTGTACACATTTCACCACGAGAAATTATATTTTATAAAGTGTTTGCAATATGGGTAGAAAAAAACAATTATCCTTAATAGAAAGGGGTAAAGTTCTAGCTTACCACCAGGATGGTGTTACTAAGAAGGAAATTGCTCGTCGGTTACGAAGAAGCAATCATTCCGTTAGAAATTTCCTAAAAGATCCGGAAAATTACGGCAAACCAAAAGGCCAGGGGCGACCGAAAGCTGTGAGCGGGACAAACGCATGATATTGCGGTGTGCATCCAATTCTTCTGCGTCGGCGAGAGTTATTGCAGAACAGGCGGGGGTACAAACGCACGTGCGTAATGTTCAAAGGATTTTAAAGGCGTCACCGGTAATATCACGGAAGAAAATGTTGAGAAAACCGCCACTTTCGGCGAAACACAAAGAAGCGAAGTTGAGATTTGCTGAAGAACACGTATCCTGGAAGAAACAAGGGGAAAAAGTTGTATTTTCCGATGAGAAACGTTTTAAGTTGGACGGAACGGTTGGGTACTCGCATTATTATCATGATCTGAGAAAGGAACCAAAAGTGAAAATGACCAGACAATTAGGGGGTGGATCTGTGATGATATGGGCAGCGATTGGATTCCGCGATAAAAGTGGGATAGCGTTTTGCACAAGCAAAATAACATCGGTGATGTATAAAGACTTATTGCGTAACAATCTTCTACGTTTTGGAAACCAATGGGCGCAATTTTGTTTTTCAGCAAGATAACGCGCCAATTCATAAAGCAAATACCATTACTGAATGGTTTAAAGAGAAAAAGATTAAAACTTTACAGTGGCCGGCACGGTCACCAGACTTAAACATTATTGAAAACATGTGGGGTGAATCGGCACGTCGCGTTTATGGCGGAGGCCGTCAATATTTCACGATACAGGAACTGAAAACTTTAATAGTGACTGAATGGCAGAATATTCCTCAAAATTATGTGTTAAATTTATATAAATATATTAATAACAGACTATTGGAAGTGATTAAGAACAATGGAGGATCTACGCATTACCGATCACTCATTTCTTGATTTTTGCTTTACATTTGCAACAGAGCGTCTAAATTTTTGTCGCAGAAATTGTTTAAACATTGGAGTAATAATTTATTATTTAGTTCATATATTATTGGAGGAGATATTTTTAAGTTTATTTTACTTTTACGAATAAAAACTTAATTGGATATCTTGCTAGTTTCGCATATCGTATTGTAACATATGTATGTTTTGTGAACTTACTTTTCACGTAATTGTAAACGTGAGCACGCATTCTACGAATACAATCGTTATTCAATTTTCATTCTGAACTACAGATGTAAATCTTACACATGTAAGTTTTGCACGTGTTGCCTGGCAAAGACGTGACTTCTGCTTCGAGCAGCTAAATATAGGTATGCCACTAACGAAACAGAAGGTAGAAAACATATTCGAGAAAGTTTCATAAATTCTTCTTATTTATCGCAAAGTATAGAAAATGTGTAGGTTTTATTTGGTCCTCACTGTCGATGCTTTGAATTTACAACTTTTTTGAATGCTTTTGAAATTACCTAACGATCTGCTTGTGTTGAATGCGGCCCAGGTTGCCATAGTAATGGCACGTTTCTTTCATAGGGACGCACACGTGAAATAAACAGAAATAATCATCGTGTGTTTGTAAAAAAGACGACACGTTTTTTATTAATTTTCTCTAAATGGGGTAAAAAAGTATCCTTAAAGAAGTATTTATTGACAGTAAGTTAAATGTATTTTCTTTATCCCACCCCAGATTGTGAAAATTACTGCAAAGCCTTTAAATTAATTTAAAATATATATTTAGAAAACTTTGACATGGTATTTCTTTACTTCTTATCCCTCCAAGATGGTTCCTCCAATCTGCTCATGGTAAATAAATTATATACTTGACATCTATGTTTTAATAAATTTTCGCGTAAAATTGGTTCGTACTAAAAAACTGTAATTCTTCTCCCGAAAGAGGAAAGTATATTCGATAAACATGTCATCGGCAGAAAAAGGGGCGGATTACGGCCTCGCTAGATTGACGCGAAGAGAGAAAAAACTTCGCAAAGAAAAACAAATCAGGAAAGTGTTTGTGTACATGTGTAGGTGTTCACTGTTGTGTGCCTTGTATTAAAACTTTCTCCCCGACGATGTAACGATGTCGACCAATGAAAACATTCTTAAAAAACTTCTAATCTAGACTGAGATACTACGTGTGCATTATTTAGCTCCTTTCTCAGATTTTGTGTGCTCTTCTCCTTGGAAAAGTAGTTTTCTTCTTCGGTGAACTAGAATTGGTTTCGTCCTATTCGTTATTTTTCTTCGTTTAATATTTATTTATTTGCTAGAACTTGCGCTGTGTTGCAAAATAATAGCAATTTTAACGCATATGTACGGAAAATATTATCTCAAAAAGTTGCAGTTTCGAGATGATACTTTATTCGCCGAATTTCGTGTTTATTTTCTATCCGTAGCTTCTTTGAGACTGCCTATCTGTGAAGATATTTATAATTGCACTTCATATCCTTCTCTCGAGACTATGTTTGGCGCCCAGGTTTAAAGCAAAAATCTCTGCTTGAAATTTTTTTTAGTTATGTAACCTTTGTTTTTTTCTTTTACTTGGACCATTTTGTGGAAATTAAATTACCTTTTCAATGTTAAATTTGTGGACTTCTACTTTATTTAATTTTCTGTTTCGCATTCATTCCCCAAATAAAAATTTTAAGACCATCTTCGAGGGTTCTTGTTTCCTTCGAATCTTGAAAGGTTGAAGGTTGGAGGTTTGATTGGATTGAAAAGAAAGGCACTTGATGTAACCTTCTTCCGAATGTAGATGTGATTTGGTGTTATTTACACCATAACTTCCAGCAGTGCTGTGGGATAGGTACTCATCGCACTTTTATGTTTCAATTCAATCTCAAATCCGTCTTCAACTATGCACAACCTTATTTCTGCGCATTGATATTTTATATTGCAGCTTCCTTTTCTTTGTTGCCTCATATGTACGTTGTGAAGAGATTTCAATGAAAAAGAATATTAATAAAACAAGAGCTTAACGCAACAATGATCAAAAACACTGCAGACAAGTACGTAGTTGCACACCCAAGTAGATTCTACGTACACCTTCCGCAAAGCTCAAATTCCCGTCTTAGTACTTTTTTTCATTACTTGTCAGTTAGTATTTGTTTAAAAACGACACGATCTGGCCCTATTACAAGCAAACAAAAAATCTCCTCCTTTCTAAATAACACGATAAAATAAGAGGGTGTTTGCGGTCGGATATCAAATAAATGAAAATAAGAAATCCGCCTGTTATTACGAGAGATGTCAGAGCAGCATCTTCAACGTCGACATAATCCCTCGCTTGAATAGCGAAGAAGTAGAGGCGAAGATTCATTACACAAAGCGGTTCGTTCTCTGCTTTCTCCTTCTCGAAAACGTAGAAACAAAGAAAAACGACGACAGCCACCACTACCAACAACAGCGATCTAAAGAAATCTCGACGGATGGAGCTGAATTATACGCGGAGCTATGATGTATTTTACCGTGGAATAATTTAATGGAGTGCAGATTAGATTTTATGCGTTTATACGTATATTTTTATTCGTTTGGAGGCGCTCCTATGCCGTCTGCAGGTAGTACGGAGTCGAGGACTATTTTTCCAGACAACGCGTTAAGTAAAATGAATCTACGCAGTGTTCGAAATATTTCGTCGGTAAAAAAATTATGACATCTTTTATTACTTTATTATTAAGTTAATTAAACTATTAAATGAATTTAAACTAAATCTGGTCTGTTATATAGAAAAGAAAGCAGAGGCGAGTGAGAGCTTGTTTTTTTTTGAATATTGCATATTTGGATAGTTTATTATAGCTTTGCTCCTATTTCCTTTTTTAAGGCAGTAAACAACATAATAACTTGGGGTTTTGCGCGTCATGAAGCTCAGCTTCTTCAGAAGGTTTCTAAAAGCGGCCTTTACACGTTTTTTTACCATTTTTTATAATTTTTGGTTCAACTACTTTTATTGCATACTGAACCTGTGCATACGAATAAAATTTCGAGAATCTTGAGCGACTTCAATTTAAATTTCCATTATTAGAGTCATCAGTCATTCTTTGTCTTTTCTTTTTTTTAATAACTTTTTATAAGCAATAATTACAGCAACGAGCTTTTGGACAACCATCCTCTCACAACTCGCAAAGAACTAGCAACATTATTAAAAGTACCACACAGTACCTTCTGTTGACTACTCAAGAATAATTGAGACTGTTCACTCGTAAAAATTACTTTTACGTGGAGATATTTCTAAAAGATTTCCAGAGTAGCTATTGAAGTGATTTTCGAGAATTACTCTTTAGTGGACAACTACCTTTAAGATGCCACCGTATGCGGACCTGATAATAAAGAGGAAGAAGCAGCGTTAAGCCAGCATACAGACACATCTTAGTAAGTGCAACCGATGCACCCTTAATGACAAGGAAGAAAGATTTACTGCAGAGGCTGCACGATCGAAAGTAAAACCCGAATTTAGTAGGAATTTGCATCGCAATGTTAAAGATGTAGGTACCAAGTTTCACCCTGCATCTGGCCAAAATGAGTCAATCATTCAATCTGACCAAACTAGGGGTTGAATAAAGGAAGATGAATCACAATACACAAACATTTTTTATTATAGATTTAATCAGGATGCTAATAACATTGTTTAGGAAGCGTTTCTCTTCGCACAAGAGTAAACAAACCTAAGTAATACTATTTATTCCACAGACCGGGTAAAAAAAAAAAGAAGTTTATATTTCGCTACAGCTTTGGAGCTTTCCAACAACCAAAGCCACACGATGTCACGCCCGTTAAACAAGTGACAAAAGAACGACGGAGGGAAACTTATTTCTTTTCAGGGTATCGTCGCGCAACCGTGAAGCTTTTATTTAAGTGAAATTCGGAGCGTTAATGGCGACATATATCAACGCATTCAGTCGCAGATGAACCCATTTAGAGTTTGTGTGCTGCGGCGTATATTTCCGGTATCGTTCGCCGTTTGCTCCTGTGCATACGCACTAATGGCGCCCTTCGCCAAGCACCAACGACCTCCGTATAGTAGGAAAGAATAGCTCTTTTACGTGTTCAACACACAAACAGGAAAGCGTGTCGTTCACGTAAACCACACGAAAAGTTAAAGAAGCTAAAACGACCGACATCGCACTTTTATCTTAAATGCTGGATATTAAACTAAATGGCCAACAAAATTGATAAGCGCTGAACGTCGTGAATAAACCATACTTTACGTTGTATGTTACCAAAGAAACGAGCAATATTGCAACAAAAATGTTTTGTTAATGTATATCAGAAATTAACTGGAAATTTGGACAAAATTGGTTATTTTGATTAAGATAATTGATATTATTTCAAGGGCATAAGAAAACGCTATTGTTAGAACCTGAGTGCTAGCTAGCGTTAGCAAAAGTTAGCAAAAAAAGGGTACTCCCAGACATAAAAGTTTTAAAAGAAACTTACGATATTCTTAAGTCAAAGCTAAACCATAAAAAACTAAAAATATTTTATTGTCACAATAGAAGACAATTTGTAGTAACTAGTAATACGGGCTAACACACGCAATAGATCTATCAGGGTCGCAGTGACCAAAGGCAACTATGACATAGCCCGATAATAATAATAATAATAGGGCAAGCGGAATAAACCCATTCCTGGCACGAAAATATTTATCAGTGATATTATGTATCACATAAATTTATCAAAATTACATTGACTGTGGAATTCTACGGAATCTCCACGCTCTCAACCTCGATGTTTTCGGGAGCAATCCTTCTACTTCAAGTGCACCTAATTGCGACGCTCTTCTTGCGATTGACAGTAAGTCTCCAGACCGACACCGACCCTCAGCTTTCCTTAACAACTCCACATACTTACAAATTACGATCAGTTGACTGTTGCACGTACTTGACGTTAGTACGGATTTTAAGATAAATATCAGAAAATTATTAGTTAATTTTTAACCTATTTGTGGACCAGTAATGATGATTAGCTAAAATAATAATCCATGCTGCAAAGGCATCTCGAATTACAATACAATAAAGATGCTATTCGAAACAAATACAAAAACCATCCTGCTCCATGGCATAGCAGTTTGAAATAAAGCCCAAGCACAAAAGAATACCTACAATCGGTACACAATCGATACTCTTTGTCGAGAAGTTAAGTGGAAAACTCGATCTCGTCTAAGTACATAACCTAGTAAAGTCGTGGTTGTTGCTATCGGTTCTATAGATATTGAACAATGTAGGGAAATAGTTATTTGAGCCATTTATTCCATCATACCCCTCAAGGCGTTGGTTATTAAAAGCAGCGCCGCGCTGAAATATTATATCTTCTTTTACTACCCCCCGCCGATACGAGCCTGCTTCGTGCGGATAAATAAATCCGCCTTGTAATTTTTTTTTTTTCTCCGCGCTTTGCTTCTTATTTTGTGGTCCAGTGAACATTCTTTATAAACCTTCGATTCTACTAAACGAAAGGAGAAAAAAATTCGATTTATTGGAGAGCAGAAGTATGCGTTCTACGTAAGAGATAATACACTTTCCGAAACAGGTTTCCCTTTTGATTACACATTACAAACCCAACCCTTTCAGTGTCGCGAACACTGTAAAAAAGATTAATTAAGTGAGGTTGCCCTGCAGATGACGGTAAGCTTTTCCAATTGCTGTGAAAGGATTTGGGTAAAGCAACACGGGATGTCGTTCACAGTTTGTTTATTGGCAAGGGTAAGAAACAAAGGATGGATAATTGGCGAGATTATCCCAACAACTTATATTATTTATTAAAATTATAGACCTCTTAGGATAGAATTGCCACCGATATATTTCATATCAAATGTCTGTGAGTGAAACGAAGAAATTAGATTAAATGACTGATGATTGCATCTTTATTATACAGGATGATTCGGAAGGAATGGACCAAACCCTACGAGTGCTAGTGTAACTAAACATTCTTCATGGGCGTTCTTGTAAATGGTCCAAATTTTCGCTTATTTTCGAGTTAATATGTTCTAAACTGAGGTTCACGAGAAAAAGAAAGACTCACGTTATCTACTGTAGCATTCTCGGTTAACGGTTGAGAATGAAGATCCTACGTAGTCTCGAAATGGCTGTCCCGGATTAATTAATTAAACTTGCGTGGTGCGGAGTGTATTTTTGTGTTGTTTCTATATTCTTGTTTTGTCTTGTAAGGCGCTGAAAAACGCCAAACCGTTCAAACACTGACTGTATCAAATAATCGCAGTTAACAGTGACAATGATTTTTGTATTATTTCCGCAACACATTATCGATTTGCAAGCCCAAACTGTGTATATATTTTATCACAACCTCCACAGTTCTAAACAAGGATAAGTGCGAGTGAAACGAAATTCAATTAACAGTAAATCGTTAGCAACGAAATTGCGAAAAGGTTTACCTACAAAACGTATTCTAACGCAAATAAATACGATCCGCTATTAAAAGCCGAAATTGCTGAATCTAGTCTTTCTATTAGGACGATTTCGCCCGGCATAATCACAACGGGAAATCCGCTCTGAAAAAAAAAAAAACGTTTTCCATTAATTATTCGCGTGATTTAGCGCATCGCAATCCATTTTCTCGGACTTCCGATATGGCTACTACTGTTACGTAACGCGCATACCAACCAAGCTCGACTAGATAGATTTATCTTCTACACGAATGTTTCACATTTCCTTTAGTAAAATCATTATGTTGTGTGCACGAAACACAAATATATGAATGTGTTTACTGGCAACCTTTAATATTTGACGCCGTCGTTTCTCGTGCGGCGTTTCAGTTCAACGACGGAGGCGACTGAAAGTAAAACCAATTGTTCCTTTGTTATAAATTATTGGTAATTTAACTGGGAGCTTTCTTCCTTTCCGAAACAAATTTTATTTGGTAGCTGCTTTAACTATGTATGTGTATGCTATGCTTACAAAGTACTTACTAGTGCTAGTTCGTCTGGTTTGACGTTTCCTCCGGTGGCCCTTATGCCCTGATACCCAGACCAAGGCCACTTGCTACCCAGTCTGTTTAACGAGTTCATACAGTTCCATACAAGTTTAAACTTTACGGCTCTCATATTTTTGATGAATGCAAAAAGTACCTACCCCAGAGAGCCGAAGTTACCCGAATTTTATGGTTTTTACAAGATCTAAGAGTATTTTAAGGTGTATTGCCACGTCCAAAGAAGTAATATCCAGCATTATTTAGTGACTTGTCACAAATAGCAATGTCAAAAATCTGTGAGAAATTACTGGAAGGTCAATTCCGTAAATTGATAAATTGTTTTGACATTTTATCCTTTTTTCCCATTCTTCCTGTCGGTTTGGATTTAGACCAAGACGGTTGTGTCCGTTTTATCGGTAGTTACATACGATATTCTTGCAGGTGGTAGTTGATTTTCATTCACTAATTACCTAACAAGATAAATGAATTCCTTTCAGTTGTAACTGATTCCTTGTCTAACATACATGCTTTGCTGGACACCAATTTTCCATAGGTTTATTTATTTATTGTAAACAACGAGAATCACGGCATGCGGAAATCCATATCTAGCTGCTCAGAATCCTCATCATTTGCGTTCACACACAAACGCCGGTTGGTCATGAAAGAAAGTTGTTAATAGTATTACGAATATAAACAGCGAAGACCGAAAACTACAAATTACGATAAGTCGAATACAAAAAATTTGCTTCTCATTTTTACCGCCGTTTTTGTAATTTTCGCATAAGCTTTCTCAGATTTAATTCCAGATTATGTCTTGCCCATCGCTAAGGTGAAAACCTCTTAAATTACTCGAGAAACACCCCTCTGAAAAAAGAAAAAAGCGATTCTTCCGTAAAGATGAACGCTTTACGTGGCCCTTAATATATGTCATCCGTAAAACGGCTCTATTCAATCTCGTTCTTCGGATATTACCCCAAACGCAACGTCTCTTCATCTCCGCCTATAAAAGAAGCAGGAGGAAAAAAAACGGCACTATATTTAAAAGCAGCTCTAACATAAAGGAGAGGTGACGAGTGGAAGAATTGCATAAAGAACCAGGAACGTGCTCTCCTTTTTTACGACGACCCGTGGGGTTCGCGACGTGTTCCGACGGATCTGTACGAACGGTGGAAATATCCGTTATATTAAACAGGTTTTTCGGTAGCTGCGGCTTGATGTCGTCTGTCATTCGTTGCTTTCAATCTACGGAAAATGGTTACAAACGCAAGGATACGGAAATGAGGCCTTTATTCTGCGTCCTTTTATTGATATCGTTCGCATACGTTTAATGTTACGACATGCCATAACCCAAATTTGCGAAGGAGGATGCGCTATTAGAATGCTTCAATTCACCGATTGCAAATGGAAAAAATATATAAACAATTATTTAAATAGTTTTGGATCGCCTTATATAAAAACAAAACATTCTTAAACTAAATTAAATAAACGTGTTCTTATCCAAATGACAATACTGATGATGAATGGAAAGATATATTTAATAAAGTTTTCAAGTTAGCTATTTTTTCTTTAAATGATCCACTTTGTATGAGCTTTATACAACCACAAAGCTAAACTATTTAGTTCAGTTTATTCTGATGCTTTTAATTCGTCAAATCAACGGGCCAGTTCCGTAGTTTGCTCAATCATGAATCATCTTGGCTTTCACAGGCTGCTCTGATCCTGTTGGTTCATCAACTGAAAAACCTCCAATTCAACGGACCAGTTCCATGGTTCGTTAATCCACGGGTCATTTAATTGTCCCTTAAAAGTTGTGTTATACATTGTGCATCGTCCATCTAGGGTACACCGTAGCACGCGGCGTCTGAAAGCCCACTTAATCGTAGCTTACGTATCGCAATGTCCCGACACCATTGACAACCAGAACGCTTATTAGTTTAAGGTAATACGAATTACACTACAGCAATTTTTGACTGTGCTTTACGTATATTAACAATAAGTCAATAATACCACGAATTTGTCGAAGAATATAATCTGTAAGAATGATGAACGAGCATTCGTTAGAATAAACCAATTGAGTTCGTTTTCTCGCTACAGGCCCCATAAATAACTCGGATTTGTAACGTTTTACACAAATATTGCATATCCAGCATTCGCCGTAGAAAATACAATAAACCTTTTCTACTAAATCTTAGTCACAACTTTAGGGAGAAGTAATTCAAATTAATGAAGTTCTGTTTTGAAAAATGAACCGACGACGCTGTTCTCTGATAGATATAGGCGCCACTATGTGTGTGTCTCTGCAAAGTTCTTATGCTACATTTATCTCGATCCCTTAACGGAGACAAATAGTTTTGCAGGTGGCGTTGCGGAATACGTCATTCTCGGTCAAGAATAATAGAATTTCACATAGAAAAAGTGCAGATCTCGATGAAGAATAATATTACAGTTATCTTATATTTGCCTTCCTTTTTATTTTGATTTTTTATTGCTAAATGTAATAGGACAATAAAACAAAGATTTCCGTCAGCGAATACAGCTAAATACGCAAACATCCTAATCTCTCATCTTCTCCGTACAAAATAATCATATTTTCTTCTTTTGCCTAGTTATTTTATTGTCAAAATGAAGCAACCGCGGAAGCTCTTACTGATTGCTTTTATCCGCTTAGCCGGCGTGCTTATGATTATAACAACGATTGTTGCTCCGTAGTTCATAGAGCGCTTTTACGCGAGAATTTCGTGGATTAGGCAAAGGAGACGAGGAGTCTCTCATCGCAAAATTAACGCTCCGGTAAATGCATTGTGTAAACGATGCTGTTACAGCGATGCTGGAGATGAAAAATTTGGTTTTACGAGATGGAATTTAAGACGAGGCAACGTAGAGCCATGAAGAATGTTCTAGAATATATAGCAGAGACATAAACGAATAAGCTAGGAAACGACAACAGTAGGGATTAAAAATTCTCACTCACTTAAGATAAAATATATTTTATCTTTATAATTATTCATTTATCTTTTTATTTATTTTATTTTTACATATTTCATATATTGATCAGTGTATACTTAGCACATACTGTTATACTTTACAATGCTAATCATATCTTTATTCCAACATACAACCGAAACCAATCAATCTTGCTATTTTTCTAAAGTAACAAATTTTCATACAAATCGTACTTGTACCTTCAAGTTAAATTTCAAATGAAGTACCTAACGTTGATAAATAATGATAGCAAGAACTGGACACATAAGTTTAATTGATTAATCCAGGACAGTTGTTTCGAGGATGCGGAGGTTAAAGGCTGACATTTCAAAAATATATTTTCCTTTTGACCAAGATCTTCGCATTTATTGAAAGAAAAATTAAATTAGAAATTCACGTAAAAACGTGACAATTGTATTTTCAATCAAAGAATTTCACTTTCCTCTAACAAACTCTAAGAGTGTACTTCCAGCATAAAACACCCGCAATAAAATATAATTACGACGAGGAGCGGGTGTATTGGAGTTAATTGCAACCGTCTGATCCGCACCGAATTTAAGGAAAGTGTTAAATTGCGGATGTAGGCCGACCTTAATGTGGGCCAGTTTGAAGAGATAATTTCGAATTATTTCCACAAGGAAGGTAGGAATTAGCAGCGACTCACGATGTCATGAACGCGGTTGTCGCTAGTATTGTTGGCGACGGGTTGCGAGCTAAGCGATGTCGTAGGCCTGTTAATTGGCGAAACCGACGTAATTAGCAGTTAACACTAATTTTACAAACAACGACTAGAGCAATTTTAAGCGATGGTGTTGACTTCGTCGTCACAACGCAATTAGGCCGTTTCCTCGAAATTTAAACGCGGAACATTAAAAAAAGGGAATTATTTTATTCAAGATTGCCAGCGTGTTTCCCGTAACCAAATTCTCTTCTCCATTTTCTTTAATCTTAACGTGAGTGCAGCAGAGCTCAATAACACTGGTCAATATATTTTCATTGTTTGCTTACTACACTCTGTATTCTATACAGGAGGAGCAAAGTATTGTAATGCTTTACACAAGAGAAACATTTGAAATTGATAAATGATTTTTCAAAATTAGTTACTCAATAGATTTTATGGGCTCTGGAGCTCGCAGCGGGAGATCATTCGCATATATCAGGAAAAGTATTGGGCCTAAAACTGACGTCCGAGGAACGCCATTGTACATTGTATCCAGTATTTTGCCTCACTACTAAGTGTCTTCCTTTAGTCTAACAGAACTCAAATAAATTGGGTGGTGGCTCTCTAATACCACAGTAATTCTGTGCCGCCGATAGAGCTAGAACCTTGCCGCATCCAATGCTTTTGAAAGATCGCGACAAGTCACTATAACATTATCCTTCTCCTAAAAAATGTTATCGCGTGTATTGGCTCATTGGCCGCTGTTATTGTGGATCCACCCAATTGGTACTCATGTTGTTCTCGAACAAATTTAATAGGCGACTTTTAAGAACGGTTTCAAATATTTTAGAGAACTTACGTACCAGCGCGTTAATCCAATAGATGCCTTTTTGTAGCCGGATACTGTCCTTATAAATTCTAATTTGGGCAGATCCCCTTTAAATAAATGAGCCAGTTACTGCGTTGTCATTTTTAATACTTTAAGTATATTTTCCGGCAGACCGTAAACACCGAGCGACCTACTTTTCTTAAGGCGAGAGATATATCGGCGACCCCATGTGTGATTATTAGATACGGAAAGATGGAACTCTGTAAACATTTTTAGTTCCGTTCTAAGAGAAGAGGATTCTGCGTAAGATTGCCAAATTGCCTGACAAACTATCACCAACCGAAGGGAAGAAGCCGTTAAAATCTCCCGCATTGTGTCGAGTTCTATTTATATCCCAAGTAGTTTTGTATTTATTGCTTGAAGGTTTTATAATGTTAGTTACTGCTATTTAATTGCTTTGAATATTGCATATATGGTGCCCAGTTTATATTTTATCTTGATTACAACACTAATAGGAGAAAAACTTTGCTTTTTGAGTATACTCGCTTGGTCCGTATTTATAGACACGTGCTGCTATCTGTTAAATTGTTATTTTTCTCTAGTTGTACTTAATTTTTCGAGATATGCTTCTATGCAATCTGCCCTTATTCTTATACACTTCGTTGAACGCGGTCCCAATCTGTTGGCGCTTTCCGAATAATGTTATTGGTCCTATTCAGTTCGTTTCAGTAATTAGATCCTTACTTAAATAAAATCTTTTTGCCACCAGCCGTTTTATCAAACTGGGGAGTTAGTAGTCCGAAGGAGCCTAGTCTGGAGAGTGGAGAATCTGGAACGAGTTGAAACCTTTACCTTATCAATTCCGCAACCACAACTCCAAAGAATGATCAGGCGCGTTGTCGTGACGGGAAAGAACCTTTTGTGAACGTTTTTCTTGCAACTCTGTTTGAAGTCATGCATAATACGTATCTGTAATCGTTATAATTTTCCGGGCGTTCTAATCAAAGGCGCAGGTTCACTATACTGTTTATCAAACTTCTCTTTAGTCTCCTGAAGTTATTTACCTTTCACGCAGTAATGTTTTATCAACAACAAAACTCCTTCATACATGTCTTGGAAATCACTCGACTTGCACGATTCAAACGAACGCTAAGCGCAAAGTAATAAACTAATTTGGCTGAAATTTGCTGCGAGTTCTTCCAAGAGATGCTACTAACTTGCAATAAACTTGATACGCACCAGCGTCATCTCTCTGCATTTGCACGGACTTTTCAAGTTATATGATGACACCGTGACTTTAACTCCAGAAGTAAGTGGAAAACCGTTTGTGCGTGTATATATATATATATATATATATATATATATACTTGTAGAATTTATTTAACAAAATTATGGAATAAAGTGCCATTATTTAAAAATTAATAAAAATACAAAAGAAGGCACCTCAAATATACAGTCCTATGGCCGAGTGAAAAGCGTCTAATTTGCCAGGTCGTACGTTCCCGAAGCAATAACATTTGCAAAACAAAATAGGGTCGTTCGAATTTATTTTGAAGGGAAATAAGAAAGGAAAGGAGCAAAAACGAGTGTGCCTTAAAGCATCACTAACTAAAGGAGGTGAAACATTCACGCCAGCACAGCGTTGTTTAGAGAATGCTGATTTAAGCGATAAATTATTCATAAAGCGATAGATTCAGTAGGCCGTGCCAAAATTCAAATTCTCGCCGATCCTCATATTAGAAATTACAAACTAATTTTATAGTCTACCGCCTGCGTACAGGCGCATGTTTGAATTTAAGTAACCGTAATTGAGACCGCAAAATTCTTGTAAATACGGAAATACGGTAATAACGACAAAATTCCCATACGCCTAATGTTGTCACCGCTGCCATCATCCACTTTACAATTACCACCTCTCCGTAACGGTAATAACCGTTATTCGGAGGAGAACGGGGAACAAAATAGATGCCATCAAGGACTCCGGCGCCTAATGTAGCGTGAGTAATTCTCATTAGGCCACATTGCGGATGTAACGACAACGACAGCATCCGCGCAGAGAACGGGATGTATTTAGGTACAAAGATGGAGACGGGGGATCCTTCTCCTTGCTTTTCACCGAGGTCATATCCATCCACCTACCAAGCTACCTCTGAAGGACATCTTGTCGCAACTCGGCGTCGAATGGGTGCCGCGATGTGGCGACTAAAGGCGAACGACCGGAAAGGTTACGATCAATCGAACCCGCGGTGTTGGAAAATTTTCTGGACCACGTTCCTTTATCAATAACCCCGTACAATGAGAAACAATCGCAATGTCCACTTTAACAGTAAAATACCTTAGGAGTGTCCACTCTAATTATCTTCCGACACTCCCGTGAAAGGGAGAGGGAGTAAATTTGGTAATACGGGCTAATTAAAGGCACGTTACTGTTATGTTTAGCCGTTTTTGAGAAACGTAACTATTTTTGAAAATGTAGACTGAAATTAAAGAGGAGTGCCTGTTTTATGTATTTCAGCTAAATATTTTAAATTGTATTTATTTTCAGTCGAAGCCCAAGACTTGATGGTAAAAAAAAATTATCCCTTTCTAAAGGCGAACTTTGCAATAAAGAGCTTCTGATATTATTTTCGAGTGCGTTTAGTTAACATAGACAATCTCTTCAAAGCGGTGCTGATTCTTAAGGCTGTCGATATCAGACAAAAAAACTTTACCGTAGTTGCATATATCTAAACGAGGGCATTGAGCAAAATACGCATGTTTGCTGAAATACATTAGCTTTTGAAAAGATATAGCAAAAAATCGAAATGCATTTCTTTCTTCTGTTTTTTAGGCATACGATGGTGTAATCATATTTAATATCGTGTGCCCTTTGGAGCTTAGTGCGAAGGTTGTACCAAATTAAGCAATCAATCAAGGTGCAAACGTATGCAAATTCCTACACATCATTTTAAGCAGCAATTATTGTTCTGGACATTTTAATTGTCCCGCGTAGTACTTTCCGCATTTACGTAGTAGATGGGACCCGATGAGATGGGTTGATAATTGTGTCAACGCTTCTCGATGATTTTGCGTGCATTAATCAACTTGTCAACGGCAGCTTTGAAGGTATATACGATGTAGAAAAAAATGACGCTCAAGCGTCGATTGCTTCGCGTTGATGAAAGAAGCGCTGGAAAAAAGAGAGAAATTAATGTGGCGGTGGTAAAGGTAGCTTTCACGCTGATATCGGGCTTAAAAGGAGGACGGTTAAAGGATAATTTAGGTTTGATGTTGTCGCTTTATTTAAGCTTTACAATCTTATTAACCTTTTAATGTAGCTCAAAGCTTTATAATTAACCATGCAATGAGATTATTGCGCTGATGGCTATATGCTATTACCCTTCTCGCGTTCACTACATTATATTGTCATTTGTACTATATACTTTTCACGTGTAGTGATAAGAATGAACTAAGTGATAAGTCCTGTAATTATTAGTTATTTATACAGTCAGGAAAGTGATTCTTTATCCAGCGAGTTTGAAATTATGAGCTGACCGAGCGAAGCGAGCGAGACGAGTAATAAGCGAGTTCATTTAAAGACATGATCATACAAAATTTTATCGCTAACCGTAAAAATTTATAAGTTAATGCAATTGAGGTATAACTTATCACATTTTATTATGACAAAGTACACAGACAAAATAATAGCAGCGATTACAAAACAAATCTACTTATTTTTCTTATATTAAACTTTAATGTCCACACTGATGCATTATAAAAGTTAATTCCCGAAAAAAAAGTCGAAAAAGTTTGAATCGAAAATGTTTGAGGATTATTATTTATGTTAACAGTTTGCAAATCTTTAATAGAAGTATCATTGGTAACAACTATGTTGTTAGTTTTGATTTTAAAACCTATGCGGCCTCCAGGACCTCACAATGAAAGCCAAAAAATTATTAGCTGATGAATAGATGTGACGAGTGTGGTAATTGAAACGTAACGAGCTGAACGAAACACCAGTCTCTAAATTTTTCCACCCGGAGTAAGAGACAGTAATAGGTATTGAAATTCTCGAGTAGCTCACTATCGCACATTTATCGTTGCTTGGACTAATTCTGTTGGGTTCCAAGCAGCTCTGTTTATTCTAGATATTCTCCAGCAATTTCCTGCGATAATATAGTGATACTGCGAAAATCCTGATATTATTTGCGTATACTATATCATTTTAAGATGATCATTAAGAATACGATGAAAGATGCCAAAATAAATCATGGGAAAGCTTTGTTACGCTATGTACGTGAAAAAAGAAAAAGAACACCCCATTAAATAAAAGTAACGGATAAAAAAGAGGAAACGATTACAGACGACTGAAATACGGAAGGAATACTTTGAAGAAGGGCACAGGCAAGACAATAGAGCAGATGAATCTAAAGTACCAAAACAACAAGAACAAGATCTGGAAGAAGAAATTAAGCTTTCAAAACTAATTGAGGTTTTATTTTAACTTAAAACTGGGAAAACATCCGGTGTGGATGGAACAAGATCGGAAATATAATAGACGGCCGAAGATAACATTTTACTGTTACGCAACATATTAAAACTAGCAAAACAAACAATACCAAAGGAATGGGATGCAGCAATAATAACGCCAATCCATAAGAAAGCAATTTCGACTAATTGCTATAATTTCCATAAAACATCCGTACTATGGACGGGCTAGAAAATCTATAGACGAATTCTTGAAAAGCGGCTAGTAGAAAAACTTCAGACAACTTTGAGCGACGTACAAGCTGCTTTCCGAACAAATAAGTCGACTCAAGACAGGATTTTTGTAATTAGGCAGATAACGGAAAGAATTACAGCTTCGAATAAGAAAATATATATAAGTGCTATAGAATTAGAAAAAAGGATTTGATAGCCTAAAACGGAAGAGGATGTGGAAGTAATTAAAATTCTAGCGAGCGCTGCGAATGTGTCAGTGTAGATGAAACCATTGCAATTGTTGATGAATTACATACAACAGCCGACAAAAGTAAGCGAAGAGGTAAGCACTGTATTCATCAGCAATACTGTAGCAAAAAGCTTATCAAAACTGTAATATAAGACAGAAATAAGAACAATAAAAATAAAGTTTTTCATAACATCTCCCCTACACGACTCGCTTACATAACCGTAGAAATATAATAATATTTGGATAGGATCACTGTCTTCGGGCAAATATTAGACCTCAGATGAGATCGTGTATTTTTCTAGACCCCCCCCCCCCTTCCCCTGCCCTCCCACGTTCAAAAAAAAAGGTCGTTTTTAACGTTCAATCTCAAGACATAATTGAAGAATATTTGAAAGTCGATGGCAAAACGTGTAAACTGGCGCTTACTTTTCTTTTTGCATCTCTTGTATTTTCCTCCTTAAATAACCAGCTACTTTCTGCTTTATGTATGGGCATAACGGCACCAGCAACGTGCATGCACGCGATTTCATAAAAAATTCCATCTAAATTCAAACAATAAATATATCAAATATTAAGCGGAAAAGCGGCGGCAACCAGCGCCAAATGCAAAGAAACCAACCACGCAATCCCCGCAATAGGAAGCCGAGAAGCAGACTCCCTTCATATTAAAAAAGAAATAGGTCACCAACGGCTGCGGATGCTGCTGAGTCGTCAGGCACGCCGTTAGAAAAAATAATGTTATGTACAAATATTGCGTCCATAAATCTTCCAGATCGAAGACAGCTGCCACGCGACGAAACATTCGAATGCGAACTGACCGATTGTATGCATAGCAAGACTTGACTCAGGCGTTTCTGCGTTTATGTCTTCTTTTTCTCCTAACAGAAATGTCTGTATTAGAATTTAGACATATTGGATTTATAGGTTTAGTGCGAAATGCGAAAGTAAAATAATTTTGCTGTAAGTGTAAAGTATTAGCTACACAAAAATAATTTATTCTACTAATACCGCTTTATAAAAAGTTCTGGCAACAGGTAATGCAGCGGTCAGCATGTTCGCCTATTAATTTCAAGATCCTGCGTTCGAACCCTGGGTCTGATGGAAGTTTTAGCGGTTTTCATCTTTCTATTGTGATATGCCGTTCATTGCGACCGGCGAGTATTACCTTAGGGTGTTCCCTTGTCAAGCATTTGACTTCTTCTACCTATGCCATTGCCGTGACTTTATGGGTAACAAGAGGAAAGTCTCTTTTTGTAAGGGGCAAGGGAAAAGGAAATCACTCTCTAATCTCCACGTTTTCCTTGTATCGTTCGTTTTTCCAGAGTTAAAAGAGTCAAAGTTATCTGTCGCAAAAAGTACGAGACTATTGACGAGAGTTTGCACTACCTCGGGCCTATTTTGCTATCCTACTTCCTATACAAGACTCCGGTGCAATCGCACGGTGGCCTAGCGTTGTTTATATATCACGGGTTAGAGACTTAATAGAATCAGATGAATGATGAAATGTGGAAATGTGTTAAAAACTGTTGCAGACGCAAACATAATAACTTTCGCTAAAAGCATGTATAAACATTGTTTTTTCTTCTAGGGTATATCAGCTTTAATGAGTTAATAAAAGCCACAGGTTATTATAGACGTCGACTATACTATTATTTACAGTAAAGTGGAATCCGGGGCTACAGCCTCGACTATGAGAGAATTGCGCGTCGTATAAGTTTTACGCTCAAAAATTTATCGGTCGTGTAGGACGACGTAGCGTAGCCCAGTTATACGAGATGCTGTATTCGGATCCGGTGACCTGGAACGAAAGGTGAAATATACGGTAAAGTGGCCGGGCGCTGGACTCTTTTGTTTCGTCGTCGATCTTCCTTCCATTATTTTTTTTAACGTAGCGTATAATAATCGCTTTTTTCAACGAGCGTGTTGGCCCTAAACCATTAAGCATCACCACCGTTATGTATCTAAGCGAAACAATTGAATGCGAACTTGCTAGCGTATATTTGACACCATTTTCAGAAAACAATGGGTGGTAAATTTACTGGAAAGTGAGAGATAATTTTGAACAAACATATATAAAAGGACCACTTTTAATAAGTATTCAATTGCAATCTACGTAATCTTTCCAATAAATTCCAATAAACCAGGGAAAAAATGCGTTAGAGGGTCGATAATTGGAAAAGAAGACGCAGAAATAAATTTCCACTTAGGCGTGAAGCAGGCACCGATAGCTGCTTTTCGTCATCAAATTAAATATAAGTTCTGAACCTTATAGCAACGATACGTTGTGAATCAAGCAAGCGTGCGTACTTAAAACAGACGGAATGAAATTTAACAAATGAAAGAACGGGTGCTTTGAAGTGCAAAATAATTTATTTCATTCGATTCCGGTTGAAAGGGCGAAAATTAGATAAAATAGGTGTGTGGGATGAGGACACGCAATCGATATCGTTAAAAGTTTTACAAGAAATTTGTCATTCCTGTGAGTTATTGCACGTAAAAGGAACCAAGCTTAAAAATCGCACACATAAGGGGCTTATTTTCAATAGATCGTATTTATTTTGCATCAATAATATTTAATTTTTTGCTGCTGTTTCACAATGGACAATTGTGGACACCTTTTTCGTTCCCTTCGTCGCTTTCGCTTAGTAAAAAAAGCGCTTCTGGTGACAGTTCTCTCTTTGTTAATTTTACGGATTTTTAGTGGTCGTTCAGATAAGTATTCAGTAGCTTGCTTCACCGAATCTGAAGTTTGTCTTATTCAATCGCGAAGACAATTTCTTCAGATGATGCTCTTCGTCTTAGTTACGTCGTTTTATTCTTTCACTACACAGTGGAAATTCCTTTTTAGGGTGGGCGACAGCAGATGTGCTACGGTTCAAGCACCTGTTCTATTAAAGTTAACATGGCACGTTTTTTAACAAAAACAGATATACATGTTTTACAAATTTTACATATTGCGTCACATCTTTAGCTGGCCAATGATTTTCCAATTTACCTTTAATGTAATCATCAAAAATAAATTAATCTCCAATTCGGCAAAATTTTGATCAGATTTTTCAATACATGATATGGATAATTTTGCTCAACCAGAATCGCAATTCCTTCCAATGCGCAGCCCATGGCAGTTGTAGTGTAAAATAGTATTTACTGCGTCGTGAGGATATCACCACACGCCAAAGAAATCTATAATAATTTGCATCATAGAACAAGGCTATAACTTCATACCGTCCGTAGAATTTAATTTTTAAGATTAATTCTGTTCATAGCATGGCTCTTCAACGCTTAGAATCGTACATACGAAGTAATTAGAAAACTGCTGTAAAACCGCTGCGGCGGGACGGGTATTAATTTAAAACTACTCGCATCAGGATATATAACACGGTAGCGTCACGCCGCCGGGGGAAATGTCATCTTTCCCCATCGGTAGAGTGGTGGATTTAGCGAGCCAGGACTTTAGGAGGGCGTCGGCTGTTGTGTAGCTAAATTTACGGTTCGCGTAAACGGTACGCTGGGTCGCATCCCGTCGTTCTAGCTTCGGTGCTACTCTCTCGTCGCATATATCACGCCGCCGACGACGTTCCTATTTACGTTCGCGAATTAATGCGAATTTGTCGTCGTTAGCGTTCGTGATGCAAGAATGCGCTGCCGAACCGCATACTACACCTACTACTTATGAGGAGTGAGGTATATAAGAATTTATTTCGCGCCCCTTGTTGACTTCGTTGCGCGAAGATTAAGTGCTGAGAACGATGATGTACCATGGGAGACATTTCAAACGAGAATTGTCGCTCGGTAAGTCCGGTGCAGCTGCAAGCGAAAGTAGACCTTACGCGTCTACGGCTTCGGACACGAAGTGACCGTGAAGATTTTGCGTCCCGGTGCAGTGTGCACCGGTGATAAATTCCACTCTGTGATTTAGTAATATCCTTCGATGACCCATTCATGGGCTACAAGGTCTGATATATACCGAGCAGTTGAAGGCAGAGGCTCATGCCTACTATTTTGAGGCGATCTGAACTCCCTGGTAGTGATGACGATGAAGGGCTCGAGTGTAAAATTTCGAAAACTCTTAAAAGCTTAAGAAATGTTGAAGCTAAAGAGTTAGCTCCAGCAAATACAGAAGAAATTAAAGGTATTATTAGTGAAACAAAGGACGGTAAGGTAAATCGCTAAATTTCGTTGAATGATCCTACCACAGGTGTAAACTGGGCCTGCATACAATTAACACTGATCTCTCAGCTGTAACATTAGAAGTTACGCGGCGACGGTAACAATATTCTACACCAGCTGCCGTCGATAATTTAAATTGTAATTTAAAGTTTAAATTATAGGGATGTTTCAAACCTGGCTAGTTCTTCCAATACGAAACGGTCGTCGCTAGAAAGTCGCACCCTATATTGAGGAAATTGCAGCTTGCCAAGTTTTAATGAATATCAGGCGCAAGCTCTATTTTTGTCTAAGAACTCCGCGTATTGAAAAGTTCAGTTAGAAGTTTTCGCGATTAAACATATGTTGTCGTCGTCGTCATTTTTGTTATATAAAGGCAGGGAAGCCTTTTGAAAGAAATGAAAAGATGCGGAGCGGCTGGAATTTAACCATATTCGATCAAATTTCGAAATGTAATCAATTAAGTTACAACCATACAAACCCGACGATGTGAAATTTTGATGAATTAAAGAACGTTTCGTCAACTGAATTGGTTTTTGAACTCGAGGGACGAAGTACACGCAATTTCGATACAACATAACGGATATTTGCAATATATTTAATGCATATCGACGTATAGTGGAAGGAAGGACATTACACTTTATCAGATTGAAGAATTGTACTAAGGAGTAAAATTTTTCGAAAATGTACGTTTATTTCTGAAACAAATATTAACGTTTAAATTGTGAATTAAATATTAAGCTAACTTCTAATTAGACGCAGGTTTAAATTAAGCTTCTGAAGCTGGTATATGTAATTTGTTCGAATAGATTTTGTCAATCAGCAAGCTGATTGTTGTAAATTTACGGCAAAAATATTTGCAACGAAGGCGAAAGTCAGGTTATTAGTCAGGAACTTTCGTATTGTTTTGGTAACAACTACTTGATATCGAAAAGATAGAAATAATATTGTTTGAAGATCCGCGTGCAGTCTGCAGAAGAGCTATCTAAAGTAGGAATTTAAGAAGTGTAAAAAATTAAATATGAGACCTGAACAATGTTCCAGAAGCTTTTTAAGCTTTTCGTATATCATTTATATAGGCAAATAAAAAGCAATCTGTAGATATTTTCTTTAAAACTACTACCAACTGTAATAAAAATTGTCCAAACTGTGATTTAATGCTAGCTTTAAAAGCACACAACACCACTATGTAGGGCACGCGAGGCACTAAATAAAATTTATTTTCTTAAGTTACATTTCTCCTCATTTTAATCATATTTAGTTACGATTTCGGAAAGCAATTTGTACATATTTCTATCGAATGTTCAATCGGTCACGTTCAATATTACCTCAATTTATAACACATTACTCGTAATATGTACTCGAAGAACCGCGAATAACTCATGCCAGCACCGAGATCGCGATCAACACGTCCATAAATATTTTACAGCCGCCTTTTCCCGCTTCCTGGCCTGCCATAAATACTTAAAATCCGGGACCGTTTTTATTCGCTCTCCTTGACTTATACCCATATACTACATGAAAGCATCGCAATCCCCCTTCTTCACGTTATATGCTCTTGTAGATACGATTTCCACTCTCGCAACGGAGAAAAAATATCCAACTAAAATCCTCAATGTTTTATTCGAGAGGCTTACGCTTCAGATATCAATTTTTTCGGCCTTTTTGTCTCCTACTTATGTTTATTTAATGCCATAATATAGAAAAAGAAAAAAGCGATATTTTGATGACGTCTTTTACGAGATAGAGTTTGAAATTAATAAATAAGAAGACTTTCTCGTATGGTATGGTACGTATACACGGTATGTATTAAGTAATATAATAAATTCATGCTTGTTCGCTATACACAAACAAGTAAGAAGGAGCGCAAAAAATGCGAAGCAATATCGCGGATGCGAGTCAGGATGATATTAGGAAAGATGAAAACGTATGGCTTCGGCTTCTCCGACGGCGCAAACAATTTTGTTGGGAGTCGCCTCTTTGCAATACTTCTAGACGAATGAATATAAACGAGAGTTGTCCGGGACGACAAAAGCCAGATGCTAACGCCACATACATCGATTCATAACAAGATGGAGGATATATGGTTGTGCAGGACCGAAAATATGTACTTAATACTTACTTGTCAGATTTTTTTCTTATTAAGAATATATACTACTTCCTAAGAAGTAAAATATTTTTTTTTTAACTTTAGATTGATATATTGAGAAAGTGATTGATTTCTAATCAAAAGGATAAGGTGGATTTAACATCTGCGCAAAATAGAATCAATCAGGCTTAATTGACAATGGCAATTAAAGGCTTCTTTCTTTGAGATTTCCGCCTCTGTGCGACGATCATAATCCCGCTCTTACGAATGCAGCACTTTAGCGACTCGTATAACCGAGGAAACGACATTTGCTTTCTAATCTTTCGGTCATTAATTTGCAAGTTCACCTAATTTTTTTTCACTAAATACATCGAGAATAATTTTATTCGATCTCAAGAATAATGTCTCCAATTAAATGTCGGTATTTAGCGAAGCGTCTAGTTCGCTGGGAAACGTGTGCTTCAAGGTTGCAGATATACACCAATGACAACCTACTGAAAGATGAGACAGTGAACCTTACATTACAAATTGTAATTTAAAGTTTTTTTACTTGTTCAATTATTTTAACAATTTAATTTTTTAATTAAGTTAAATATAAAAAAAAAACGGAATTAAGCAAACGAATCACTAGATCAAAGAGTGGCAATGATAGCAGTGACGAAGTATTAATTTAGAAAGTAATTTAGAAAATATTAATTAATAAGTCATTCTTGGATAATTCAGTACCATAAAAAAGACATCGTCTGTATATGATAAAAACTGCAAAGCTATGGTTAACAAAATGGAAATAATAGAAGACCAAATAGAACACAAGGAGCAGTATTCGCGTTTAAGCAGTTCAAGAATATATGGAATACCTGAAAAAGCAATGGAAGATACGGAAAAAGTGGTAATTAGATTATGTAATGATAAACTGAATATCGCTATTTCTTCTACAAGAAATTTTATCGCAGTAATATTGTACGTTTGTACGTTTTTTTTTGTTTCGTTTGGCATCCCATTTCTGTTAAGGTTGTTAGAAGTTGTTTTAATAATAAATAGATTTATAACCAAATGTGTGTTAAATACAACAATACATGAGAACCGCAAAGGTTAGCTTACTGAAAATTATTTTATTTTTTTTATTATTAAATTATTTTTTATTAAATACTGTTCATAGGCTTACACAATGTGGGTAGAATTTGCTTCCGAAATGATTAATTTCACACCATACTGTAGCAGAAAATCTATAACATTGAAAATGTATCAAAATGAAAGGACGTTTGCTTACACTGTTGCTTCCAACAACGTAAACCAGAATACTGTAACATTTCCAATTCAATAAGTCAAACTATTTCCAAAGAGAAAAGTAGAGATCGACACTGTTCCTCAATAAATATCCGCATTACACCAACATAATATATTTACCACTTGCGTACCACAATTTTTCCTAAAATTCTAGGCTATACGTACTATTTCATGAAAGGTAAAAAGATATTTCATTCCAAAGCTTAATTTTCCGAATTGAAATCTACACATTTACAGGATACAATTCTTTTTCATTTATTACGTCACACAAATGAGCTTTACGATTTTTGTAATACACTCGAAAGTTTAAAGCATACTTTATGTCGGTGAAAGCTTGGACAAATGTTGTTTCGCGTGTTTAACGTTTCTAAAAAAAAAACAGATTTCGCGAACAGCGAAGCTATGTATAAATGGAAACAATTGAGTTATTACAAGTCCAAGTACCTACTCTCAACCCTAAACCTCTAATTCCGATAAAAAGCCAATAGCTGGTAGAAAGAAAAATAAACGTTACTAGAAGTGACATAAGTACAATACATATGCGAAAATGTTTTTTTAGCCCAGGCAAATATACGAATGCATAAGCAGTAGCAGCACAAAAAATTCGGAAAAATTGAAGCTTTTTGGGTTTGTAGAGTGATATGCTGCGCCATTTTTTTGTGTTCTCAAACGTTCAGTTTTGGGGAGTAATTTACGTCAATATCTTCAAAATGTTAAAAAATACTTCTATACTCTGTTATCTGAGATAAACCGATTCCATCCTGTTTTTTTTTTTTCAAAAGCCAACATTTTTATGTGTTGGAGAAATAAATGTGTCACGACAAATTCATATGTTTGTATTAAGCTTGCCTATTTATTTTTTATTTGCATACTTTCTCTCACTAAACTCTTCTTTTCGAACATTATGATTTTTTTTCTCTCTTCTTTTATTGCGTTTGCCGTGAATTATTCCATCAATACCATGAGGAAGCTAAGCTATCTTAGCATTATATTTTTTGGTTATTATGATTTAATAAAACCAGTTTTGCGACCTAGAAGCCCGACAGAATATGAAAACAAAGCTCCTAAACATTCTTTCAACATTCGCTAAATTATTTTAAACGACTACGGCGGCTATAAAAGTTCTATACGCGGACCTTAAAGGCCCGACTGCGACCCTCCATTATCTAGCGATGGGGGCGAAACCTACAAAAAAAAGGTATGATAATCGCAAAAATCCGCCCAAATTCGGCGACGTTTAATTTTTATTACGACCGCTCGTTTTCATTACGCCGGAAGAGCATAAAGTTTTGAAGCGTCATAAAACCCAGGCTCCCAAAATGTGCCTAGCAAAAGATGAGGGAAAAGCTGTGTGGGACAGGAGCGGGGAGACACGGTTTAACAGAGTGACAGAAATAAAGCGCTTAATTTTATATCTTCATCTGCGTCTGCTTTTCACCTTGTTCTTTCGGAATACCCTCATCATCAGCTATTTGGATTTCGTAGTGCATCGGCATTCCGAGTGACGCCTCCATTACATACAGAGTGGTTAATTTCTCATTGCACACCTTTTATTTTCGTCCAAGATCAAAATATTCCTAGAATTTAGAAACGCATCTCGTGAACTTAAGTTTTAGATATGAAAGGAAGTACTGGCTGTACTAATAACAATAATAATAATAATAATAATAATAATAATAATAATAATAATAATAAGCTTTATTTCAAAACCTCCATATCATATATAACAGGAGACAGAAGGTTAGCTCGAATTTCTGAGTTCAAAGCAGATTGTATTTCATATTCCAACCTTAAGTTCCTTAATTGGTGCTGCTGGCTCCTTAGTAAAATTAAGAGCTGAAGCACTGTGAATGTTTAATATATATACTTATGATTTAGATCTAATATCTTGAAACAAAATGGACGTTTTATTGTTATTAACTTGTAAGCGATTATCTCCCAGACAATAAATATTTTTGTACCTTAATTTTTACGAAAATGAAGATTATTCATTGAAAAAGCAACCAGCATCTGCACTCTACCCCATTATTTAATTTAATTAAATGCGCGAAAATTGTGCTGAGAAAGACGAGAAGAATTTCAGGGCATTCGAAGGTACTTGAATATCCTGCCCGCCGATTAATTTAGTGATCGTGCTTCATCCCGTCTGTTTAAACGCGAAAAAAAAAATAAAGAAGGGATGTTTGGGCACGTCAAAGAAAGGGTTAATAATACGATAAAATATTGCCCACCCTCCCTTTTCAACTTCCTTGCCAAGATGGAGATTTCCATCTTGGCGGAGAGAGCTCTCTTAAATTTCCCCAGATTTACCCATTGCATAAAATCGCCGCTTTGCGCCTCGGAACCGGCTAATTTAAAATAAAAGTTTCGCTTGTTGGTACGGCAATAAATCGAGTGAAAATATACGTTGGAACAGTTGCTGAGGCGCTTTTCGCGAATTAGCTCATAGTTGAAAAGGTTAGAAAAACCTGCAACGTGGTTAAAATTTCTTTGAGATTGCTGCGATGAATTTTCATAATTTGCTAAGTTTAATATTCCGCTTCCATAAAAAAAAAATAGGTGATTATATTTGGAGTAATTAATTCCTTAGTGTGTTACGGGTATTAATACATGTTGTAAAAGTGATTTGATAAAAAAAGAAAAATAGCTACATACAATACAAAAATAAAAGTATGTACGTACACTGCCGTTCGGTCGGTTAGTAAAAAACATGAAAAGGTTACAGAAACAAACGAAACTAAAAACAAAATGCAATTTTATTGTATGTACAGGTAAAAAAGACAAAAATAAATAAATAAAAAGTTATTCTGGCCTAATATAACATACTGAACGTTATATTTTTTTTCATCGAAAAAACCTCCTTTGCTGTTAATCACCGCTCGAACTATTCTACGCATTCTTTCGATAAGTTTTGTTAAAATGGATTGTGGAATATTAAGCCATTCATGTTGCAGAATATTCCATAAATTTTCTTGTGAAGTTGGGCATATTTTTCGGATTCTCCTGTCCAGTTCATCCCACAACAACTCTATAGCGTTCAAATCTGGGCTTTGTGGGGGCCATGTCATTACTTTCAGGGTGTGCTGTCCTTCTTGCTCCTTACACACTAACGCAGTGTCTTTTGGGTCGTTGTCATACATGAATGTAAAGTTACGGCCTATTATACGCAAGCCTGATGGCACTGCATGATTCTGGAGTATTGCAAAATAATTTTCCTTCCTCATTACACCCTGCACTCTGCATAAATCCCTCGTCTCAGCAAAGGAGAAACAACCCCACACTAACACAGAACTACGCCCTTGCTTCACTATTGGCACAATGCAGTGCGGGATCACTTTTCGGTTTTAGATCTTCGGATATAAACTCGTTGATTTTGCCCAAAAACCTCAAACTTTGACTCGTCACCCCAAAGCACGTGGTTCCAATCATCTAACGACCGATCTAGATGAGAACGGGCTCACTGTAGCCGTTTTGTTCTGTTGCCCCGACGTAATAAGGGTTTTCGAATGGCAATGCGTCCATGAAGGTCCGCTTGTTGAAGTCGACGTTTTACCGTACTCGTCGAAACTTGTTCTTCACGGCCGCGATTGACTTCGGCTGCTATTTGTGGCGCTGTTAATTATCTATTGCGTTTGCTTAATAATACAATTCTCAAATCTTCAGCTTTTGTTGTTTTCCTAGGTGCTCCAGGACGAACATGATTTTCTATAGTTCCAGTTGTCCGATATCGCTTTATGATGTCATTTACTGTTGAACTTCTCATATTTATTTTTTCAGCAATTTGCAGTCCCGAATATCCTTCTTCAAACAGGGTAATAATGCGTGAACGTTTTTCTACACTGGTAGGCTTGCCACGTGTCATTTTGAAATAAATTTTCTTAAGACTTTCGCGCAAAAACGACAGATGCGCAGCAACAAACGTTTAATAGTAAAACGAAGCAAATTTATATCCTTACGCCTATGATAAATAAACAAGAATGATACTGCGGTATATTTCCTAATTGTATTGTTAGTTAATAATCCCCAAACGACCCGTTTCAAAAGATCGGTATTTCCGAGAAAATTCTTGGAATGATAATAAAAGGCACTTTATTGTGGTTGTCGCAATATTTCTACTTTACTTAATAATTTATGGCTTTAATTCCTTAGAAAAGAGTGTATGCTTAATATTTTTCTAATTTTATGTATTAATAATTGTATACAGTGTGATATAATAGATTTTTATTGTATGACCGAACTTCACTGAACGGCAGTGTACATCTTTAGCTTCAGCTATATTACGTAACCTACAGTTGTTAATATTGACTAGCATTTTTAGTTTGACATAAAACTTCGTCACAATGAATATCATTAGTTTATTTTTGGTTGCTTTGTCGACCTATGAAAAGCCGACAATATCCTCGACCACAACACGAATGTTGGGCTCTCGCCAATTTATAACATCACTATATAATACTAATTTTATCCTATAAACTTAAAATCACTTTTGTTAGTGATCCAAAAAGTTCTAGTATCGGAAAATCGTACAGAAACATACGGTTCTAGTTTCGCAAAGCTTTAAACGCCAATAAACAACTCCTAAAGTTAACTCACATAATGCACGTTATACACTGTATTGTAATAGATGTGTAGAGCAGAATCTAAAAAACAAAGAAATAAAACGCACGATGCCACTTTAACAACACAAACATGTCGAAAGCTACCATTAAGTTCCATTTTGCGATGAGCTTTTTTTGCTACCCGTCATCCGCCGTTCTTTGCACAAACAGTGGCAACAGCAGAGGCACATCGTATCTCCCGGGGGCAATTATCCTGAATCAAAAAGAGGCAGAAACCCTTTTTTTTGTGCGTGCGGTTATATGCGAGCTTTCAGTTTTGTTTTGTTGCTATTGACATTAGTGAGTTTTATTTAGGGGATAAGCTTGAAAGAAGAACGACCGAAGAAGAGGTCAATCTAGAAAAAAAAAAACAGATATATTGGAAACGTTAGCGATTACCAAACAAAGTCCTATTGACACACAAAGAACTATAATTTAATAATTTCGACAATACTGGAATCTTTTAGTAGATTTGGTCTAGGTTTAATTCGATACTCTCTTCGTAATAAGTGGCTTACATGCGAATGGTCATAGTTCTTCATAATATAAGACGTCTTTCTTAGATTAGATGATTGCCCCTCTAATTACACTTGAAGAACTTTTTTCAACAAATCGTGTGAGAATGTGAAGGCACCATATCACGTCCGTGTGATAAAAAAGTTTGTATGAAGTTTCGTTCCTGGACAAATGTGGAATTGTAATATCACGTCACGCGTGCACGGTCACAGATATATGTTACGTTTACAATCAAAAAAGATATATTTCTGATATGCGAATGTTGAAACAACAAAAAAAGAAATTTATAAAATATAAGTACGTGTTTGAGTTCTAAACGATGAAAGTATTATGTAACCCACAATGTTTAAAGCAGCAAAAGCACTTGCTCATATAATCGATTAAAATCGGAAATCGGCAGTTAACTAACTCTCTAAAAGCCAATCAGAAAATTCTTCTAGTTTACCGAACGCCGATCTTATTTCATGAAATTCGAAGGAATAAAAATCTTCAATATCTTCTGAATCTAGAGATAAAATACGACCAAATAACAATAACGAAAACGTTTCCCAATCTATGAACTGTATTCACAACTAAACTCAATTTCTTCCCATTTTTCTGTGTCGCCCTTGGGGTTAAGTGAAATAGGCATCCACTAATTTTGCCAAATTTTTATCACCGCATTATAAATACACAGACACCTCACATTTATTGCGGTGTAAAATTCATATTAAAATAACTACTGTATTCGTGGGCTTTTAACAAGGACACAACTCATTACTTCTAATTTTTTTAATAGGTGACGCACTGATGGTGTATAATGATCGTTGAAATTTAAAAAAAATAGTGTAAAATAGTTATTTACAAACCGAGTGCGTGGAAACACATTTCACGAGTAGCCAGTTTAAAGCGTGTAGTTACTTTGAGTAGGTGATTTACCAAATATCTTTAGTGAAACAAAAATTTATAGTAATTCGTCACAGCAGAGCTTCATATTTAATTTATCAAAGAATGACGCATTTTAGATAAGGCGAAATGTTTACAAAAAAGATTCTAGAAGAGCCTCTTTATTATATTTTGGAACAATAATCTGGTTAATATAAAAAAAGTCTTCGATGTTTTGCCAAAAACAAGAAATGCTCGATCGAATAAAATTTGAATCGCCTCTCTAGGACATTTAAGGTAGCGGCCTTTAAAAAAATAGCGACATTTTGCAAAAATTGCAAATTATCTTAAGAACTAAGACAGGTAGGTATAGGGAATATTGATGAGGGTTGCCATGAATTGAAGGGACGTATCTAAAATTGTAATAATATTTGTTCTATTTAAAAAAACAAACTTGTACAGCGGAAACTGAACATCCTATATACTTGAGTATAATTTTATGTTAGACAGCATTTGTCTCTGAATATTTTTTACTTGAAAACTTTTTTTTTCTAAATTGTTGAGGAAAGGAGTTATCTTCCGTCCGCGCACTACATGAACACTCTGTATATAATGACGTGGTACACTCGATAAAATTTTAATACCTTATGGCATAGTTCTTTGCTTATTAACAATTATTCATATCTTTTACTTTTCGAAAGAAAACGGAAATTCCGTGTATTTGCAACATTATAATTAAATTAGTTAATATTGCAGATCTTTCTCAAAGCATTATTCATAGGCTAGCGTGATGCAAACCATTGCACATATACGTATGTACATGAAACGAACCAATGTGGTATGACATCAACGTTGCACAATAATGAACGTATCTGTTGTATTAGCAATAAGATTATTGTTGCTACAACAATTGTAGCAACAATTCATCCGTACAAACTCTTATATATATATATATTCTTTATTGGTGTTTCTGATTGCATTCTGGTAATCGAAACCCACGTAACATATCGCAATATAAAAATAACCGCTTCCGTTATTGTGTTCCATATCAATAGTAACTCTTTTATTGTAGGTGATCGACGTTGCGAAAACATTTTTCTAGAATTCTTACCCGCTACCACCATTAAAGTACCGATATTGTATGCCTCGGATACCGAATGACCTATAAAATTATTTGCTCCAGTTATATTGGTAATATTGACAAATAGCGTTTTTGAGAGCTTGTGATTATGGTGCAGTCATATTTTTGGCGACAAGAAATCATATTGTAATAAATTGGAATTATGTTTCAGTTCTTCTTAAGTTCAATAGTGCTCGCTATTGGTACTCTCTTCTTTCAAAAATTTCAATGTTTCAATTTTCAATAGATGTTAAATTGATGACAAACCAGCACTCAGTGTTTGGTAAGTTCTCTTTACATTTCATGTATTAATAAATTTATCATTTCATCAGTATCGGCACATTCCGCACCACACAAGTTTAATCAGTTAATCCGGTACAGCCGTTTCGAGGAAGCGTCGATCCTAATTTTCATCCGGTCAACGATCGACGCACTTTCGGAACGGTTATCCCGGATTATTTAATTAAATTTGTGTGGTGCGGAGTGTGGCGATACTTTTGTATTGTTAGTCATGCTACCCTACAGTCCTTGCTATCATTTTATTAATTATTTGTAACTACTTCGAACTTAAAATAGAGAACTACTCCCGAGAACGAATGCCATCTTGTACAGTAACTTCGATGCAGCAGATACTCGCCGGATTTCTTGGACTCTCTGTATCTAACAAGGAAAGATTTCCGGCTATCAAATTTAAATTTTAATGAAACTCACTTTGATACGGAGAAATACTCTTTCGAGTTTTACTTTTTATTTTAACAATAAATGAAAGTAACAATAACAGTAATGATAGTAGGAAACAAAACAATACACCAACAATTACGTTAACTATTCAAACAATTAACCATTTGCATTGCACAATTCCGGAATTTTAAACTTTTCTATGGTTCTTCTAGTCTACAACAGCATTTTGTAGTTTATCTCGAAGTTCTTCACTCTTCCATTCTAATTTAAAGTTTCTTCATAAGTAATACATCCTATGAGACGGCGTCGCTAAATGCCCATCCAAACGTTAAATCTAAGGCGACGTGGTTTCCTTGCCCTATTTTGTCTGGGATTCTGCACTGCTCAAAGATTCCAGGATTGGTAAATATTGATCCATTTGACCAGATGATTTTGTTTAAAAAAACGTATTAATCTTCCAATTAACTAGTTGTAGTACTCTAATCGTCCTAAATTTTCACCAACTTGTAGCTAACATGAATGGTTTAAACTTATTTCAATATAAAGTTCTCCATATTCGAGTCTGGAATACATTTAATCTTGACGCCATTTCGCCTGTAGATGTTGATGGATTATTTATTTAGAAAATATATTTACATTATACAGAAACTTTGCAAAAACACACCTTCAATTTACCATTTACAAAACATCCCGTTGGCCTTTATTTCAATTTCTATTAACATTACGCGGTCTGGTAAACGATTCATTCTTTACAGCGAATATAGCAACGGCCTTCCTGATGCAAGGCTTTTCTGTGGGGTCAATAATGAATTGCTAAAAATATTCAAAGAATTTGAATAAGATTTGTATTTGTAAGTGTATGTACGTGCATTAGTGTTATATAAAGGTATATAATTGTCTTCATTTAAATTTAAAAAGAAATTATTTATTCATGTTTGGGAATGATTACCAAGAGGGATAGCTTCATTCAGTGCAAGTTATAAGTAGCACATCGCTGAAAAGGAATGAGAAAGCTGATGATGGCTATGAAAAAAATAAACATCGTGTAAAAGCATCGAATATACCATTAAATAAAACATCGAAAGTGGCCTTGAGGATGCAGTTTTAATTTCTCTCTGAAAGGCTGAGTAAAGGCGCTAGAAATAAAATAAGTTTCATTAAAATCTAAATTTGATGCGCGGGAACAATTCCTTGTAAGATCTCACCACATTAGAACTACTTTCGAGAACAAATATGTCGGACTATAGTGCCTTGGAGGCAAAACAACCACTAGTCGGACTTACATACGTCTAAGATTCAACTGAACCATAGCTTAAATGGACAACAGAAATGAGATTTTACCCGTTTCTTATTTAGTCTTTACAACTTGATTTCTTCTTTCCAAGATGAAAGAAGCTTTTATTATACTAAATTATCTCGTCTGTAGATTTAATTTGGTACCGTATTTGTTTTCCATAGTGTATGAAGCCCCCGTATATTTTCAGCTTTATTTTAAATCTCTTCTTTCTTATACTTCAAAAAGAAAAACTATGAAAGCGAAAGAGATAATTTGTATATACACGCATACAACAACAAAGTAGTATCAGTAAACTCGAATATAATTAACAGGGCGAAGCTTATTTAGAAAACCATCTAGAGCGTAAACTTGAGCAAATTCACCATTCAGCATCAGCACCGGGATTCACAACAAAGGACTTAACGTAATATCCCATTTAATATTTAAAGACGTGGTTGTAATGCTTGCTTCTATTATTATTATTATTCGTGTTATTACCGAAAGATGAAATAAACCGTTCTATATAAGGGTTGATTCGGGTAATGAATTTCGGTTCCAAATCTCCAAATCTCTCAAAAGCCGTAAATAATATATAAGCAGTTCTTCTTTGCCTATTAGAAACGGTTCTCGGGACCCTCGAAAAGGTACAGCAATTCTCAAGAAAAAAAAATGCCTGGCATTTGAGCTTTTGTAACAATTCTAGATAATTGATATCTGACATTATATACCTACGGCATAATAGGATAGACGGGAAAGAGCCCAGCTGTTTTTTTTTTCTTTTTTAAGCGGCGGTCGACTCGAGTTCATTGCGGTAATGCTGCTTAGGAAAAGTAGCGAGGGTAGTCTGCGACGGTGTCGGCTAGTTTCTCTTACCCAGACACGTAATATCAATTTGAGAAAGGTCTCGAACTTTGAACGAACTAGAAAGAGAATTTCTTGCGGCCAAAATGGCGATGAAAGACGTGAACCCGTGTCACGTTGAAAAATAGGAAGTGGGAGGGTAAGGAACGTCTAACAGTGGCTAAATTGTGAAAAGACGATTAAACGTAGCATCTGCTACGAAAAAAGGAATCATGAGGAATCGATGAAGACGAATGAATTTTATGTCTTTTTAAAAAATCATCAAGAATAGAATTGAACTGAGAAAAGGGAATGGTTAAGCCAATGTATTCAACGACTAATTGTACAATGTAGATTATTGAACAATGTTTAATTTCTAATCAATAGCATTACTGGTTTGTTTCAATGAAATAATGAACTTTTGGTGAACATTAGGAAGAATTAAATACTCTCATATAATTTTTTTCAACATTTTAAGTAGTTACTTAAAGATGTAGTTGGGGTTTTTTTTGGTGAAATTTTGTGATTTAAAACAAGACGCAGCTGTTTCTTAGTTCAATATTGTAGGGTGTTCCATTAAAATCAAAAATGCATTCAATAGAAATTTCGAAAGGATGTATAAGTGAAAGCACAGTTGATTAAATATTAATAAGAGTTGCTGCAATAAATTTCGACACTAAACGGATATTGGAAGTTAGTATTTCTGAGTTAGTAGTTGGTAGTTATAGAGAGCAACACATTTCCCACAATTTCTTAATACATATCATAATAAAAGAAGCAAGATCAAATAAAACGAAATAAATATAACATTTAATTTTTCAAGAAATGTCCAATCACTTTGTTGGCGAGCCTTACTTCATATTACTTCCCATCAACTGACTGGAAAAGCATCTTCTAATCTAATCTTCTTCTATTAATTAATTTGTTTAATTTATCTCTTAATCTTTTTTTCCATTTTCAAAGAACAAGTAGATCCCATAATACAAATATAAAAATTCTGAATTTTTAATTTTATTCATTTTTTATTTACTATTGTCATAGTAACCAAATAATACTAACACTAAACATCACTCGGATACAATACCTCAATGAAGGATCCGTGCTTAACTGCAAATATGTCTTTTACATTAAATGTTATACATTATTATACAAAAACGATATAATATAAAGTTTCCATTTTCAGAGAAAATGTAAAAATCTATTTAAACAAATTACGTTGTGGGTGTTTGAATTCTTCAAAGTTTGGTGTTGGATACTGAACACTCTGTATATTTTGTGAGTGTTTTAATACTATATCCAGATAGATGGGTCCCAATCGATCAACGAATTGAAGGAAATGAAGAGGTAGATAAGCTGGGCAAAGAAGCAGCGAGCCTGCTTTTCATTGGTCCTAATCCCTAATCTGGTCTGCAAAAGAGCTACCTAAAACAAGCAATCAATAGAAATAGATATATGAAACTCATATTATATTTGTATTTCTAAACGGAAAAAACAAAAACGTAGTAATATATAAGGCATTCTATAGTAAAATAGTATGCCACTTGCTGATCACCTTGTATGTACGGAAATATTTTTAAATAGTCTAGTAGCACAGCCTACATGCACATGTTTATTGGTATCTATGGTTCTGGTTCTCTAACTCAATACGCTCTGTGTGGTACAATAATTTTTGGTAAAAGAATTGGTAATGCCGGGTGACATTTTGATTTTTTTTGGGAAGTGTTTAAGTACGAGACGTTATCGAAGTTATTGATCGCTTATATCGAAGAAAAGACTATCCTCTGGAGCATATTTCGTTAATTACTGTAATAACAATGAGACTATCTAAACTATAGTCGCGACAAAAGAAAACTCATCTGTTCAGAGTCGACCTGCAGTTACGGTAGCAATTAATTTTATGCAAAATCTCATTAAGTTGGCGAAAACAAACATCTTGCCTCTACGGTTACAATCAACATTTCTCTCTACTTCTACATTTTCTAATTAAAGTTGCCAACTCCTGCCAACTATGTGGCCGTTTCCCTATCAATTCTTCCTCTAATTAAGTCTGCTTCGTCGGAAGAAGTATGCGCGGTATACCTTTTCCTTTGTTTTTATTGTTATTGTTGCGTTGTCGGTGATTTTCAAGTCCAAAGAATAACAATTCGTTTCTACTGCATCCTCTAGGCAACGAAAGCGGCAAAATGCATTAGAGAGGAAACGGTTTGATAACAGCATCTCAAAGAGAAGATTTAATATATCTTAAGGGCAGTAACTTTTTCTTAATTAGTGACGGTCGCAGCCATTGTATAGAAAAAAGACAATTTATCTCATTCATAAAATAAATATTGAATTGATTTAATTAGAAGGAGCCGGAGATTAAGCGCATATCGTAAAGTTCGACGTATATTGCAGCATTACGAATACATCATATTGTAGTGTTAAAAGTCGCTGCCATTAGCCATTTTATTTTTTTATTTGTTAGTATTAAGCTCGCGCGATAATAATCACTTTTAAGAATTAAGCTACATAGAATGGTTGATTTTTTATTATATCGCCTATCTACCTAGTGCATGGAAGAAGAATAATTCCCTCCTGAATGATTTAGGAAAAAGTTTTCTTCTGTTTTGATTTAGAGCTTTTCCATTTATGTTAAAATGCTGGCTATGCGGCAAATTATAATTTATTTGATTGTAATTGTAGAACTTTCAACTTTTCGCTTTGAAAAAGATAAAAACATTGAACAATACTCGAATTCGATAGTAATATTAACTATAAATTGAAGTTGGTGGTGAAGCGGTGAGATGCTGATTAGATGAACGTTGTATACCACTACCTCTTCCTGACGAGTACACGAGGCGTGCGGAAATTCTGCCACATCTGTACGCTACGTGAACATCTCTATTTACAAAGAGCTTTTCGCGTGAAGGTATTTCCAATGTTACAATTTTTCCCTGAAAAAGAAATAAACCTGCTGGTCACGATACATTTTTTGGTCTTGTATTTCTTTTTGAATTTCCCTAATTCGTGACGGTCAGTAACCAGTTAGGCAAATATCGCAACGTTTCACTTCATCGTCAACACGAGCTATTTGATTTGGTGCTCCTGGACGCTTTCGTAATAACGAGTTCGAGTTTTTGGCGACCTGTGTTCGCTTCCGATGTGCTTTTAAACCTGTTAAACAGACACTTGAACGTCGAATACTTGCCGAAACTGTTCATATAACGCGTTCACGTCGATGGTGTTTGTCGGTTGTCCCGAAGCAACCGCATTTCGGCGCGATTGTTTCCTACTTCACGTTGTTGGTCAGCTTCGGTTCTCGTAATACGGTGGTATCTGGTGTGTTAATCCTAAAATAATCCCTCTACATCTCTTTGCTAGACTAAATAAATGTATTTTAATTTTTAGTATAGATTGTTCTACATTTAAAAAGGCAAGTGAATTTGTGAGAAGAAATCGAATATGGAGAGCACAAAGAAAGTATCCATAAAGCATTTTGAAAAAAATCACCAGCTTACGCCGTCGAGGCGAGCATATCAACTTATCCCTCTTTCTTCCCTTTTAGTGAGAATATTTATTTCAGAGATAGACATTACTCACTAACTCACCTCTAAATCAAAAGATTTAATAGCTTTCTTGTTCTTTGTTCACAGATGTTCTTATTTGAGAGGATGTTGTTTAAACAAAGTGGAATAAATTTAGAGAAGAAAACATATGAAGTTATCTAAAAAAATATTCTTGCAAACTATGGTCAAAACAGCACTACAGGCGCACTACAAAATAAAATTGAAAAACGTATTTATACTCCCTCCTTAATAGGTGGAAAAGCACTGAGTCACATGAGGAGGCTAGTGGCGCTTGAAGTAGTTGTAGTGATCATTAAAGTTCGCCACTTTCCGTGCGCTTCACGAAATTAGCAGAGACTAGACAGACCCGTATTTACTCGTCTCATGAAAGTGGGTTCGTGTTTCCGACTGGTTTCCTCGAGACTCGACAAAACACGAGTCTATCTAGTCTCTGTCAATTTCGTAAAGTATACGGAAAGTGGAAAACTTTGATGATAATAGAAACGGTGTCTATCTGCCAGGCAGATGTTCCCACCAGAGGGAAGGAAATAATTGAAGTATCCGATACAACCATCTTCAAGGCCTTTCACAATCACTTAGATATGGCAAATATTAGTTCAAAATAAAAGCTTACGCCACTGCATAAAAAAAAACAAGGGCGCGTTGTACGTTTACGTGAAATTTTGGACTTCTGTATCAACGACGCTGGTAAAGTATTGGGTCGAACCTTTACGGGAGATGAAACTTGGGCTCATTATTAAGATTCATAGATTAAGTAGTATGTCGTTCGACTAGAAAAGTCCTGAAACCGTTCTTCGGGACCGGAAGGAAACTCTGCTCATCGACTACACGGGAAAGAGTATTTCCATAACGGAAGAATGTTAGACGATGGTTCTATAGTATTTGCGGAAATTTCGGTCCTATCTGCAATCCAATAAAATGCATGTGTCCATTGCACATTAAACGCTCAGTTCGTTCTCTGATACATCCACCTAATCGGCGCTTGTGACTGTCTTTGATAGTTGCAATTTATTTATTCTAGAAATCTAGTTTCTCTAAAATGTTCGCAACAGCAGAGTTTTAATACATTTTAACGTTTTATTCGTCGGTTTAAGATACTGTGCCCAAAGGTGAAATCCTCGTAACCTAGTAATGCTACGCAAACTTAATGTATATTACACGTTAAGTGAATCCACTCGAAAAGCAAGTTGCCTCAAAGTGGATTGCGTTTCACGACGGAAGCCGCATGATTGTGGTTTATTGTATGTATAATACGTTCTTACGTACAGTTTCAACAACAATATCTTTTATGCGAGTACGGTATGGTTAAGAAGTGTTCCTTGAATATTGGATTCCAATTACTTAAGGATGTTTAGTAAGAAGACGGGATATATTTTGAAAACATTATATTATACGCCGAGGGTAAGTGTAAGCATAATATATAAACTTCGACAATATAAAGCGGATCTAATTTCATGGCGGTGGATCTATTCTCTTATGATGTCCTCGCTAGGTAATTTTTAGTCTATCTAAACGGGAGAAGGAGACGCTTTATGAAGCTTTAAGTTACTCAAACATAATACACATAACGCTTTCTTACTTAAGTAATTTTTAATACTTGAAAAGTTTATAACCTTTTCAGAAGACATAAGCCTTCTTTTATAATTATTATTATTTGGACACGTGTCCATATGGTACATATGAATTACCGGCCAAACCTAATTTTAAGAAAAACCAGTAAGTATGTAAAGTTCTTAATTCAAATATTTAAAAAGGTTCCCTAATTAATAAGACGGAAGAATCCTCGCAAATGAGCTGTTCGAATAAATCTTTTTCTCACTAAAACAGAGTAATCAAACAGTTCACTCGCTGATACACGTATCCATAACATTATTTATATTCACAAAAAAAAGAAAAAGAAACGTCGGATGTTTTATCGAATTAAATCAGGTCAGTACGCACAAAGTAATAGCGAGGCCGGGATAATCGAGCCGTCGACCTCCCTCGAGGTTAATTAATTTTAACCCTGAAAACAATGAATAGGAAAAAGAACAAAAGAAAGCGCGCCACGTACTCTCTAACGGTCCATAAAAAAAAACCGAAATTGAAAGATGAACGCGCTCGAATGGAGCTATCGGTTGCGCCGATATTAAGTCTCAGTCGCCTCGTTTAAGGGCCTTTACCAGAGCTTAATATTGGGGAAATAATTTCTAATTAACTGTTAAACGAAAAATATATTCTAGTATATTATGAAGGTACATATAAAGTTAATCAAAACATATTTTATCTTATTATGTTGCTTGAAAAGGTACTAAGTATAAAAACATTTTGTTGTACTTGCTATATAAACTGCTATATAAAAAAAAAATATTTTTACGTATGATGCCATAATTTCATTCTTTTAAATATAATAGTACAATGCTTTTAGCTATTTGATTTGATTTCTCGTTAAAAGCTCTTCAAAACTAAAGAAGAAGTTAATAAAACTCTTTGATTTTTGGTCAAAAAATTATTCCGAAAGAAGTTTACGATCACATAAGATAATCACGTTAACTGAAACAAAATAACAATTCTAATAACGGTTGGATATAGAAACCATAAGAGAACACAACAAGAAGTGCGTGCCAAGTACGAAAGCAAGTATTCAATCTGTTATGAGCGAAAACTATGGGTCATGTGAAGAACCTTTCTATATCTGAAACACGAAAAATTACAGCTAATGAGGGCAACAAATTAGATGTCTTGTTAGTCACCGAAAACCTACATCTTCTATACGTTAATGTAATGTAAGTGCGGATTGGGTACATCACATATTGAAGGAAAGCAAGTTTCACCCTTATAAACCTCTGCTACTGGCATAAGAGCTATTCGAATATGATTTGGCCACGTGTTGGATTTTGTGAATTGATGGTGGACAAAACTAACGACGGCGTAAATTTTATTAATAAGATTAAGGGGGTTAGTGTTAACAGGGGATGGATAAAATGGGAATAATTGATGATGCTAGGAGAGTCCTCATTATTACAGAAAATAAACGCGTAGACAAGAGTCTGCGCTGAGCACGTTATCAGCTCGGCGTGTTTTTTTTTCTTATGGGACCACCTTAGAATGACGTTCGTTGTAATTGTTTCTTTTTATTTTACGGTAGATAATAATAAAAATATGTTCTTTATTCAGTAATTACAAAGATCTATAGAATTCGTCTTAAAACAATAGTAGAAATGTCTTTCGGGTGATGACGTGTCGACAGCAGTCTTTAGAAATCTTCTGAAGAAGCTGACAGGATGGTCAGCGAAACGTCAAGTAAAATATTAACTACACGACATCACCCGAAAGACATTTCTAGTATGGATTACGGTCGTGAAAGCCTACACTCAACGTCTTAAAGCAAGATATAAAATTTGTTGAGTAGCATAAGTTGCAAAAATCATTGATATTATATATCACGTTATTCGTGGGGAGAGCTGAGTTAACTGAAGGTGCAATGGGTGCACCCAGAAAATTACGTTGAAAGTGCCATCCATGATAGGTACAATTACAGCATCAATTGTTATTATTATCAAATTTTATTTAACTATTATCCCATTCTTATCACACTTCTCTGCGATGAGATATCTTTCAGGAAGTAATGGAACTTTCTAAACACCTGCAAAATAGATTTGTTTTTAATTCCAAATGTTTCTGAAACCGGTAGTGTGGGATTCAATAAGCTTCTAACAAAAAATACTAATAATAATATATGGCATAATTTTATAATACATAGGCCTTCGACACTTTAAATCATTCTATCCTCTTGGCTATTATGCATAATATCGGATTTACACAAACAATAAGTTTCTTCCATTATTGCTTAACTAATCGCCTCCAACAGGTGCGTTATGATAGTGACATTTCAACCGTGCCGCTGGTTACATTGGGCGTTGCACAGGGTAGTATATTGGGACCTTTTTTATACACCATTTACACATCTAATATTATGAAAAGTCTAAGATATTGCAATTATCACATGTATGCTGACGATACGCAACTCTATTATTCCTTTTCAACCATTAATATGCATGATAGTGTTTTTAAAATCAATTCTGATTTGGCCTCGATTGTGACTGAGTCTGCATGACACTCTTTATCTATTAATCCAGGAAAATCTGTGGTCGGAAGAAGGATAGGGCGGCTATTCTGGGTGGCATTAAAATAGTAATTAATAATGTTAATTTACCTCATTCTGAGAGTGCCCGTAATTTGGGATTGATTTTGAATGCAGGGTTGCGTTTTAAGGAGCAAGTGTCTTCTGTTGTTGAGAAAGCATTTTATAATTTAAAGCTTTTGTATGGCTGTAAGGATTGTTTGGACCTAAACCTAAGAAAAATATTGTGTGAGTCACTTGTGCTCTCTCACCTTAATTTTTGCCTAATTATTTATTATCATTGCCTTGATAGAATGCGTTTACAACGGATACAAAATGCATGTCTAAGATACCATCCGTCGATTTGATCACGTCTCGCCTGCCCTTAAAAGGGCTAACTGGATGACTATTTCATGCAGAGCAGATTATCTTTCCACAGTTTTTTATTACAAGATCATTTATAATAAGAAGCCGAGATATCTGTATTCTTAGAACCGATGTGTACGCGATTAACATTAGATCTAGGGGGTTGTTAACGCCTCCAATACATAACCTCGAAATATTCAAAAGGTTTTTTTCTTATAATGTTGTTCGCTTATTTAACGCCATCCTCAGCGCGCTAAGTATTTTGCCTCCCGTAGCACTGGCATGTTGACTGCGTGGACTAGTATACTCCCAATGTATTATGCGGTTGTTCATACTTCCTTTCGATAATCGTGCGTTGACCCACATAATTCGATTCTTAGTTGGCTACGTACTTTTTATTATTACTATTGTTATTATTCTGTTTTTCGCTCTGTAATTAATTAATTTGATTGTGATGTTTCTAGGGGAATAAAATAATAACCAGCTACTTGCAAAGCAAGCTGCTGATCCTGAACACTTTGGTTATATTTCAATTTTTTTTAATATACCTTTTCTGTTTAATTTTACGTTTTTCTTTATACTTTATGTTACAATTCATTAGCCAATAAACCGCTTTATATGGAGCGTTTCATTAGAAAATACACGCGCCAATAAGTTATGAAGTTATAAATATTTTTAAGTTACTCTCTGCTAATTACTGTTTACGTCAATACACATCAAATTTTCATTTTATCTCTATTTGGAGAATGAATGGCTGTCTCGCCCATTAAATATTCTCTTTACTTGTGTAAAATTAACGAACACTGGTAATGCTGGTTTTCACGAAAGCAAAAGAGACGGCATAGAAATGGAGAATTTTTCCATCAAAAATTCTAATTGTAAGATTTACGTAATGGATGTTTGCACCACAGTAAACCTAAATATTAAGGATGGAGAATTTTTTCCTCCAAATAGAACAAATTCTACCCCTAAAAGGAGAATTTCTAAAACGGATAACAAAGTTTTAACATTAAAAAGACGAATCTTTTCATCGTTATAGAAAAGTTCTAACGAGGTATATCTTTTCGGTTAACACACAATGTCGTAGTTACTGTACTGTAAAATTTTAACTCCCTAGATTTTAACCACCAGTATTTTAATGTCGTCACATAAAATCTTATGGTATCAAGCAAATCTTGCTCGAAATCAAGCTTTTATCAAATCCAAAAAGTATTTAGTAACTTTTAATAAAACACCTAAAGAAAATGCGACGTAATGCTAGCCATATCACTACTTATTATTATTTCGTCATCTTCACATTAGCGCCGACGATGACAGTACGCCATTTATGGAAGCAAATTAAAAGTTTTAGTAGTAGGTATTAGTTTTAACGACTGTGTTAGAAGGTTCCGAAGTTGTGGCAATGAATTACACGCAAGCAAACTCGTTACCGAGCTGTAAATCATCGAAAGCGGAGAACTGCTACGAGATCCACGGCCAACTTAGTTTCATATAGTAATTTTATACGTCCGATGCTATTCTTACTACAATGTTTAAAGTTTATTAACTTTAACGGGACGCTCTTGTCGCTTACACCCCAAATTACATATAAATTCCGAACGAAATGCTTTCTCATATCGGTGATTCGTGCGGTTATTTATTTAGTGGAACTAAATTAAAAATTTTCCACGTTCATGGCTGTGGAATACAAATAAAAACGTTAAAGTAAACAGAATAAAATTGATTTATATTTGCACCTTGCATACTTGCACTAGTAGCGAATTTAAATTAAATTCAAATGGACGTTGTAATATTTTTATCTTGGTGTTATGCATTCGTGGCATCCTAAATTATTTAGTCAACCGTGATGTAATTTTAGATCTCTTATGAAGCTTTTGGGTGTTCTTGGTACAAACGACAGAGTTTGTTTTCAATTTTTTTCTAATTTATATAATATATAAATTTACTCTCCTAACTTTTGGTATCTTCGGCGAGCCTAATACGATTTTTTTTGATTTTCTTCCCATTTCCTATTTTATGCTGCACTTTCTAAGAGTAAAGACTTGGACCAATAAAAGGTCTCGCTGCTTCTTTAGTCAGTTTGTCAGCCTTTCCATTTCTCTCAATCTCTTGGTCCCTTGGGACCTCTCGTAACTTAATGTGGTTTTTATGTATCAACTGCCTTAAATTGTGAAGACATTCATGTATCTGAGTACATTCCTGTACGTAGACTTTAGGACCCTTTAATCCAGACTGATTCTTGGAGGTCTCTTTCGCGTGCGATTTTAAAGCAGAAATCTCTGTTGGAAATTTGTTAATTTGGAGTCCCGTGGGCACTTTTAGGTGATAGCTTAACCACTCATATCTATGCTAGTTTCGACTACTTAGCCTCTTGAACCATCTGTGTACCATGCCAAGGTTCCCCTTTTAAATTCAGATCCGCGGACCGTCCACAATCAAAGGTGTATTGCAGCGGGGCAGTAATAATTTATGGTGAGAACTTGAAGAGTTTTTAAATGCCTTCTGAGATGTCCTAGCTTTAGCCTTTGTTGTCCCACAAAAGTAAATACCTTCATGTTCATGATATTCTCAAATATTGAATTTCGACAAGAGTGGTGCAAACGCTAAAATTATAAATATGTATAAATTAAAAAAAAAGAAAGTTGGTAACCACTTCCGCTTCAACCGGAAGTATTTCGCAAACGAAAATATTTTAAATTAATAGGTCCGAGCTACCTATTCGAAAATGTCAGTAATGATAATGATAAATTAAACTTGTTATTAAGATAAATTTGGTTAAAGTATACATACCTTAAGGTGAGCACATAGGCTTCGTAAGAAAATGTCAACAAAAATTAAGAAAAAAGAAAAAACAAAAGAAAATGTGGTAAACGTGTCTCTTTTCTCGCCTATGCCTATTTTACAATGCTCCGACGCTTTGCTTGAATCGCAACATCGTAACGCTAAGATTACCTTTTGGCACGTGTCTAGATATGTTAGAATAATAAAACGGTAAGGCGACTGGCTGTCGTTGAATACGAATGAGCTTTTGGGCGCTAGCGTGACTGAATTTTACATACATACGTGTTTATTCTTGCTAGCGTTTTCAGTAGGCATGTTCTCGTTTCTATTAAAAAATTGATTTTTAGAATACTTTTAGGTATTCCAGAAGCTTCAAGACAACAGAAACAAATTGCTTTGAATATGTTTATAACAATTCAGTAAATTTTTGCATTAAAATGTCAGTAAAGGATTTATTTGTCATTGGCTTTAGACATCATTGTACATAATCCTCGCTTTAGAAGACTTCACACCACTGTTAAGGATTCAAATGCCATTTTAACATGTTCATACTAGTGGACAGCAGCATCAACTAAATACCGTGCACATGGTGTGAATATAAATTAGATTATTAGTTGCTGAAGTCAAGAACGCTTTTAGTTCTAGATCGAGGTCTTTTGCTATTCCATCAATAAGTAAATCTCTAGCCTAGTGTGTATTCCCTGCATGAAATATGTTACAGCTTTGGTCAAGGATGTAACTATAATTATAGGCATCTTGAATTTTTAACGATAGCAAAAGTTATGGTTATTATCTTCTAATTGCCAAATTGATTAAATATAGCGTGCGTAGTGTTATTAGTGCATGATTTTGGGACGATTGAATTGAAAAATATATAGATAGAATGCCATTTGACAATCTGATTAGTTCTATTAGATCTCGTTAGTTTGGTAGTAGAAAGAAAGCATCCACAAGGAAGGGACTTAGGTCTATCTATTGATGGATTTTTATCGAATTTCGACTGCCGAACGCATTTTAATAGTATCAACGTACAATTCTGATGAATATAGTTGCAGGTGTGTTTGTTGTTGGTGTTAAGGACTTAACATTTTATTTTTTGTTTTATTTTACTTTATAAATGTAACCATTTTAATTTATTTGAAAGTAATATTTTGTTTGCGTCCATTTTATGATAAATTGAATGTTTCTTTTGTTTTGCGTTGTATAAATTTATATATTTCATATTTAGTATCATTTAAACTTTAACGTGCGCGCATTCAATGTAAAAATACGTATAATTTCTTTTAAAGTTCGCAAATATTTAAAATTCGTCAATGTTCTAATTAAAAATATCTTTAATAGTCATTTATTATATCTGTTTGATGAAGCTCCTGCTAATTCATGTATTAGATCGAGCGCTAGGTAAGGAATGTCCGCCAGTTACCGTCGGTAACGTACACTTACGTACAAGTTATCGAAACTTCGTCGGAAGTCGAACGTACGAACTACCATGACCGCCTGTCTTCTCTCTTTCGCTTGTGAGTCACGCGGCGCTCAAACCCGCACTATTGTTGGTTTCTGATTTTTCCTCTTATACATGGGGACAGCAGCTCGGAGCAAGATACTAGAGGTGCTGTATCAAATAAGTACACAAAATAACGCGAGCGTCTGGGTAGCCGTGAGTTGTATAGCATCTTTTTGCGGTAGTGATCGGCTATTTGCTGCTGTCGCCCAACCAGACGCTCATGCTCCGGTAGGGTTTTGTGGTGGCCCTAGCGTTAGACATTGAATGTCCCGATACATTTGAATGCGTACACAAAGAAGGAACCGAAGTTCAATTAATTATTCTTCAATATGCGAATGGAGCTCAGGATTGTACCGGACCCAGAAAAATCAGCTTTGCTACAGCTAACCTACTATCGAGTCACCGAGCCATTAGAAACGATTATAGGAAAAAAGAGTGTTAATCAACAACAAAAATATCAAGTCAACTGAATAGTTATAGAACTTGAAACTATGTACTTACAAACTAAGAAATAATACATAAATTGTTAAAGAATTAATAAAAGTTTTTGGGTGAGCTTATTTCTCTAATCACGGCTTTAAACTTATATGTCGAGCTTTTAAGAAAAAATTTAGATTTGCGCGCAATCTCTGTGTGTATTTTTTGGAAAAAGCTACTACAAACTACTGGTAGAGCCTATTGTATTATAAATTGTATCACATTGCCAGAGTTGTACCTGATAGTAATACACTTTATTTATATTCGGTGTATATATCGCCGTTAAACAATCCCATGCAAAACATCTTGAAGCCGCTAACCACTTCTCTATGCCTAAATCCACTAGACGATTTAAATTAGGCGTAATTCGCGTCCAACCACGCAGAAAATAACAAGACAACGGCGGCGAAAGATTCTTGAGAAGTCGTGCACCCGACACTCGGATTTAAGGTTAGCCGTCGGCTGCGGTTTATCCCCCAACTCCGTTCCGTTGGTGGCAATTAAATCGACGATGGGAATTCAGGAAACGCCGCGTCCCTCTGCGTTGCCAAAAACCCTTCTAGCGGTCTTACTCTCTCGACGAACAACAGGAAGACCTATAGGGCGATAGTGATTTATACGGCCGGGACTAGACAGTTTTCTCGAAACGGAATTGCGAGCAAATTCTATTATGTTCGAATTCGTTTTCGCTATTATTCGTATTATTTAATTACGTTGTTATGGAAGGAGATAACATCGGATGCGATGGGGACAGGAAGAAAGGCGTAGAAAGGAAACAAAGAAGAAACGACAAACATAGAAGTAGAATGAAAATGTCGCTTTTACAGCTAACAACGATGAGAAAACAATGGATGAAGTAATTCCAAAAACATACAGGAGGATGTGGGAATAGCAAATGAAAAAAAAAAGTAGACACAAATGAGAAATCAAGACGGTTTACTAACAAGAAAATTAATAAAGCAATTTGTCTTGAGTGAAGTATTGAATTCAGACACGCGATCGTTTCGAGCTGATGTGGGATGTTGCATTATTTGCCATAACCTTAATAAATGTAGATTATTCGACTGATGCTCTGATGAACATTCCTAGGTTTTTGTTTGAATCGAAAATATTATGTTTCATATTTTCTTTTGTGTAGTTTGCACACATTTCGCAAAGTTTGAACATCCTGTATATTTCAATGGGATTATACTGCAATATCTAGATAGAATAAGGTATGTAATCTAATCTTGCAAAAATATACGTTGAAATGTATTTTTTGCCTTTTGGAAGAAAACAGAGGAAGGCAATAGATAAATACCTGGTAATCTGTTAGAAGTAAACATATGAAATTCACATTATGTTGGTTCATTTCCAAGCGGTGAAATCAAATACGTAATACGATATACAGGGTGTTACATTTAAAATAACAATCTGGCTTGCTGCTTATCGATCACCCTGGGATAGATGGAAATATTTATGGTATCTAGTACATTATTTGGAAATTTCACCTTCGTATCATTCATAGAATAGCCACAATTCTATAATTCCGTAAGATTGAGACACCAGACCTGTATATACAGTGGCGGCCATATAAATAGCACAGGTAAACTGATATGGATGAATTGATAAATTTGTAAATGTTAACAAGTGATTTGTTTAACTTAGCTTAACAAAAATGTAGCAGATGACATGCAGTTTATAATAAACACACAATATTTTATAAACTTCAAGATAAACAAATTAAAAAAATAAATATATTATTTTTTAAGTGGGCATAGAAATAGCACACTTAATAGCAATAACGAAATACTGTATTATTTCTCTTTTTTAATTCTTTTTTGCTTTTACATTTAATATTCTGTTGGAAACCCTTTACAAGCCAATATTGTCCAATACTGTATAACAACCTCAACATCCCCCCATAGATTTTCTATCGGATTTAAATCAGGGTTTTGTGCAGGCCATTCTAACGCTCGAATCTGTTTCTCCTCTAGCCACTGTTTTACGGTCCTCGCCGTATGTTTGGGATCATTGTCGTGCATTCAACCCTAGGTTACTGGAAAAAATTCATCAGCATATGGTTCTATCGCATTTTCTAAAATGTTGCGATAAACATACTGATCCATTATTCCTGCAATTCTGAACATAGGCCCTACACCACGCAATGACATAGAAGCCCATACCATTACGCTTCCTCCACCGTGTTTCAATGTTTTTATAGTGTACCTAGGGTTGAATTTCTGATTGATGGGGCGTCGCACATACATTTTTCCGTCAGACCCAAGTCGGTTATATTTGCTCTCATCTGTTCAAAGTACAGATTTCCAGAAAGAAAGCGGCTTTTCTTTGTGCATTTTCGCAAACAGTAATCTTCTTTTACGGTTTTTATTTGACACGAGTGGCTTTCGTATTGCAATATACCCATGTAGGTTAAATTCCTTCAGCCGACGTCGTATTGTTCTTCTTTGATATATCTATATCAAATTGTTTATTAAATTCGGTTTTTATTTGTGTAGCTGTGCGAAAAGGATCTTCTTGACTTAATCGACGAATAAGGTTGTCTTCTCGTAAGGTTGTTTTACGAGGTCTAATCTTCCATTTCTTGTTTTCTAAAGTTTTTTCCGTCTGAATATGCTTTATCGCATTTTGTATTAATTTACGTGAACAATTTAATGTTCGTGATATTTCTGAAATTGATATGCCCTTCTCTTTCATGGTGCAAATTAACTCTCTTTTCTCTGGTGTGCAATGTTTTCCTCGTTACATTATACTAACACCTAAATTTTTGTTATTAATAAAACATTAATTTTAAAAGTGGTAAGTACACCACTTTTTTCGTACAAAATAACGCGAACCGTAACTCTATAATAAGATTCCGCTGCAGAACCGACAACTGTGCTATTTATGTGCCTGCTAGAAAAGTGAAACTAATATTATTTTTTTCATTGAATGCCGAATTATTGTTCTGGGGTACGTAGCTATGGGAAGTACACGCAACCTTCTCGGGGACTCTCACGCTAGTTTAATAAAAATTTAAACGGGAAGAGCTTCAGCGGTTAATTCAAATGAAATTGATGCCTGTGCTATTTATGTGGCCGCCACTGTATGTACAATACAAGAAAGTGCTGAATTCAACCATATTCAGCAGAAAAAGCAATAGTCATCGTATTTCAAGGAATCCTGAATCTAGTGTCATCATCAACAATGAATAATTCTCGCATTTAATACAGTAGGTACCAAGTCAAGTTTATGTCCAATAAACTATTTTTGTTAGCATTAACTATAATTATTTCAATCAACAGAAAATGTTACCCGCTGCTACCCGAAAGATATTTTTTTCGATAAATTCGCCGTAATACATTTCGCGACAGTTCCAGTTTAGAAAACCGTTTCATTCGTCCAAGGTCTTCGCGGAATACAAATTACACGTCGCGTGTAAATCAAATAATTCTTGTTAAATCGATCTTTCGGAAAATAGCGGAAGGACAAAGTAGATATGGAAACATCCATCGAGGGTTGGTCCTGGAGGAAGTGCATAGTACGTATGTATCTTGATGACGAAATAGGCGTTTCTAATATCTGGAATGATGATGTAGAATACGTCAGACGTTTCAAAGTTCGCCAGACCGTAAATATGGTTGTGCAATCTGTAACGACGTATCTTGTATACCGGATACGAATGATTTTAGAGGGTTACGCAATGAAATCACTATTTCCTGTTTCTCCTTCTCGTGTCTAATAAGCTATTTATTAATAATAATATTTGTTTTTTCTTTGCGTCTACTACAAAATAAAACTGCACCTTGCAAACTTGTAATAATAACAATTAGAATTACGTCTATCTGTATTACATCGCTTTATTCAATTCCTTATTACATTCTGACATGTTTATATTTTATACATATTCAATTTTGTACGTCATATTCATTATAAATGGTTACCGTCCATACATTAAGTATTTTGATTTTCTCTTCTAGGCTTCTGCTGACGGGGCTCCGTTTTGCCTTTGGTTAGGACATTTCTTGCTTCATTTCCATCCAATTTTCTCTCTTCTTTCGAAGCTTTTTCTTGAGGCAATAGTTGAAGGTGTCTTCCATTTCTTCTAGGCGTTTTATAATCGCTTCGGCAGTAGATTTGCAACATATATTCTGTCTCCTGGTTTATGTTATTTTAGTGGTTTAGGTCTATTTGTTTCTATTTTTGTTTTTATTTTTGGTTTGTTTCTACGATTTGGTAATTTGGGTTTGAGAAGATGGTCATGTATGGATAGTTCTTCTCTTAGATGACTTCCCATCAGCAGGTGGAGTGGTAATGCTCCAGAAGGTAATGGTATGTCCATGTAAGAGAACTAGAGCATAAAGCCGCCAAGTCGCACGTCCTCCCTAACATATTATTTAAAAATTATTACGAAAACATGTTTAGATGTCCCACGGCTTCCTATTTATTCCCTCATGAACTATATACCTTCTATATACAACGTACAACGGGTTAAAATTAAATAATCGAGCCGCAGTGAAATCGCGGCCCTGGTTGCTATGGCAACGGTAGACCAAATTACTCTTATTCTTTTCTTTAACAATTGAAAAAAAAACAACTCGAAAACAATGGAAAATTTGGAACATTCACAAGAACGGTAGTTAATACTTCCTAATCACTTAGTTTGGTCCGCTCCTCCCGGCTCACCCTGTATAAATCCATAAAGTTGAATGGTAGTTACCTGCATGCCTTTGTAAGAGAAACGCCGACTATATTCGAAGTTAATATTGCAATCGCGAGACGAACATTGTGAACAACTACGACAGATAACCTTGCAGTTTACGAATTTGAAACTTGCCGAGCGTAGGAAATATTATCAGACAGAATATGGTACCCCCACAGTCCGTCTCGTCCCTTAAATCTCCGCTTGTTTTATCCTAGCGTACACATGCGTCCTATAAGGAAAAGAGATTGCCAAAATGGAACGGATCAGCTGGGAAAGATCCCGGCATCCATGGTCTGTAAGATGATTGCGCGGATTGGAAGAAAAACAATAACGTTGAAGACGCCGTAGATTTTCTGAGAAAAGGTTCTTGGGGTGTATTTATCTAACGTGTTTATTTTTCTTATTATTTCGCTCGGATTGCGATTACCTCATGCAAACCGACTTAATTACGCGCGTACGAGGCGTAAATATCCCATTAAATTATTCGAGTTAATGTAAGAATTAAGTTAAACACGAACTTCAAGCATAAAACTAACTAGCGCTGCTTGAAATTACATAGTGTTAAATCTAAATTAATCCTAATCAAATGTTTGCATGTTATTGAAATATCTTCGCTAAACTAATAATATTCGAAATAAAAGAAAATATTTCAAAAGTAAAGTTCTGTAACCGTACTGGAATCATGTAAAACCTAGATCTCACAGGGTATTTAGAAAGAGTTCAAGTTACCAAATATTTGTAACAAGAAGCTCTGCCGTTGGGGCTGCGGGATGTAGATCAAATTAATAATCACCTTTTCATGTCAATTTCAAAATCATCCGTTGAGAATTTAAAATTTCAATTATTCTGGGTTATTGTAGAAACCGCTAAAAGTAAGAAGCAAGAATACTATCCATTGATGTAGAATTTAATCTACATCATATTTTCACAATATCCAGGGTGTTTTATTTAACAAAGTATCTTCTGATGCCATCTAGTGCCAAGAAGCATAGTGATATAAGCCATAAGGCAAACAGCAGTGTGAAGTGCAGAAGCACTGGGAGCAATCCTGATGACGCCTGATAGGCAGAAACTTGTCTGTTGGCTAGGGTTGTCTCTCCTTGCATTGCATTTGCCGTAAGTCATTCTTGTTTCTAACTATTTTTAATATGTTTTGAACTACTGGTTTCCATGACATCTTTTTGCTGTTCTATACAATGCGTATGCATCAAATCAACAGAAATAGTTCAACCATTACATTTGGTTGAAGAAATGAAAAAAAAAAAATTTCGCCGCATACAAACGAGACGAATTATTGTTACAAAAATGTTGATGGATCAAGTGGCTTTCTCCTATTGCAAGTATCAATATGTGAAATAACTAATGAAATGAATAATCTCGTATCAGCAAATTCCGCAAGTTATAAGCGTAAATTGTAAATTTTATTTGCACTATCTCACAAGATATGCATCACTTATTTGTTTTAACGGAAAGAACATCGGTCTATAAACCAACAGACCTAAAGCTTCAAATCTGGATTTCCGGATTACCCGTATCCTCTTGAAAGGGTAATAATAACCAATCTTGGGCTTGTACCCTTATCGTGTAGAAAACAAATAAGCGAGCCACACATACATATGCATACAATGGAAGTAGATTTAGGAACACACGACCGCATAGCATTAATTTGTGTAGTTTATATTTGCTCCCATTTCGTAAATTGGACCGAGGGGTCTCTTGGTTTTTGTTTATAGTATCGAAAAGGGATCCTAATGTGAATGGAAAAC
>LR736876.1:3460543-3512662 GCA_902654985.2 Oryctes borbonicus
ACTTTCGCAACTGCGTGTAATTCCATGTAATCATATTTTCTTTCTAACTTTGCTTTCAACTTTTGTTTATTTTTTTTTTTACAAATATCTCGTTCAAGAATGAAACAATTTAAATGCAAAAATTAGAAGTCGTCTGGCGCTTCGTCGATTTCGCATTTCTCGGTAGTTAGTAAAAAAACATATTTTTCTTAACGCCTTCGGTTAGACACCTCCGTCGCCTTCTTCGTGACGATCGAACGCCACGTCGTCAGGAGCTTACAAGAGACGCTCGGCGATTAAAAACTATTAAATATTTAAAACGTCATTAGTGGCTGTTCACCGAACGGGAAAACATCGTAATTAAACCGTTATAAATTTTAATAGCGTGCTCTGGTATGCTACAAGACGCAAAGCAATACGCTATTGTTTTCGTCGAAGAATTAATGTGCGCGCTTTTTCTCGTCGGCTTCGTTCTGTTCGCGTCGTCGTGCGAAAAGTAGGCACCCAACGAGATCTAGATAAAAAAGGGAATTATGCAAATGCGAATTGCGGATTGCGAATTGATGAATTTCGCGAGCATTACGATAATTTATGCATGCTGAAGAGCGCAGTAATGATGGTGTAACAGAACGGCTGATGAACATCAACATCGATCTTATAATTTTGATAGCCTGCGACGATGCTGGCCCTATATTGATTGCTAAGTTACAACGGGGCTGATTGCAAACTAAATGAAAAAGTAATCAAAATGACTACTTACTTTTGAAATGCTTACTTTAAATAAATAATTAAGGCTGTTTTAAATAAATTAGCTCCTCAGCTTCGTGTAGTCGTGTGGTTCTTGAATAAACAGTAGTCATGCAGCAAAAAATAAAAGAATTGATTTTAAAATTAACATTATTTTATTACAAAAAATAGTCAGAATGAAAAATGTTACAGTTAGCAAAAAAACATTCAAAATTGCATAAAAATTAGGTTTGATTAAATTCCAGGTTTCTGGGTAACACATCCCCGCAGACCGATTTGGGTAGAGCTATGACCCGGCCATCGCCGTTGTGTAAGCTTAAATGACGGGCGGGCCGATTGTACCCCACAATCGGTTCCGCTTCCGTCACTGGTCGATAGTTGCCAGTGCATGGCGGCCTAGGCCCCGAGGAGCCGATAGTTGTTGCATTTGTGCGACCTAGACTCCGACGATCACAATGGCGTGGACAAAAAAACAATTGCACATCGCATTTCAGTGTTAGCTTGAATTTTCTTAAATTGCATACCCTGTATACTTTTCGATTATTCAACATTAAAATGAAAAATAAAAGAGATACGACGAAATCTACATTTGACAAATGAAACTGTAATAACTTTGTTACTAGAGCAGCTATTGAGATAAAGCGTGACACTTCAAATAAATTACTCGTATAAACGAGTCTGAAAATGAGAGAGGAAAGAAATTTGATAAATTTTAAGATGGGATTTAAAACATGAATCAAAGCAAGCAAGCGAGGGTGCAAAAGAATTTGTTACCGAGAATTATAGCTTCTTGAGTTTCTTTGTTGTTTTATGTTGATTTTTCGTTTTATATTAGGTGACCAAATAAGTTCGTACGGTTTTTACATAAATCAGACTTCTTGATGAATAGTAGCTAAAGAATATGTATCTACAAGAACATGTAATACAGTAACATTAGAAATAGATTTTTCAGGCTAAATGGCTTCTTACGTGTAAGCTTTAAGTGAACTACAAATGTGAAGAGTCCATCAACTTTAAAAAATCATCGCTAAATACTACTAGTTGCTACAAACAACTAATTCTTTGGACTCTACAATAACAAATTGCACTACAAAAAAGCAAGGTAGTAGAACACACACAAAAAGCATGATATCTATTGTAGTAGAAAGTCAGAAAGTCTATACTTATGTTTAGTTTAATTTTTTTCATAAATAATTTTCATTACTTAAAATTCTTTATTTTGGGAAAAGTATAGAAAATATTTTCTATTCGCCAATACCTTTTCATTCTTTAGCCAATACCTTTTTCCTTCCTAAAAATTTGGGGAAGATGTTCTTTTTATAGTTCAAAAGTTGAAAACTCTCAAAAGACCAAAAAGTTCTAACTTTTTTATATCATCAAGAATCCGTCGAGCAGTTATTTGTAGCGATTCAGTGTATAAGACCATTAGGTGAGATAGTATATGCATAAGCACTCCACTTACAGTAAAAGAGGATATACCCTAATGTTATTTTTATCTAACCGTTGACAAGAAATTACATTTAAAAAGTACAATCAAAGCGAAAATTTCCTCCAACCCCATGTTCTTTTCCTATACCTCCCTACTTTTTTTATTCCAGTTTAGCATCTCTTCGGCTTAACGTGCGACCTCACCACCACATTGAGGCCTTAATCCGACGAGAACGTAAAATACACAGCGACCGGAAAATTGCAGTATAATTGGTTTTGGAGGCGAGACCTTGGGTCGCTGGAGGCAAACCAAGGAAGCAAATTAAAGGTACAACCTGCAATAGGATTCACCCACGCGGCACTAAGTTTTATTTCTGCTTCGATATCCGCTTCTTCTGGATCTGCTTTTGACTTTGCGGAGCCGTTCCGCTAACCTAATTAACGAAAGAACAAAAAGAACATCTCCGCCGAGAAACGTAGGAGTTAGTACGGGAGAGCGTTAAAGTCTTTAATTAAACGAATTTTAGCGTAAAATATCTGGCGCTTTATGCTGAAATAGATGCAAAATAGGAAAGGTACTGCATTTACTTTAAATCTTACGGTAATCTCGTAATTCTATTATAATCTATTTTCCTTTTCGCGTCCTAAGGGCCAGCGACGTGCACTCACTCAGGGAAAGATTCTTTCGCTGTTCTCTGAGCGAAATAATCTATTAAGGGAGACATCAGGTTGATGGGAGGGCGTATTTCTTTTCTATCACGAAGGTAATAGGTTTTCCTTTCCCTTCTTTGTTTCCACTAAGAAAAAATGGTCCTTTCCAAAGGTGACATGCGAAAGATGTTTACTACAACGAAGAACATATTATGTCTGTAAAAAAATTTATAGGGTAGGTATTCTCTCGAATAACTTGGTAATATTATTTCTCCAGAACAAAAAAAAATCTTTTGTAAATAAATACTCTGAAATGGGAACCAAAACGTTGAAAGAGCTTTCTTTCCTAACGATAATCCAACGTTAGCTAGCGTTATAAACATAAGAATGTACCGTAAAATACGTGAATTCGACGATGTAAAATCGTTTAGAATCAACATTTAATTAACAACTTTTACGTCGTTTGTATATGTTTAATAAATATTTGACCGCCCCGTAAAAAGGTAAAAGGTAATGTCATTTGGAACTTGCCCGTAAAACTAATGCTGCTTCTGCGTTGATTGTAAATAATTTTAGTTCGTTGTATAAATTGTTGCTTTTTACTTTTCTGGGACATTTGTATGTTTATTTAACTATTGCAAACAGCGTATTTAAACACTTTGCTGCATGTGGCTCACCTGCGGACGTTCATAAGGATTCCTTATAAACCCACGATTATCAGACTCCCCGTTATATGTACACTGCCGTTCGGAGAAGTTCGGTCGGTTGGTAAAAAACATGAAAAGGTTACAGAAACAAACGAAATTAAAAACAAAATGCAATTTTATTGTATTTACAGGAAAAAAAGACAAAAAAATAGATAAATAAAAAGTTATTCTGGCCTAATATAACATACAGAACATTATTTTTTTTTTTCATCGAAAAAACCTCCTTTGCCGTTAATCACCGCTCAAACTATTCTAGGCATTCTTTCGATAAGTTTTGTTAAAACGGATTGTGGAATATTAATCCATTTATGTTGCAGAATATTCCGTAAATGTTCTTGTGAAGTTGGGCATATTTTTCGGATCCTCCTGTCCAGTTCATCCCACAACAACAGTATAGGGTTCAAATCTGAGCTTTGTGGGGGCCATGTCATTTCTTTCAGGGTATGCTGTTCTTCTTCCTCCTTTAGATAGTTGTTACACACTAACGCAGTGTGTTTTGGGTCGTTGTCATGCATGAGTGTAAAGTTACGGCTTATTATACGCAAGCCTGATGGCACTGCATGATTCTGGAGTATTGCAAAATAATTTTCCTTCCTCATTACACCCTGCACTCTGCATAAATCTCCCGTCCCAGCAAAGGAGAAACATCCCCACACTAACACAGAACTACGCCCTTGCTTCACTGTAGGCACACTGCAGTTCGGGATCACTTTTCGGTTTTAGATCTTCGGATATAAACTCGTCGATTTTGCCCAAAAACCTCAAACTTTGACTCGTCACTCCAAAGCACGTGTTTCCAATCATCTAACGACTAATCTAGATGAGAACGGTCCCACTGTAGCCGTTTTGCTCTGTTACCCCGACGTAATAAGGGTCAAGGGAAGGTCCGTTTGTTGAAGTCGATGTTTTACCGTACCCGCCGAAACTTGTTCTTCACGGCCGCGATTGACTTCGGCTGCTATTTGTGGCGCTGTTAATTTTCTATTGTTCGTTAATAATCCCCAAACGACCCGTTTCAAAAGATCGGTACTTCCGAGAAATTCTTGGAATGATAATAAAAGGGACTTTATTGTGGTCGTCGCAATATTTCTACTTTACATAATAATTTATGGCTGTAATCCCTTAGAAAAGAGTGTATGCTTAATATTTTTCTAATTTTATGTATTAATAATTGTATGCAGTGTGATATAATAGTTTTTTGTTGTATGGCCGAACTTCACTGAACGGCAGTGTACATATGGCTAAAATTTAGTTTGAAAGAATGCAAGAACTTTTACCTTATAATTAGTAATAATTTTCTAACATATTAATAATAAAAAGTTTTCCATTTGTTATCAACTTTTTGCTCTACACTCTATATGCACAAATAGTATGCGGCGTTTTCCATTTCGGGTGTTTTCGATGGTGCGGATGATGATGACTATGTTGACGTCGGTTGCGCCATATAGAATGATTGAACAGAAACGAGCGAAATAACAAAAATTCGACTGCAAAAAATAAATCTTGCCTATTAATTATCGCGAATATTGGCAATTAACGCGTAAAATGTTTTTTAATTTTCGTGATTTCTACGCGTGTACTGTAGAATGGAGGTGCGGAGGGGGAATCCCCAAACGACCCGTTTCAAAAGATCGGTACTTCCGAGAAATTCTTGGAATGATAATAAAAGGGACTTTATTGTGGTCGTCGCAATATTTCTACTTTACATAATAATTTATGGCTGTCATCCCTTAGAAAAGAGTGTATGCTTAATATTTTTCTCATTTTATGTATTAATAATTGTATACAGTGTGATATAATAGATTTTTATTGTATGACCGAACTTCACTGAACGGCAGTGTATATCCTACGGTGTAGTAATCATTTGCTTTGACTTTGTTATGTTAAGTACTCATTATATACTATTTTATGTAACTACTGAAAACAGATAAGAAGGACATCAACCATAATAAATGATCATTAGAATTACAGATACACGGCTCATGCAAGCTTTGGCGTATTCTAATCGATCTTTAATGGCATTACCTGTCTTAAAAATACTTGCGTTCTATCCACAGCTTTCTTGAAAATAATATATAAATAATAAATAAAGCCGGGAAGAAATAAGCAACCTTCGAACAACGTAGTAGTGTTTGTAAAGTCATTTTTGAAAAATGTACTAGCGTTCGATAACGTGAATAAAATCACAATTTTATGTAGGTGCGGGGAAAAATCATTACTATAAAGAAACGTTGATTTTTGTTTATTGGGTATATACGTATTCAGAAAATAAATTCATCTGCTACATACAAATGTAATAAAATCATGCAAATGCACGTGTTGTTTTTCGCAATTAATTTCTCTATACGGACGGTTCGGAAATAAATTACACGAGATTAAATTAGTCCGTTATAGGCATGGTTATGGATGCATGTAAATATTGATGGCTACATGGCAGGGTTAATTTATTTTCGAAATGAAAATCGTCTGCTTTTTACGCGCTACGCATTCTTTCTGTACATTTGCGGTTTTACGTCGGATTTTAAATGGCGTAGTGGTTTACATTAGATGAATTCTTGCAATATTAGTAAAGGCCTAACATACCCCTCGAATCCTTTTGTCAACTTTTGGTAATGAACTGCCATCAGAAAAGACTGTTTATTGCAGAATTAGAAGAATATGCAGAATTTTGTCGTGGCCGCGCTTACATTAGTGATGAATTTCGTAAAAGTAGACCAAAGTCGGCTGCTTTTCCAAAAATCTTCGATCCTGTGATTTATTGTGAGATAGATCCATCTTTAATTTTTTTTAATTTAATTATTTTTTTAATTTAAGCGAAAAAGATTAGTTCCCGATAGATTCCGAATAATTTGATCCGATAACAAAAAAGCTTGCGTCAATTGGTGTTAGGAAATGCTCAAAAAATTCGAAAAAGGAACTTCAAAATCCGCATACATCAAAAGGTTATAACAGGTGGCGAAACTTGGTTATATTCGTACGAGCTGGAAGCAACAAGCAACTGCTTGAGTGTAAGTTAATTGTTCACAAAGCACTTCCAAGAAAATAACTGCATGTTTCTTTCGTTGTACTGGACACATCGCAGGCGTTGCTTTGGAGGATCGAAGAACGGTTAATGCTGAATCGTACACGATAACTTGTTTACCAGAAATCATCGCATCATCCTTCACCACGATAATGCCAGCTCTCACATAGCATGTTAAACAGTTGACTATTTGAAGGAGGAAAACATTAAATTAGTACATTCTGATTTATCACCTAATTACCTCTTTTATCCCCGAATTTTAAACAGAAAATGCATGAAAAACGATGTTTATCACTTCAAGAAGTCATTGAAGCGTTCGAAAACAATGTTTTGGGAATACTAGTTTCAGAGTAGAAGAAATGTTTGAGAATTGGTTCGCATGCGAGAGCGTGCCACAGTAGTTAATACTTCTTTGGGAACACGTTAGCGTGTGGCAGCGTACTCCTATTTAATATCTGCTTTTAGTATAATAATGATAATTATTTCCATTGATAGGAAACAATTCCTTATTATTATGCACATATGTGATGAGACGCGGTAATATATCAAATTTTTACAAGGCTTATTAGGCTATTAACTTAGCAAAAAGTTTAAACTTCTTGCTAAGTTAATACAACTCTTTTAAATTAGGTAAACACAAAAATAGAAAATTACCTATTTCAAACTTTTCTTATCTCTAAAATTTTAATCAATCCGACTCTAAAGCTTTATCATATCCAATTCTACGGCTAAATTACCTCAAAATACCATTGCATTACACAGACCTATCTACTCTATTTAAAACAGTAAACAAAGCTTCTTCTATCTATAGTTACCGACCGAGAGAATGACCGCCGACACTCATCGGTAGCTCGAAAAGAAAAACAGTGCAGAGAGAAAAGTTTTCTAACAACATGTGTCTTCTGGCCTATAACTTAAATTGGATCTTCTTCTTCGAAACATGAAGCCCTATTTACCTCATTGTAGGCGAAAGTTGAGGCGACGAAGGAGCAGAAAAACAAGTTGGGATAAACGGATCTTCTCCTGATCTAAATTGTGAACCTGCACAGTTATACGGGTATCACGTATAAAGACACATGTGAGCCCTTAATGGAAAAGGAGTCCTCCTTTTCGCAAGCAAGTTATTCCGGACGGAGAAGATAAAGTCAATTTGAATATTTTCAAACATTCAAGATGTTTCTACTTGTTTACCGTTTAGTATATTACTATTGTTGTTACACCATTGCGGAGTCATCCTAAATAACGATGATGTTACCTCGTAGACAAAGAAGAATTAGAGCGAGGAGAGGGATACCCAATCTTAAGCAGAGTTTCGTGCCGCTGGTATGTTACACAGACCATCCCCGGGTACAACACTAACACTAAAATGCACTGGCCGCAATTAAAAATGCACAGCCCAAAAATGTTGTTGCAAAATAATGTTTATTAATATCAAAAATATGCTTCGTAAATTATTGACGTTGGTCAATAAATGATTGTAAGCCTTATTATAAGAACAATTTTGCCATTTCACGTCCCACAGTGTCAACATTATTCAATCTTCTAGTAAAATGTAAAACTTTTTAGTTGAACTTGATTACTCCTCAGCAATTAACCCAATTTCACCAAGGATGGAGCATACTTGCCACACACAAAATTACGGATGGCGATGAATACGTTAGCGGCAATATTTGATTATCTAATCCTAATTAAATTATCGGAGTAAATTGCTGTACTACGGCCTCGATGTGCCGTTAATTCCCACATATGTGTGTCTATGCAAATAACGATCTATTGCTATTGAGACTATGAAAATATCTATTTGTGTCTAATCTTGATGAGCATGCTAAATTTATTTATCAATATTCTGTAATATAACGGTTTAAGCTTGTATTCCATGTGACCCAAAAAATACAAGATAATGCGTTGAAATTTCGAAAAGAACTTGCTTAGATTCTGGATACAACAATGGTTATGAATGGAATTAACTCTCTAGGGCGGATCCGCCGTTGTCTGTAGATATACACTATCGGTACGTTTCTACCTTAATAGATACCTACTCCGTAGCTGCTAAGTCGCTTGTACTAACGCAAGCCCACAGTCGATCAACGCGACACGGTCGGATTTGACCGTCTTACCACTAACCCTCGTGAGAAGCCGTTGCTTAAAATCGAATTGTAGTCTTATGTATAAGCCTGCAGAAACGAGTACACTTTCCGTGCGCTTAACTAAATTAGCGCAGGCTAGACAGACTCGTGTTTTGTTGGCTCTTGGGGAAACTAGTAGGTAACACATGAAACCATTCTCACGAAACGAATAAACACGTTTATTCTATGCTAATTTCGTTAAGCACAACACGTTTCTGCAGGCTTATTGACGGCTTATGAACGCTAATTCAAAATAAATCGTACATTATAATTCTCACGAAATCATGTGAAGCGGAGACTCAATACGAAACTAAAAAAGTTGTAGCTCTAAAAATAATAATAAGATACGTGCAACAATAAGAAAAAGTAAAGTAACAGGTTAATAATTATAAGAAATGTAAATATTGTCAAAATGAATAAATATTCTTTCAAACAAAAGAAAATATTTTTCTAAATATTATTATATTATATATATATTATTATTATATTATATTCTTCTTATTTAATTTTCTAAATTAAATAAGAAGAAATGAAATGCAGAAATAAATTAAAATATTCTTGAAAATATGAGATTAAATTAATACAACTCAACTACTCAAATGAAACTAAAAAACAAATTATTGAATTGAAATAAATATTCAAATATATCGTCTTCATTTCCTTGTTTAATCGGTTGTAAAACGTCCCGGATACGCGAAAGTATTTCGAGCGTAATTCTGTTAGCAGTGTCAACAATTTTTTGTTGCAATTAATTTAAGTTTTGGATCCGTTGATGCTCATGACCGTCAATTTTTTGCTTGTATGCTATGTAACCCCAAAATAAAAAGTCTAGCGATGCCAAATCGGAAGAGCGAAGGCGCCACGCAATCTGTCCCTATAAAACGATTTCCAAAGGCTTCCGTCGAAAACCGCAGCACGGCGAGCCGGAAATTTATCTTGCTGGTACTAATTATCGTCGAGAGTAACATAAAAAAAACCTCGAGAGCTGATAAAACGCGGATTTCTAATAACGCTAAATACTAACTCGTATGTTTAACTTTTAAGAATATCCCGTATGTCGTGGAAGAAAAAAATGTTGGTTTGTTTGTGATCAGTATCTTGAGGTGGGTTAATTGTGTCGAAAATGTAAGCAAAATTGTGGATCGCCTACTATAAATTTCATAGGGAGAGCGAAAATTGATCGTCCTCATATCTTCTCAAAATGCAATTCTTTTTGCCTTATTATGCGGAAAAAGCTTTTAGCGAGCTTGCACTTTATAACATCGATAACCGTTTTAACATTTTTTTCCTCGATGTTAACTTGCTCTGAAATTTGAATTGATGATTGCGGTCCACTATGCTCAGCAGTATTGCACGAATTAACTTCATTACGTCCTCTTTTTCCGCTAACTATTCGTCTTATAGAGTCTTCAAAATCTCAATGCATTTCTGGCAATTAACTACACATGCAGCGCTTTCAAAGGCTATAGCCGGATAAGCTTTGTTACTTATTTTTTTTTGACGCGCTTAGGGCCTATCCAAGATCGTCAAAAAGTTGTAGATAATTATTGATATTTTATATAAAGCTACTTCAGAAAAGAAAATTCGTGAAAAGCTTGGTGGAATAAAATGAAATTAAATAGGATGTACATGAATCGGACTAAAGAAGCGAAGCACTCGCTCAGACTAGCACTGCGAAGATGATGCTAACGCAACGACTCCCTTCCACATCATTTATTAGCGGCTGCTATGATAAAAGTTTAACGTGGCAATATTCCCCATATTAAGGACATAGTGTACATAAATACGTGGTACATCTCCGGTCGGGGACGATGTAAATAATCACCTATCCGTTTGTAGGTATCTAAATACTTACCATGATTTTGGCGCGTAAGCAGAAAATTATAACCCTAGCTATGAAACAGCCGCAGTACTGTCACTATATCAATGTTATTTCGAATAACAGGCGCTATTATCAATAGCCCATTGTATTGCTCTACATCTGAATATATTGGCGGATAGAGATTGCATTAACTGCATTCAATGCTGGCATTCCGTCGTACATACCGCAGTCGAAATGTTTCGCGTAACAGCTACATTATTCCCAATGATCCAATATCGCCATGGGGCTCACCTCGAAGGGAGGATCCGGTGCATCTTGAATGAAATAATACTGGTAAGAAGTATTACTACTCTGTATAAACTTAACAGTTGTTTTAAATATAATTTTTTGTTGTCAAGGAAGCATTAAGTAGTTGAGTGTAGGCTGTCGTGGTTGCTTTCCGTTGACGTAGTTCCTCTCAGGTTTTGCCGTCTTTGATATACTTGAGATTTCGCTGAACATATCCGCTTCTTCACAAGTTATCCAAACAGCTTTCTAAAACTGCCCAATCTTCTCTACTGAAGCATGGCTTGTGTCTTCAAGCAGGCACTAATTACTTCCATAAGTTGTAAACTAGCTGGACGCACGAAAGAAATGCACAGCGGTGTCTACCAAGCGCTGTTTTTATGCTTGTAGCTGCAGAACGTATTAGCCTATTGCACCTTACACCTTATACATGAGTTTTTGTCTTTGTCATAACATCGCAAATTAAATACCAATAGGTAATAGGTCACCATGTCCGGCAACAAATGTTTCCACCCACCCACACACATGGCATATTACAGCCTCTAACACGATATTTTTAGAGAAAGGAAATTTTAGTTGATTGAAAACTTAATGGTAGGTATATGAAATATTATCCATCTGAAAGTGCATCGTAATTGGTTGTGGTTGCTGACAAATATTATCGATAACAAAAGAACGAAGGAAAGCGATGACAATCTTTCCCTTTCCCTCATAATATAGAAACTGTATCTTCTCCAACTTCGCAAAGACGCCACAAAACGTACGCTTCCGGTGAAGACTCAAGTTTTCAGGTCGAATTCGCTTACGTTTAACGGTAGCGCGCAACACAAAGCAGAAACGCGAGATTTACTTGAAGGCGAACATTTCTGAGCTCGATATTGTATAAGGCCACATCGTAACGACTTTCAAAGCTTTCGCTTTCAATTAAATTTTAATCCACGTTAATCTTAATTCTAAGATACATATACGTACAGCGTTAATCCGAGAACCCTATAAACCTTCATTTTGCATGAGAGAGAGAGAGAAACATATCCTCCATTTTGTGGGTTTCTACTTCTTGTAACTGAAATATTTATTTTGCAAATACAAACAAAACGCCATCTATTATTTGCCGAACAATGGTGGCTTTGTATAGATGGAATTTCGTAGATTTATACCAGCAAAAACAATCAGCAAAGCAATGTTGAAACTTTTAAAAGGTAAAATATTACTAAAAGCGCTAGTGGATGTGATAAATCTACCAGCGATATTGTATCACAAATGCCTGGTCGTCTGGCTACTGTCGTCCGCAAAGTGACGATAAATCTTCAGCGAGTTGTAAAAACACACCTGTGCACGCTGTCCGTGCGTTTCAATTGAAATGGCCGGTTCTGGAGATAAGAGAAAAACTGGCGCGCCTTTGTGCGGGTCCATTTGCTAAACGCGTTGCGTTATTGTCTCTATACACCGTATTGTGTGTTTGCAATTTTTTGACTACTGCAGTAGAACTGTCCGACGACGTGACGTGAAACAGCAACCCATGTTAGGATAACATATCAGAAATCTATTCTACGCATATGCTATACTATTGTAACTGTATGGAAAGCGAACGCAGAATCGCGATAGCGTGTACAATAGGTACCCCTTGTGTATCCACACCCATGTTTTGTTCATTCTAATCACATTCGCTTATTCGTATCTGCCGTATGAAAGTGAAATTGGATAAACTACAAGTTTAAATGTACAAAAGCCAGTTAAAATAAAGGCGTTTGAAACTTTTTTTTTTCGTTTAAATGCGTGTGTTCCATGAAAAATAGATATACATATATATTTACAGGTTATACAGTGTTTGCAAATATCAAAGCAAGTGTATCTTCAATAAATTAAAACTTATTTTAGCGTGTTAACTTTCAATTGAGAAATTAATAACATATGTACTATATTTGATCACTAAGTGGAAAATGATGGTCCAAATAAAAAAAAGAATAATAAATTCGGTCAGATTATCTTATACATCATGCGCTCGTCTCAAGCGTTCAACTAAATATAATAACAAAGTATTAGTTATATCGTTTCGATTTTGTCCATTCCCAGCAGGAAGGCGAAAAAAACGACAGTGCCGTACACTTGTGGGAAATGAAATATTTTTTCTTCATTATTTATAGCACCTAGGATCATAATCATAATACATATGGAAAGAAGGACATTGGATATGAAAGAGTAAGTTTAGTAACATGTTCCGTTGGTATCCACTTAGACATTTCTTTTCAATGAGTAGTTGTGTATGTCAAATTTCACCATTCCATAACGATTTGTGCCGCAGCACTTGTTATAACTAGAGTGAGGACGTTCGGTGCGGGTGTTAGTCAGCCAAGCGTCGATCGAGGATATGAAGTAGCGTAAATAAGGCCAATACTGCTGTTACGTTCTCCTAGTTTGAAGAACAATACCGCTAGTCGTCTGCTTCGGTATATCTTTCTTGTGAGCCGAAAGGACCAATTGCTTATATGTAATTCTTATGTGTTTACTCGCTTAATCGGTTGATCTCAAATTAAACACAGTACGTAGATATACAAAATATATTTATTAAATAATTCCCTTATATATCTATAAATAAATTCAAATACATAAATAGCATACTATATGGATTTCATAATTCGGTTCCTTCTTTGTGTACGCATTCACATGTATCGGGACATTCAATGTCTAACGCTAGGGCCACCACAAAACCCTACCGGAGCATGAGCGTCTGGTTGGGCGACAGCAGCAAATAGCCGAGCACTACCGCAAAAAGATGTTATATAACTCACGGCTACCCAGACGCTCGCGTTATTTCGTGTACTTATTTGATACACCACCTCTAGTATCTTGCTCCGAGCTGTTGTCCCCATGTATAAGCGGAAAAATCAGAAACCAACGATAGTGCGGATCTGAGCGCTGCGTGACTCGCAAGCGAAAGAGAAAAGGCAGGCAGTCATGGTAGTTCGTACGTTCGACTTCCGATAACTTGTACGTAAGTGTACGTTACCGTCGGTAACTGGAGAACATTCCTTACCTAGCGCTCGATCTGATACATGAATTAGCAGGAGCTTCGTCAAACAGATATAATAAATGACTATTAAAGATATTTTTAATTAGAACATTGCCGAATTTTAAATATTTGCGAACTTTATAAGAAATTATACGTATTTTTACATTGAATGCGCACACGTTAAAGTTTAAATGATGCTAAATATGGAATATATAAATTTATACAACGCAAAACAAAAGAAACATTCAATTTATCATAAAATAGACACAAGCAAAATATTACTTTCAAATAAATAAAAATGGTTACATTTATAAAATAAAATAAAAGAAAAAATAAAATGTTAAATCCTTAACAACTGCCGTCGCTCTTTAATTATCTCCTACATGGCGAGTTACATGCGAGACTTAGCCTGCCACCGAATGTAACGCCAATGACAAACTGCACGCAACGTCGCCACTCTCTAGTTATAACTCTCGCTATTGCCACAAGACGGAAATTACCTGTACAATATAGGATTAGCAATACAAATCTTTCAGATTTCCCGACGAGCGCATTTGAATAATTTTAGCTTCTCTCGAATATCTAACCAATTGAAAATCGGCAGTAGGTATGTATGTACACATCTACCCTCGGTTAAGGTGTCTATATACATGCATATATTAGGAACGTAATGCTTGAAGCGATTCAGCCTATACACACCCACCGCTTGTCGCTCGTGCAACTTCAGCGTACAAAGAGAGTTATTCATTACATGAATTAGTAAAGTTTAGTTACTTACACGTAGCTAACGTTAGAACTTCAAACTCCCACAGTACGTGTTTGCGAGTCCGCGTTTAATTTGCAGCGGTTCAAGTTAGGCGGCAAGTTAGGCATTGATGCTTTGAAGTCGCCTACAAACGGCAACTATTAATAATTATTTCCTACAATCTTAAATAATTATGCCAAACTAATAATTATGCGGTACTGAAGAAAAAATTAATTCTGGCTACAATGTTTCAAACAGTTATATTTGTGATATTTTCCTTCGTCGTGTACCCAACCCGGCAATTCAGAATTTAATGCAACTTGGTGGTTTGAAGATCTACGCAAAAGAAACGAAATAAGTGTCGGTTTTAGCGTCGATTAATAACTGTAGATGAAACTTGGATACCCCAATACACTCCTGAAGCCAAGATAAAGCAGAAACAACGGATGATGAGAAATTGGCGAAGACTGTTTCATCGGCTGGGAAAGTAATAGCGACTGTTTTTTGGAATAGCCATGAAGTTGTGTTAATCAATTATCTCTAAAAGGAAAAACAATAACAGGGGCATACAATGCATTATTATCTGATAAGCTGAAGGTAGAAATTGTGGAAAAGCGGTCGCATTTGAAGAAAAAGAAAGTTCCATCAAGACAACGCATTAAAAAAAATTACGAATTGAGGTTCGGATTTAAGCCACCTACACTATTCACCACATCTGTCTCATAGCGACTTTTTTCTGTTTCCTAGACTCAAAGTTTCGTTCGGAGAATAGATTTTCATCGAATGAAAAAAAGGCACATTCGTAAACGCCTATTTTGCAGAACACGATGCCGACAGATTAAGCAGACGGGAACATCGCTGGGAAGAGCGTTACTTACACCTTGTCCTATACGTATTGGACAAGGTGTCTCAGGAAATGATACGATGTATACCAAAAGGAAACAGTGAAATTAGAAGTAAAAAAGTGGTCAACAGAAGACACGCAAGTCGAGATGATGTATACGGCGTTTTACGGATATAAATAGTTGTATCATGCGTATAACTTCGCAATGACGCATCTTTAGGTCGCTCACAATGTAGTACTAATAGATACGTGACGTACATCATTACATACGGTTTTGTTAATATAAGAATTGGCAAAGTACATGCAGTACGTTGATTATTGTTATGGAGGGAACTACTTGGTTCGTAGAAGATAAATTGGTAAGCTGTTATCATTTAGTTGTAGTTTGCTTCTATATAAAGTGTATTAAATTTCATCGAATGGATTCTGTTCATAATGTTCGTATGTATGTAGGTACATGGAGGTATAATTTATTCATAGGCTTCGGCGCAATTTATTTAGGGCAGCTGGGCGCTGCGTTGTCACGTCCAGTAGAACATAAATTTAGTAAATTGTACACCAAACACGGGCTGGCTTAATTAGTTGCATTTCACCAAGTGGTGGTACCATTGAAATGCATTGCATTGCCTAACTTGAAACAGGCACCAATTCTTATTAACAAGCAACTAGGATTGTTCGTGAGGAATGGCACGTTGAAAGACTACGCACTCGTTCAACTGTCTATGTTGATTATTTGGATAATTAGTGACGTGTCCATCAAAAATATTAACTTTCTACTTCATTTTAAGAGTTCAATCAAACCAGAAGCTGAAGGAATTATAACTTTGCGAATGTTAAGATTATATACTTTGACGGCTGTTTGTTTCATGATTACCTAAGCAAAGGTGCTTATCCTTACCGGCCAGTCTTTCCATATAGAAATTTAAAAAATAAATGAAAATAAATATTGCCCTTAACGCCAAAATGGAGAAGCATATGCTTCAATTGAACGAGGCTTCTTAGTCAATTTCGTATTCAAAACTAACAATTTTTTTTATGTGAGTTAAATTCTACAAAAAAATCATCGTTGCTCCAGCTTGTAAGGCTTTCAAGGTGTTAAAAAGACCTCAATATTTCGTAAAAATCTCAAACTATCTCACTTATCTCAAAAACTAAGATAGAACAGGGAATGTGAAAGAAGGCTGACATGCATTTAAAAACCCAACCTTAAGTCAAATTCTGCATGCTTGAACATAAATCTGTGTTACGCAGAACATGTCTTTAAATACTTTTTATTTTTGTCAAAATTGTCCAGGGAAAGAATTTTCTTCCTACTACCGAGTACTAGTACCTATGGATAAACAAAAATAAAGACATTCATTTATTTCTAAAGCTATTGCACTCCATATATGATTTAGTTCCATATTTATTTATTTATTTTCGTATATTCTGTTATTGTTGTTTAGTGAACTGCTAACAGAATAAATACAAACTTTAAATTTGTTTTAATTTAAAAAGAGAAAATGTAGTAAGTATTAAAATCACCATTTTGTTCCCTTTGACCTTAAACAATCTTCTTTGTCTTCTTTCATTGAATCATACACAATTGCATCATTCTGTATGGACAAACGTAACGTAACGATTGTGTGTATAATGTACACAATCGTTTGCCACAACACATGAAATGGAAAAACTCTTCCATTATATAGCGAGCATAATAACCACGTAAGTATTGATTTCAAAAACGCAGGGTACCGTACAAATATACACATCGTGGACGCCGTTAAATTTGATGATTTAATTTCGTAACGAACGCTAGTCCGGTCGCTTTAAACGATACGAAACATTTTTCGGCGAAAATAAATTTCGAGTAGCTCTAAATAAATTCCTTTTAGTTTGTTTTGAGCCATTTAGCCTGACTGCAGCCGACGATATGCGCTCAACTGTATACCAGTGGTTGTTAGCCATATATCCAATAGATATACATGCATGGAGTGCAACACAAGGCTTTGTATATGGGAAATCATCTGCATATTCGCCGAACAAAATAATTGGATCTACATGCAACATCCGAAACGCCGGTATAACCGGAAGTCTCATAATTTAAAATATTTTGGTGCAATAGTATATGTTGATTTTAATATACTACCAAGTTTACAGAATTTTTCAGAATTTTTTAGAATATATTCTTTCATATATCGATTGAACCAATTCCTCTTGAGATAACCTGCATAGTATATTCCATTAAGAATAACAAAGTAGGTGCCTTGCTTAATACTTATCGATCACCCTGCATGCATGGATATATATTTTTTTTTATGTTATGTTATGAAAGAATTTTCTACCCTCTACTTAATAGTCGCACTTCTGCAATTTCAGAAGGTTGGGACACTTGTATATACGCACAGAATAACAGGAAATCCATTTGAATGTTTCCGAACAGACCAAATTTAACCATTTGAAATGTTCCACATCGTACAATATTCGCTTTCGGCGGGGCGAGCTGCAGGCTACACGCTGCTTAATTAGGTTATTGGTTGCCGTCTCTATTGTCGACGGCAGTGACGCCGTTAGAATGGCGAATCGGAGAAAAAACGGGGAACGAAATAAAAGATTTGTATTCAGTGGTTATCGATCAAATAACATGATTCATATCTCGTCTCTCTCTTTGAAAATCTGATTTCCTGTGTATTTTAATGACGAAACATATTCGTTGAAATGCATAAATTATCTACAAATAACAAAGCCCATGCATGATATGATATTTGCGTCAATGCCACAAAGGTAAACAATAAATATTATTCCCTTGGTTTCCGGACTGGAACCGAGTCGTTGTGGTTCCTTTTATTAACATTTTGTCCAAACTGGTGCTATTGGACATCTTGAGGGTTTCTTTTGCTGCTGCTACTGACTAGCGACTATTCATTCTGGAGAGGTTCATATCAGACTCGTTTTGAATGAGTGGACTTTGAGTGTTGAGGATCACGCTTAATCAACTAAAAACCAGCCCTATATAGGTCATCTGGGGTCAAAAATGCCAGTCATTATGTATTAGCAACATCAGCAGCAGCAATAGAAACCCTGAAGATGTGCCACAGGAGTGTGGATAACATCAGCAGAAGAATCCAAGAACATATACAACTGACGACTATGTAAGTCCGAATATGGATTCAACTTAGCTTTTATGAGATCATTAGACAGTGGAACATATGGAATCTTTTCACATGCAGAACTAGGAATATCTTGAAAGAAATGTTTGCAATAACGGTGGGGGATTCTATAATTTTGTTGTTTTATTTTTATTTTCAGAATGTATTATTTTTTTTTTTCCCAACAAAACGAAAAATTACGAATAAATGCAACCCAATTGTTACCTTTCCCTTCAAAATCTAAATATCTAAGAATACCGTAATGCCTTACTGAATCTTAAATTATATGGATCAGAAAACTTTTGTGATTTACTGTAAAACTTCATTTAAAATTATCATTGAAACCTTAAAAAAGCACACACTTTTCTAAAAAAAATCGCCGCACATACACATGTTCAAAACGAAACCCTATTTTCGTTCGCTGGAATTTTCGTTGTTGTCCAAGATCCAATTTTCCAAAGGAAACTTAGAACGAAATAGACGCTTGTATGTAATCGCCTTCTGCACAATGAAGCCTTCCATCAACCCTAAGAGGGTGGATAAGTTTCCAGTGGCTGTCGCATTGGAAACCTATTCATCAAATTCGAACTAAATTGCGTTCAACATCTACTAGCAGAAGGTTCGATTTAAAGAGCGATTAAGTTCGCGCAATTTCCATTACGCCCCGAACTTCTTGCATATTACAGAAACGAACGAAATATAAAATTAGAAAAGTTATAGGGACCGAAGTAGATCCCGTCATACAATCTAATGGGCATTTAAGTTATCCCGGTTAAAAAAGAAATTTACTAGAAAAAATAAAGGAAATAAGCCAGAGGCGAACCGCTTAAAGCGATATGATCAGATCAATGTCGAGAGACAGATTTTTTAATTACTATAACTCGGTAACACATCCGCACCGTTTTATTTAACACGACTTATTGAAAATATTGTAGTTTTAGTTAGTAAGTACAATACATCGTATGCTAATAGCGAATGCCATATTTCGAACCCATTAAAAAAAATTGATTGTGCGAAAGGTTGCCTAGCCGTAAGGTGCAATACAGTTTTTAAAAATATTCTCTGTTAAAATTTATATAGCTTTGGATGCGTTCGAATCAATTTTCGAAATATTTTTTTCCACTCTGAAGATGGTATCTCCAAAACATGGGTTTGAAAGTTTCAACATCAGGTGATTAACGACCACCAAAGTTGCAAGAAAATTGAATCTACACAAATACATCCCTTTTATTTTTAAAGCTTTATCAAAGTCAAAAATAAGTTCAAATAGATAATTGAAAATTCCACGAAGTACATGTTAAAAGCTCTGATTGATGAATGATCAGGTAAATCTGTTTCAGTGATATTGAGGAGTGCCCTATAATTTTTAATTGCACTTTTTACGTATGAAGAAACCACACTTGTTCAATTTAAATAAAAGTACAAAGAAGAAATAAACGTCAAATCTTTCTTAAACTTATAGAAAAAAAAGAGGCAAGAAGCCTCATTAGTAGCATCCTTGGGGATTTTACATAAAATGGTTAAACTGCTTAGTATTCACTTGAAACTACACTTTAAATTTTATATCACCTCTCCGCAACTGTTTAATTAAGTGATTAAACTCTCTAAGTCTTATTCTTTATAATGAATGGAACTGATGAAGGTACTTTAAAAAGCGGGAGATAACATAACGTAGCACTTCGTAGCACTAACGTAGCAGCTTCAGTGTTAGTGGAGTATTATGATAGTGTAGTACTTCGGTTCCACACTTTTTGAGTACTTAATTTAAGATCCTTAATGACAATTACAAATAAAAATTTCTAGTGAAAAATTAGTGAAACTTATTGAAAGTCGCATATGCAAAAAAGCAGAAAACCATTGCTTCGCTTATCTTTAAATACTATAAAGATCTCGCTCTCTTCAGAACGTCCCCTCAAATGAATCCATTGGTAGCAGATCCAACGATCAAATTAACAACCAATGCAATAAAATAGGCTGCACAACATAATATCCAACAGTATTACACTGCGACGCCCGGCAATGAATGTATGCTATGTATTCAAGATATTTATCCTTGTATTTGTTCAAAATAAACATTCTTAAATAAATAAAACCTACAAATATTTGTTTTCTAAAGCATCTCTATTTGATACTTGATACAATCTATGAAATAACAATCACCCATAAAAACTTTACGCAATATCGATTTTCTAATATACCCAAAAATAAAATACTATTCTGGGTATTGTTAGAAGATTATTAAAGTTTATTAAAATACTTTTTACCAATGCTACATCCCAAAATATCTGTTCCTGTACGCAAGTTAAAAATTACAGAGTCACATCCTATACGAAGAAATGGAATTAGCTATGCGAATATCAGCAAAATATGCGTCTGGAGGGAAACGAAAATAAGACATCAGAGAAAGAAAAGATACCAAACAGAAACTTTGTACGCAGAATTGCTTATTTATCTTTATACTTTTACGAAAATAAGACTCTTTCGGAAGTTTTCTCCCGCCCCTACCCTCCTATCTGCCTATAATTTGCCTGTTCTCGAATCTTTCCTGCTACATCGTCGTTTGCGACGTTGCCGCGCTTTCCACATTCTAAATTCCGAACAACTTTACTAAAAGTGCTAAGGAGTTCGTAGAAACCGGAGAAAAAGTAACTTCCCTTTCTGAAATTAACGGTTAATTAATGCCGAATGGAACCTGTAGACCGCCGTTGTTACTGAAACTGAAAAATACCCTCCAACTTTTGCACCTTTAATTGAAAAACAGTAGGGAAAATAGGGAAGAGAATCACGAAGGGAGTTAAATGGCGAAAAAGTTTCTTCTTTTAAACATCTTGTTCGGCGATATCGCTTTCGCTGATATCGCTGCAATGGATTCTCTATACTGATGGAGACTTTTAATTTTCCTAACTTCACAGGTATGATGGCAAAAAGAAAGTGGAAAATGCTCGAAAACAATTACAGCTTTGTTAAAGCTTTTGTCGTTACATACCGTGTCTAAAACTGTCACTAACAATACTGTGAGGGACAGACCCCAAGAAGCGATGAGGTTAAAATATATATCGTCTCTTCGAACTTTCTGTAATCTATAAAACTTGGTATGCGGCTACCCTTTCCTAAATTGCTTAAATCGTTGTGTGTAACATTTATTCTAGAATACCAGGCAATTCGTGGAAATATAATTTAGAGATGGCGCTATGTTTAATAATGTATGGATTATCTCAATGGTGGTTTCCCCCACAACAAAATGTCTTTTCTAAATAACTATTTGTCTATTTGTTACGCTATTTTAGTTTCGTGTGTGTTCATTTTAATTTAACTTAGTTAAGGTAACGCACAATATGAATGGTGCATGGAAACATAGTGTTACGGCAGTGCAGTCGACATTTCAGTTCTGAATGCTTTGAACGCAATCTAAAGGCTGACTTTCCATAGATAAATCATAACATTGGCTGCATGTCGAGCGTCGTGTAGGCTTACGACGGGTCGTCTTTTGTCAATACGTCGATTCGATCCTTAAGATCCCAATCCGATGATGGCCTGGCGATGGCCGGTTTTGACCTTCACCAGGGAATGATTGGAGTTCTTAGCTCGTTCCAAGGTGTTGTGCGCCAATTTGCAAAGCTGTGCTAAATGCTAAATGTGGACATGTGTAGATCAGCCCGGCCTTATCATCGAATTATAAAGTCAAATCTTGTCTTTTGGATCAAGTACAGTGTTTTTACACATCATTGGGTACAAGGCACCCCTCGCAGTCTCTATTTTTTTGTTAATATCCTTAAAATGTGCTTACTACGTCATTCTCCTGTACATTATCAGGCCAAGATATGCGGCTTCTTTCTTTCCAGGATAAGCGGCTGGAGTATCCAAGAAAGAAGTCAGTATGGCATTAACTTTGTCCGAAGTTGGTCGAATGGATACTAGCCAAACGACGTTTTGATACCTCGAATGTAATCAAGGTTTTATTTTCTTAGATTTTCTACAAATGCTATGCTACAAGAACGTTTACTTGGCTACTATATTTGATTAGCAAGAGGTCTTTGATAGAACTATAATACTTCAAGAACTTAAAGTACTCAGATTTCCAAGAATACATTTCGCTCCTTCAAATACGTTTTTAGCGCAAACAGAAATCTGTTTTCTGGATACTTTTACTTACCAAATTTCATGAAAATCGAAAAAGTCTCAGTGTAAGTAACAGAATTAAATTTAAAAAAATAGTTCTAAAAGCAGATTAATTAGTAAAAAAAATAGAATATTTTTTTAAACATTGCGCGTTAAATTGTTATACATCATTTTACAACAATTTCAGGAAAGATGATGTCTCTCTCCGCAAACAAAAATGGAACAGTTCTCAACTTTTTTTTATCTCCTTTTTTTTTATTTTAAAGGATCTCTCCAGAACGCGCAGTATCTACAGCGAACATATATAACTAGATATATATAGGTTTAATTAAAAAAGTAAGGGCTTTAAGCTTTCATGTCTTCTGAATACGTATATCCTAATTACTCGGCATCTGCACGTTATCTGCAACGCGAATGTACGTATATATTAAAACCGTTTTTATACTACGCAAGGGTATTTTCGGTCTTCCTTCGCTAATAAATGGAGTTGACGTGTTTAAAATTGTGTTTAAGAAGAACAAAAAATCCGCATAGTTTCTACTTTGGTTTTATACTTAAATATGTCATAATTGACTGACAAAAATAGGTGCTTTCATTGTACTTTGTAAACTAGCAAACGTTGTTTTAATCTAAGCAGAATTCTGGTGCTTTTGGTGTCCGTTTGTAACTCGTCATTCGACAAAAAATCTTCGAGTTCGATGGTACAAATCCGCATTCAAAGGTTGTCGGTAATATCATATATATGGTCATTGATGTTCACTGTTTAGATCTGCTATACAATTCTGTACATAAAGATGTACAGAATTGTATAGCAGATCTAAACAGTGAACATCAATGACCATCATCAATGGAAGATAAAGATCTTCCTGAAAAGCTGGCGAAGTTTTTCCTAAACGAATCGTGTTGAACTCTTGCGCTTTATCATTGAAAGCAAACAAAATGAAATCGCTAAGAAAACAGGGAAACCTAAGATGAACTTATCACATTAACGAACATTAAGTTGCACCATGGATTCCACACTCAAGTCGTACTGAAGAGCTTTACTCAAATGGGCACTGGAAGAAAACTTTTATTTAGTTAATGTTTAGCTAATGTTGTGGAGAAAAGCATGGAACCACAAAACAAACTGCGTCTCAGTGACGAAATCTGTCCTACATTTTCCTAATGCATCATTTCCAATTTGTCAGGATCAATCTATCAGGAAAATGTTGGAAAATGAGAAGAAAAAATAATATACTTTTGATTAATTACCACAAAATGGGTGTTAATACGTCTTTAAAAATCGACTTTTTGACGCAGACCTTGATTTTCCTCCTGAGAATCTAAAGAGCACAAGTGATGAACAGGGTGAGCGCTGTCATTAGAACATAAAGCAGCTTAAGCAGCAATACACGAGATTTTGAGATGAGCATGTTTCAGGAGAGTATTACGTATTCATTCTTTTTTTCTGTGAATAACCTGCTTATTCGTTATAAATAAATATATTATGATCGAAACAAAAACCCCAAAATAATCCTTTTTATTATTGAGAGAAAGATCTGTAAACTATTGTAATTAATAGCGCAGGTGATAACAAAACGTAAACCTCTATTGATCTTGAACAAGCAACCTGAACAATTTTTAAATAAACCTACTCGTACATCAAAAAATGTGAAGAATCGAATCGAAGAAGACCGCTGGTGAAATTTAAAATACCCTCAACTCCAGAACGGAACCGAGCTTTGTTGCGGGCTCTTGTGTTCAAGAGAGACGCATGACAAGTAAAACTTCTATTTGTTTAACTCCAGAACAAGCTCTCCCGCTGAGATTTGATTCTGCGTTTCTGAAAGAAGAAAATCCATTACGTAACTTTTTAAGCAAGCATTTTTGGATACGTGTTCTTTACAGTTTTGTTCCATACATCAAGTTGGTAAAGTTTGCCCGGGCAATTGAGATACATGTTAAATATGACTTCCACCAGTAAATAGTTACTGTAAAACCTATATTACAACTCGCACAAACAGCAAAATTGAGAAACTTAGACGGTAAAGAGATTATCGCTACAATATCTTCACCTTAAATCAGCGCTCACATCCCCCCTAAATTGCCCTATTTATTTACAGCTCAAGACGAACGTCCCACGTGTCTTACAAGAATCGCGAGCATTAAAACCAAACTTCGACACGGTCCCTTTATACGTTAAACACTAAGAAAGTCATTTAATTCGCTGACAAGGAAAACCAGATAGCTCCACTTCAGCTGACGATGGATGATCGTAAATTTTTAAAGCGCCCTCGTGCGTACGTTAACTTTAATCACAAACGGTTAGGGATAAAAATGGAGAGGAGAACTAACCTCCACCAGCAAGTTCACAATAAATATTAGCGTAGAGGGCGGTTGGGATATATCTATATGTACGTGAAGGGATCTACCTAAGGAGGATGAAAGATGTCTTTTTCGAGTTAAATTACCTGGAATGATATTTCCCTTTCTAAAATGTAGGCAGCGTGACTTTTTGATAAATCGACGATTGACATTAGACTCTAGAAAATCAATGAATTTTCCTTCATTCGACGGGTAACATTCAGATTATGGGTAAATTTCACCTCTTGTGGAGGAAAATAAATAATGTGGTAATTGCAACCTAAAGCATAAAAAAACAGGGTAAAATCCCCGCAAAATAAGGTTAAACAGTAATAATCACATGTATGAGGTTCCTTATAATTTTAACTAATGTATGTACATTTGCATATAAATTGTTTAATTATTCTGTATGATGAGTTATTTAGCAAGCCCTAATTCGCAGGCAATAATTTGGCGTCCTTTTCTCTTCCCATTCTTTATTTCGCTGGCACCTAATTCCGATTATCCGATATATGTATGTACCTAGTCCAACGTTTTTATATCATTTGTATTCCATCCAAAAAATATGCTTTTTCCAACCCCACAAAACAAACGTTTGCTTCTATTCGTTTACTTTATCATTTGAGCCAAATCTTTTTCCATCGAGCTATTTTTTCATATTGGGAACTAGGTAACAATCGCTGGGAGCTTACACCCGGCGCGATTTATATTGTTTTCGTGCTGATTTTCTCTAGTTTTACTTATGGTGGGTTGCAGAAATGTTAGAATGGTTTAGATTTCGACAGTTGTTATGTATTTTCGTAGAAATTGAGAAACATGAGTGCTTCTAAGAGACATTTAACTCAACTCAGAGGTAGAAGAATCTATTGATAGCGATACCTTATAGTTTAAAAATAGTGATAGCGAAGAAAATAATGAATCTCTAATCTTCTAATCTTTGCCCAGCGATCTTCTGACACAATATCGTGAACTTTATTAATCACATCATCAGAGATGGTTATTCGGCCACCCTTAAATTAATGAAACCACTATCGATTGGTAGTTATGGAAGATGTATGGTCCCTATCATAGGAGAAAGAAAAGTTTTAGGATCATTTTCATCCATTTTCTTTAAAGTATTGGATTGCAAACATAAACATATTTGAAAATTAAAAGAATTTTAATTCTCTAAATTATTAGTGTTTTATACACTAACCTCTGCATATACTTTTTTGTACTATAATTCTACAAGTACAAGTAGGTACGAGTACACCTTTAATTATAATTATACAGTGTAGAGCGGAAGATAGAAGAACATAATTTAATATTAATGAAGTTCTTGCTGCTTAAAACTTATATAGTTAGAAAATAATGATAATAAAAAAAAACAAAGAACATCGATGGATAATGCATGTGGTGAAATAAGCTCGCTGAAGTAATTATTTTGTTATTTCTTTTTCTGCGTTTCGTCTGAATTTTTCGGAAAAGTTTTAATAACGTAGCTGCGATCCTATAACCAGCGGCGCTCACAGGAAAACAAACAGTTCGCGTTGTTGGGTGTGTAGGTGTTGTTCTTAAGTTTTAGCGCCGTTAAACGTTGGCTTAAAGATCTGGCTTATGAAAGTACTGTATTGTACAAAGCTTAGATACAATAATTTTAGCACAGCTTTGCGCAAGATGGGAAATTTTAAAACATATGATGTTTGATAGTGAAGGTATTTTCGATTGTTCTACAATTGTTCTAGTTTCTCAATGTTAACCGGTTAATTAGCAATAACTAAACTGGTTTGTATCAAGAATCTTCGCTTTCCTCACTTCAAGGTTTTTTCGCGACTACATAGATGGAGCGTGTTTAAAAGCGTGCTTACTTTATTCTGATTATGGAAGAGTTGTTTCGACGAACTAATGTAGAGGATTAGTATTAGTAATAGTTGTGTCAATAGATTAAAAATGCTATACAGGGTGTTTAAATATTTGAGCTAAATTTGGAGCTTATGTTAGTGATTAGAATTTTGAAGGAGAATTACTTGATTGAGGGTATTATAGTGTCCAATTTATGGGATCTAATTTTGATTGCTGTATTTTGATCGTTTATTGAGTTTGTGGATATTATTGATTGGAATATAGATGAACGGAATATTTCATAAGCTTAAGCTTTAATTTTCCGACTTCATGTAAAACTGACCAATATCGCAGGTATGCGTTGTAGAACTTTAGTTTTGTAGTGTACAATAGAGTAGTGCTTCTTTAGTTTTTTTAAGATTCGGGTTATAGATTTCTGGCGTTTCACTATGTTTAACGCACAAAGGTGAGGTTTCATCACGTGCTGTAGCCGCCATTCTTTTCATTTGAAAGAACCGAGCATCAACGGTTCAACAACACAGGAACAAGCATGTTGAATCTGGAGTTTATTTAATTGCATTCATATTGCAACATTAACTGCGCTAGTGGACAAGTTCAATTGTGATATTATGTATTAGTTTTCTTTAATCAGTCATTTCATCAGCAGGATCCACGAGTCAATTTTATCACTTACACATCACCAAAGTTTAAGAGAATATTTACCATTACCGTTCAAATATGCACCAGAACTAATTCTTATTACTAATTTCAACGATCCGTTGCGGAATAAACGAACAAACTACTGGCATCGCTTGCCTTTTCTCCCTTTGTCTTAAAATGTTCTCTCTGGTTTTTGGTCGCGGTATAATAACGCGAGCGTCTGCAGCAATAAAACACCATCAAGCGCTGTTATTATATTTTGAGGCACGTGTGCAGATACACGTTAAATCGGAAAACAGTAAAACCTTTATGGACCCGGATCGCGCGTCTCAGAACTAAGCAAAAAGCCAGTTGGAAATATGCAGACGAGGCGATGTCTGTAGTAAATGATGACGACGCTTATATAGAAGAAGCAGAAGAAGATGAAGCGTTGCATAAACCAAAATGCGCATTCGTTGTGATTAAAGTGTCTGCGAAAAAGCGGGATTTAATCAAGAAGAGAGCTAGCACGAGTTCACTTTAACCGGAGTCCGCTCTCCCGTTTATTAAATTAAGCGATATGTTGCGAGCGAGTGCTATATTTGCATGGCTGGAATGGGCCTGCTATTAGGTACGAAAGTTTGCCACTTGGCGTACATATTCTAGTGAAGAACAACGAAGTCGAGGACGACGGAGTCTTAGCGCGAATTAGGAGAAACTTTATAGTTTAGGCGACGTTAGCGGTAAGTAATAGAATATAAGTCTAGTCGAGCTCGGTAAATTCGCGAATTGAACTATCAAAACTAACGAGTAAAAACATACATATGCACAGATATGGGCATAATCCCTGGAAAATTTACACTAATTACACACACGCGGTTTCGTATAATGAAAACTGGCGTATACAGAAAAGACATCCTTCAAAGATAATTCCAGCAAACTTGTACGTCGGTTTCTTGTATTACAAATTTATGTATTTCAAGGAAGCTGTACATTCGTTAAGCAGCAATTTTCATTAACATATTGGGGTAATTTCAGTGCAATGAGGTTTCCTTTAAAAGTGACGATAATTCACACAATGTCTAATTAATAATACTTCACTAAAGGAATTAAAGAATTGAAAATCTGGAATTTCCTTGATATTCCCGGCGTAATTAATAGTTTGAAAAAAGCCTCGTCCCTGTAAGGAATCGTCGTTTTCTTTTTGAAGCAATTACGTCGGAAGTACCAAAGAAATTCCAGATTTTCATAATTCACCGATTTATGAAATTTATTAATTAGTGTACTTAATTAGCCGTAAGAATAAAAATTATCTATAGAAATACGATATATTTGCAGATAAATTAATTCCTGAATTTAAATGTTTTGTACAAATTAGGACAACCTATTTAAGAAAGTTAAGTGCATGTTACTTCCGGTGAAACCTAACTAGGTGTGCTGATATTTTCTAATTAGTTCCCTTGAACAAAATAAGCCTGCAAATTTACAAATTTGGAACCTGCTTAGTTTCTCATATACGTCTAACGTTAGCTCATCCGGTAACATCCTATATGTGAGTATAACTCTTTATTCTTCAAACCCCCTAGCTATGGGGGCAACCCCAATCTTTTAAATTACACTAGAGGTTGAATGATGCCCCATTCTAAGGTACCCGTCACGTACAATAATTATAATTCTTAAAATAGGGACTTCAAATGAATAAACCATCTCGGTATTGACACTTATAAAATGCATTAATTCGACAACACACCGATATTAGCCAAGTGCTGTTACACCCCAACGGTGAGTCACAAAAAAAGGCTTTCATCAATAATTCAGCAACACCTGGAACCAATAACCAACACAGTCATATTTACTCTGTACCGTAATTTTTTTAAAAAGCAAATTTCCCAACAAAGAATCGATAGATTTGAAAGCACAATGCATAGCTGTATTTTACATTACGCGAATGTTAAAAATAGGTGTCCCAATTCCTAATGTAAACAAACAAATTGGAATTTACCACGTTCATGGCCAAGGCGCTGAAGGAATGCGGAATTTTTTACCTCGAAATAAAGGTTGACCCGTTTCAGAAAATTTATGAAAAACATTTCTCTTCAAAGATATTTAGGATGTTTTGTTTTTCCTATACATAGCATTCCAATGAAGACAATCCACCTTACATAGCTTTTTACTGATTGCGAGTGCTTTTACAGAAAATGTACCTAATTCATACTCCCGTAGCCTCGGGGTCAGGGTTTCCACCAGAATGCTTTGTATAATCAGTCGGTTAGGCAGTACCGCTGCTAGAGTGGTAGTTGTTTTCGCAACGTAAAATGATTATTCGAAACAGAGAAAACCATACATTACTGTATGTATTTCTCATAAAGTAGTGTTTACATTAAACTTCTTGTTAAGAATAAATAAATACATTTAGCTTATCTACATAAAACTGTTTTCATTCTCCTGCAAACCGATACAGAATCAAAAATATGAATACGAAGAGAACAAACAAGGTCATCATTAATAGATAGTAGTAAGCGGCGATTATTGTAATTAATTTAGAGGATGTTTTTCTTAATCAAATCGCAATTTGTGCAATAAAATGGGAGCAATAATTCCATTTAATAACACAATCGAAAGAAAACAATTGGTAATAATTTCACAAATATTATTAGTACTCGACGCACATTCCGACTTGTGGCGTCGTCAGGAGATTAGGCACTAATCAGCTAAATTTTTTACACATCGAGTACACATACAAATACCATGTAAAATTGTAATTAGAAGCGAAAAAAACTTGCGTATTTTCCAGCAAATTTGAATAATTAAAATATTTTAAACTAAACACACAAATTATGCATTAAATTTTTGTGCTCGAAAGAACAAATCTACAAAAAAAAATATCTGTTACGTTTTTGCATCTCCAACAGCTTTTTGGCAAGTGTGAAGGAGTAAGGTAAAGTACGGAAGATCTCTAAGGAGGTTGGGTCCCTTGATTTACTTTTATCTAATTTTATTAGTCTGTATATCCTTGAGTTGAGTTTATTTAATCTAGTGCTGTTTCTAGTTACATATCTTCTCTACATTCTCATGGATTTTTTGCAATTTACTTTATTTCGGCTCAGCTTTTATTATATCTCTCTGTTTCATTAGCGGTCATTCTCTTCCATGTGTTTGTTAGTCGTCCTCTTCCCATTTTCCTTTTTGTTGTGGAAATCCTGATTTTTATTCTTGTTGTTAATCTTGTTGTTTTGATAACCATAAATTCCTTAGCGTACTAAATGCTATTTGCGCTTTATTAATTATTTTCGTATGTCTTCCGCTAGTATACTTCCCAGGCTTTCTTTCTTTGGTCTTGGTATTCGTGTATTTCATATAATCTGTGCGACTTCAGTTTGTTGACATCATTTTAGTTTTATTGGTGTTTATTTCCGGTCCTATTTTCTACGAAGGTTGTTTATTTTGTTCTGTCTATGTTTGGCATTCTCCGTTATAAAGCTCGCGTCAGCCACAAATTAGAAATCATTACTATCCTACCTGTACGTTTTAACAAGACGAGGCTCCATTCCTTTATATATGGATTAGACGAAAGCGTACCATGAATAGCCTATGGGATCTCTGAATTTTAATCCATTTGATCATTTCTTGTGGTGCAAAGGTTTAATCCGGGGCCACTTAATACTTCAGACGATTTGGGGACTAGAATCATGAATCACGAAGTATCATCTCAGTTAATATTTCATACGTCATCCCCATTGAGGGATTCCATCACAGATTAGTGTATTTTCAAGAAATAAGTGGTCCCCAGTTTGAGCACTTAATACGTTGATGTTTCATAATAACCGTGGAAGCCTACGTAATAGGATGGGATAATAAGTTTTATAATAAGCAAATGTAGAATAACAGAACGGGGCAGAGTATTGTAGAAATTGATAATCAATTGAATAATCAATGTCAGCTACTTAAAACTTTGGAGGCATATATATTGGAAATATTGGTAATTCTTGGTTAATTTTTATAATCTCTCCTTTATTTTTTTTTATATTTAAGTTTAAGATTTTACAATATAATTTCTTTAATAAAACTTTAATGTTAACTGTAAGTGCTACACGTTGTCTATTTTAATTTTATACTCATGTATTATATACTGTTGATTTTAGTTGTCGTAAATCCGAAACTAGTCCCACACCGCATTTTCAAATGTTTTTTAAGTGGTAAAGTGTTCTGTCCTTCAAAATAAACAACACTGATCTAGAGTTTGGTAATTTATTGCAACTATAAAATTAAGTGCAATTTTTTAGTATTAAAAAAATATATTTTTAAATGAAAATTTTAGTATTTTTTTAATTTTGTTGCATTGTCATTTACAATTTTGTAAATAAAGATTATTTGTACAATCAACTAAACTACTATTTATCGTAACGCATTATCGTGAATTTTATTCTTTTGGGGTACCCCAATTTTTAATATATGTTGCTAGGATAAAATGTGTACTAGTCAAAATTTTCGTTGCAAACACTTTATTTGCGCGAAAACAGTTTCATTACGTAACTATTTTCTTTTGGTATTATATTTCTAAGCATCTTGTAATATTTACTATTTCCCCAACATAGATATGTAAACCTTCTCTAAATCTAGACTAAACACACTTAAGTATTAGGCGGCGCTTATTTACAGATGAAAACGAGGTATCTAAATTCTGCGAACATGGCAGGGAAAATATTTAAGAGTTTCATGTTTTTATTGCAACCGACAATTTAAATTGATGACGCAGACGTTTGATAAATCGGTACCAAGCATTCGTTATCACCACATTATCGTTTAAATATCCTTATACATATATATGTGCATGTATATGTATACGCGTATCTATTTATTGAGGACGGAGACGTTAATTTAACTTGCATCCGCGGAAATTCAAGAACGCTAGAGCTGCGACAGTGTTAAACAAAACTTACTTGGATCCAGTCAAGTGCTTTTGTGTATTTTGTTGTTATAATTCGTACATCTATAGAGGAGATAAATAAATTCTACTAACACGTGGATTTCTTCGGCTTGTAAAGGTGAGCTTTTGAGCTTCTCTTACTAAAATTTAATTTATATACGTCTCAAGAGAATTATTACAACTATTAAATATGGTACGCCTTTATGTATCTTCTGTTAGCGCGTAGTTTCTCAAATAAGCTAACTTTTAATGCAATTTTAAGAGATGTAATATCTATACTTGGTCGAACTGTTTCGAGATAATCTCCCATGTAAGTAGAAAAAAAAAAAAAAAAACAGATTATAATTAAAACGAAAAATATCAAACAATTCGCAGTGAGTGAATAAACATATAGGTTTCATCGATGTATTCTTCTGACATTGGACTTCGAGTTTATTATATTTACATAAATGTACATCTTGAAGTTTATAAATACGTATTGTAACATTAACATTGTACGAGGACAGAAGATAATTCCATTCCTGAACAGTTTTGGAAAAAAGCATTCAAATAAAAGCTATTCGAAGACAAGTATTGTACAACACAAAATTATATTTGAGCATGCAGAGTGTTTAATTTCCGCTGCGCACAAAGCAAGATTAATCTGTCAAGTAGAGCAGCTTGACCTCATTACGTTCTTGGATGCCTCTCTTCGATTCAAGTCTTTTTTTTGTTGAAAATTCGCTATAGCTTTGTATCTTAGTTTTTGGGATAATTCGAGAAATTTGGGAAATGCCGCTGTTTCTTTAACGACCGATACCTCAAACCTCTTACATACATACTACGAACTTTATTCTATTGAGTATTTCTTGAAGTCTTTGGCGATGCATGAGTGAATCGATGGAAAATCTAATAGAAAAGCTCTTCTATTTACATTTCCCTATATCAAAAACAAATACTGCGTGAACATATACAGATAAGTTTTTCGTTTAAAAACATGGGCGCTGTGACGAAGCATTATAAACTCTTATTTCGCTATAGATTAAAACAAATATGTTAAATTCCAGCATTTACCGAAGTAGCCACTATTTTTTACATACACTGCCTAGTAAGTAAACAGCACGTATAAATGAATGGCGGAAATAAGTAAACAAAAATACAAACGTCTATGAAAGACTTCTTGGCTAAATTATTGCACAAAATAATACTACGAGACGTTAGTTAATTGTTCGGCAAAATACAAAGAATCGCATTCCAGTTTGTATGAAGAGCAATGGTTTTTGCTTTGAATAGGTGTTGAAATTGTACGTACATATTAAACGTTATAAATTGTTTTTAATGAATAAATTTAAAAAAACCAGGAAATATTTATCTGCATATTTAATTTACTAAATTTTTTAGGGAATGTTCATATTCTGAAAAAATATACAAAGCGTTTTATGTTATGCTAAGCTTGTCTCCGAATATTTTTTACTTGAAGGCTTTTATTTTCAGTAGCCCGGGGAAGGAATTATCTGCATGCCACCCACAAATCTTTTCACTAACAATATGAGTTCACAATAATTTTTTTTTTAAGGAAACATTTCATATAACCGTGTTGTAACTGTTTGTAAATGGACCAAAAATTAATTACTTTCAAGTTCTTTTAAAAATGCATTGAATGAGTAATAAATTTGACGGTTTTCACTTTACTGATTTAATTTTTATTAATAAGAACCGACCGACTGTAATGCGACGCAATACGAAACTTGCATTTTATTCTATTTTCTGCAAGAGACAATACCCAAGGTAGTTATTCCCTTTGATTAGTCCAATTTAATTTTATATGTTGTAAGGCAAACCGTTACTTGCGTTAAAAATTTTAAATCGACGGTCGGAGTACAATTACATTTTATGACGCCGGATATTTAATGCAAATCAGTCACAGTTATACGACTAGTGTACAGTGAAATTTTTATGTTTTGTCTCCCCCTGAGACGATGTATCTGGACTTTTCTACTACACGTAGCCGTGCGCTTGGATTATTGTAGGATTCGCAGGTAGATTTTATTACTCCATTTTAGTTTATGCTGTAAACGCGGTTCTGTGCTTTTATTTACATGATAATTATAAAAGTAATTTCAGTTACATGTTTCAGATATTGTGTCTACTTAATTACCCGACCAATTAATAAAATAGTAGCGATTCACAAAGAAATATTCATAATTTATTAGATAGATTCATTTGAGATCAATTTGTTTTTACTGATGCATTTATGATATAAATGTCAGCGGAGAAGGAAGTGTAACAAAAGTCGATGTAGAAGTTAATTAAATAAAAAATATATACACTGCCGTTCAGAGAAGTTCGGTCGGTTGGTAAAAAACATGAAAAGGTTACAAAAACAAACGAAACTAAAAACAACATGCAATTTTACTGTGTGTACAGGTAAAAAAGACAAAAATAAATAAATAAAAAGTTATTCTGGCCTAATATAACATACTGAACATTATATTTTTTTTTTTCATCGAAAAAACCTCCTTTACTGTTAATCATCGCTCGAACTATTCTAAGCATTCTTTCGATAAGTTTTGTTAAAACGGATTGTGTAATATTAATCCATTCATGTTGCAGAATATTCCGTAAATGTTCTTGTGAAGTTGGGCATATTTTTCGGATCCTCCTGTCCAGTTCATCCCACAACAACTCTATCGGGTTCAAATCTGGGCTTTGTGGGGGCCATGTCATTACTTTCAGGGTGTGCTGTTCTTCTTGCTCCTTTAGATAGTTCTTACACACTAACACAGTGTGTTTTGGGTCGTTGTTATGCATGAATGTAAAGCTACGGCCTCTTATACGCAATCCTGATGGCACCGGAGTATTGCAAAATAATTTTCCTTCCTCATTACACCCTGCACTCTGCATAAATCTCCCGTCCCAGCAAAGGAGAAACATCCCCACACTAACACAGAACTACGCCCTTGCTTCACTGTAGGCACAATGCAGTTCGGGATCACTTTTCGGTTTTAGATCTTCGGACATAAACTCGTCGATTTTGCCCAAAAATCTCAAACTTTGACTCGTCACTCCAAAGCAGGTGTTTCCAATCATCTAACGACCAATCTAGATGAGAACGGGCCCACTGTAGCCGTTTTGCTCTGTTGCCCCGACGTAATAAGGGTTTTGGAATGGCAGTGCGTCCATGAAGGTCGGCTTGTTGAAGTCGACGTTTTACCGTACTTGCCGAAACTTGTTCTTCACGGCCGCGATTGACTTCGGCTCCTATTTGTGGCGCTGTTAATTTTCTATTGCGTCTGCTTAATAATACAATTCTCAAATCTTCAGCTTTTGTTGTTTTCCTAGATGCTCCAGGACGAACACGATTTTCTGTCGCCCCGAATATCCTTCTTCAAACAGCGTAATAATGCGTGAACGTTTTTCTACACTGGTAGGCTTGCCACGTGCCACTTTGAAGTAAATTTTCTTAAAACTTTCGCGCAAAAACGACAGATACACACCAACACACGTTTAACAGTAAAATGAACAAATTCATATCTTTAGGCCCGTGATAAATAAACAAGAGTGATACTGCGGTATATTTCCTAAATGTATTGTTCGTTAATAATCCCCAAACGACCCGCTTCAAAAGATCGGTACTTCCGAGAAATTCTTGGAATGATAATAAGAGAGACTTTATTGTGGTTGTCGCAATATTTCTACTTTACATAATAATTTATGGCTTTAATCCCTTACAAAAGAGTGTATGCTTAATATTTTTCTAATTTTATGTATTAATAATTATGTACAGTGTGATTAATAGATTTTTATTGTATGACCGAACTTCGCTGAACGGCAGTGTACATTAATATATCCTAAGTAAAATATCCTTTAAATAAAATTTAATTACACTACACACAACAATGACAATCCTTTACTTCTCTTCTTCTACCTACAAGTTCGAGCTGAACCTAAGTACTTGGCCTTGCCACGCGGAAGATAGTATCGATATTTAGTCGTTGCAAGAGGAAGACAAAACATAAACCGGGCACTGTACATACACCTTTGATGTAAATGTATAACAGCGTCAGAAAACGCAAACAAAATAGTATTTATCCATCTCACCGGAAAATTTCACATTATCCATTATAATGCGAGATGACAAAGAGGATAAATATAAGTAATAGTTATAGAAATAAAATAAGAAATTTTAACATTTTCTGAGCTTCAGATATCCGATCAATCAGAACCTCATAGAGGGGAATTCAATAAAGATAACAAGTATTATATAAACAAAGATCAACGTAACAGTAGCATTGGGAAGTAAGGTTAAAGAATACAAACTAAGAAACAAATAAATTAACGTCAAGACATACTGTTCGGAATGTACTCATTTGTCCGGGTACTCCACAGTTCTTGTTATCATTATTGAGTAGTTTTAATGATAAAATTAAATGAAAAAATGTTATGGCGCTGTGCATACAATTTGGTTGCATGTTTTTGAGTAGAAGTTCTTATTTTCGTATCCTTTTCTTATTTACTGGTTCTCACTGTATATTACTTTTCTTTATAATATATAGAAAAATATAATATATATATCGACAGACTAATATGTAAGAGCCGGTTCCCAAATAACCTGAATCCAACAACAGCTGTTCGTTCATGAAGCACCTCCACGAAAATAATTGCTTGTTTCTTTCGCTGTACCGGACATATCGCAAATATTGCTTTGGAGAATTTTAGAACTGTTAGCGCTGAGCAGTATACAGCAATTTGTTTGCCAAAAGTCATCGATGCAATCAAGAAAAACAATCGATAACACGCAAAAGTATAGAAATCTTGATGGCGAATATTTTCGAAAACAATAACCAGAATTTCTTTCTTTCATTGTTTTTTTTTTTAAACTTAGAAGGTGTCCCTTGTTTGCAATATTCTAAATCAATAGAATATTTCAAACAACAAACCAACAATAACCAAAAACAAATAAACCAGCAAAAGATACGAAAATAAGTATTTCCCAGCGAAATGTAAGTTCATACCGACGCACTGTAGCCTCGCAAATATATCGAATATCATACCATATTTTTATCAAATTATCTACAGCTACCGAGATAACTTTAAGTAAACTAATTTAATAAAAAAACATACATACATAGTTTCTAATTGGTAGCATAGTAAATATCATCATTATACACACAGGATTCCCACCAAACGAACAAGATATGAACGACAATACAAGAAATATTCAAGAAATTCTTTCATGTAAAAGAACAAAGAAAAATATTTGAAATTGTAATAAATAATTAATTTCAAAACAACCAATTTTGATGATTTCCACGGCTTAAGAATATGTTATTCAAGTAATTTCAAAACATACCCCCAAAACTCTATCGTAACCGAGCTATTACTTTAACTGTTGGGCTTAACTATTATTATTGCTTTCACATACGTGTCTTTATTCATATTGGTTTATTGTACTTTTCGATTCTATTATTTCAACATACCGTTTATCAACCAAAACTAATTTAATAGCTACGTACCCAACAAAGAAAAGAAAATTGTGGCGGAGACATCAGTTAATACCATCTAACATTGATGTACACCTACGATGTGTTCCTTTTCTAGTAAATACGGATGTAGCTATTAAATCAGAATTGATTGCTGGCCGGTTTATACTTACAAATAAAATGTAATGAGTTTTTCATTTTTCTCTTTCAGATTAATCAAAACTCACATAACACAAACGCAATCAAAGAAGATTTGCCAGTGAATCGAAGATCGCGCTACACAACAACATCATGATCGTCCTTCCAGAGATACTTCTAATAACTACAGGGTTAGTGAGCCTGGTTTCCGGTATCGTCGCGCTGCTAGTAATGCTAATTTCCAGAAGAAGCACGCCGAGCCACTTCTGGATAATGTACATGTTCGTGTTGTGCACCCTAATGCAAATTTTCAGTCCCGTCTTTCACGACCTGTACTTTAAAGACTATTATACCGCCTACGAGATGCGCTACCTTGTCAATGTGATATTTTTCTTGCTGTTAAGCAGCCTAATCTCAGCGTTAATGATAATTTTCTTAATGGACTACTTTCGATGGCTCAGTGATCATGTGTGGACGTGTATTGGAGCGCATTTTTCCGTTGTGGTGATAGTGGCTATCGTCGATACTATACTATTTAAGTACGGTTTCTTGGTCCAATACATAATCACTTTTGGCATTCTCGTACTAAGTTCCGCTTTCATGCTGCTCTTCCTGCTTCATGACGAGATACCGTGCCTCACAAGGAGGAAGGTTACCGAGGATGAAAGCCGCCTTAGATACGTTCTTGTATTGACGTTCTTCTGCACGAAGTTTATCGCGCTTATCATTGCTGTCTTGGAAAACATAGTCCTTGTCGAGGTGACCGGACAGGTCACATTCGGCTATTTCGCGCTGGCCTTCATACAACTGGATCCTCTTTTCTTCCTTATCGTACTGTTCAAGGTCGATCACGGTTTTAGAGGCACTTTCGTGAACTTTTTCAAGATGTGCGTGTGGCGACGACAGGGCAAAGTGCAGTTTGAAAATCTTCCAAATGATAACGGACAGTTACTGAACCAACAAGCATGAAACACGTATTTCGTAATATATGATACCAATGTGATCAATAATTTATATATTAATATCGACGGAGTAAATGTATGTATATACGCAATGTACTTATTGTAGTATACAAGACATTCCGATGAAAACTATCCACTTTAAATAATAATGACTCGGGGTTGCCACCGAACATCGCCTGAATGAGCAAAGTTAAAGAGGGTTCTAAGTGTAATCGCAGGGCTGAAATATAATCATTGAAAGATATAAACTAAAGCTGTTTTTGAGGGGACATTGTAAAAATGAAATTTGCTTAATAACAAAACTGCAGCAGTTGCTTATTATATCTCACGCCATATAATAATGTTCTTCTTCTTCATGTTATTCTATTGTACTATATTTATTTCTTTAAATATATTTTTGTTATACTTCTCCGTTAATTTTATTACCTGGAAATTTATGCGAATTACAGATATTTTTAAACTAGATACGTAAATAAATACGCTCTGATTAATCGGTTGTTTAATTCGTGCTCTGTCGCCTTTCTTCTTAATAACAGGGCTACAGTTGTAGTTCGCAGCGTTATTATCACAATTTTATTTATATATACAGCGAATATTTTGTTTGGAGCAAAATAACATAAATTTTGATATGTATTTTTTTTATAAAGCTGAATGAAATAAATGAGCTTGGTTATATAAAGTCGTTTTTGTTTTTTTACAAGCAACAAATATTTCTACAAGGGCTGTTGCTCGAAGCCGCGGCACTCGCAATTCTTAGCATCGGTTTACCCGATATCGGGTGTCTGGTTTCGGATACCCGAAAAATCGGGTGTCTGGTTTCGGATACCCGAAAACCAAATAGTTGAATACCTGGTTTCGGGTATTCAACTATTTTTAATTTTCGACAACCCAAACATATAATGTTTTGCTGGTTACTCGTTTTCAATATAGAGAAGGGCCGTGAGTTTAATTCATATATTAATTTAAATTGGACGCCAGTAGAGACGCTACGAGAGGTGATGAGGAAAACAAAAACAAAAATAATAATTGAAAGACTATAATTAATAAAAAATTACTCGTGAAAATGGCTGTGACAAATAGTAAATATAGCATTAAAATAAATCCCCAAAATATTGAATTTAGACGAAACGGTCATAAAGGCTTATGATCACCTGACACAGCAAAAGTTCACAACGAAGTTGGAATGTAAAAAAAAATTAAATGATAAATTTAAATTAATAAATACAGGAAAATTTGAATTATAATAAACCTGGACATCACGCTGCATAATGCGGGAAGCTAAATAAAAAAAAATGATCTATTAATAATTCAGGAAGACGATAGAAAGATCAATCATTATATCAACACATTAAATAAGTAAGACTATTAGACGGTTGGTATGTTGACTCAGGTGCCAGTTGTCATACAACACAACTGTATCTGTAACAAAGAGGAAGTTGTCCTTGCAAATAATAAAAAAAATGAAGTGAAAGCAAAGGAAATTGCAGCGTGTCAATACAAAAGGCGATCAAGTATCCTAGGTTATGGGAAAGGATCTATCATATGTACCCGGTCTCAGTACAAATTTTCGATAAATTAGTCGCAATTGCCTCCGTAATTAACGACATGTATAAGCTTGATACTAAAATAAATATTAACCATTCATTTACTGCAAGTAAAAGTACAAGTTTATGCCACAGACGACTTGGTCGCACCAATGAAAGTTACTTGAATAAGTTGCAGCGTTTGATAAGTATTATGTTTAGAGAAAATTCCAGAAATCCCGATTGCATTGCATTGTCTGCTTACAAGATAAGCAATCAAAAATACCTTTTAAAACTTCTAATAATAATACAGCAGAGAAGCTGGAACTTCTATTTGCTGACTTATGCGGGACGATAAAAATCCCGTATATTAAAGACTCACGTTACTTTCTGTTATTGACAGAAGATTTTACACATGAGAGTCGTTTGTTTAGTTTTTAAAGTAAACAAGCGACATCGTTCTCTGATACCAGTCACCAACATCCCGATGATATTCGCATTATCTTTATTGCTGCAAATAATTGCGATGCTGTAAGAATACATAAAAGCTATTCCCGTTTGCCGTTAATGGAATTGTTGCCGTTACCAGATTCTATTTTGACAAAGAGCGATCTCAACGCCACTCTATTTTATTGCTTTTTGAGCAAATATTTATAATAATCAAAATAGTACAAATCTTAAAGTTTCTTAAACTAAATACATAGAGCAGATTAACCTAATAGAAGTCTCCTACAACTACTATATTACTTACACACCATGAAGGACGCCAAATTTGAATGGCTATCTTTATCACTCCAATCATCATTAAAAATATCAGATTGACACGATTGGTCACGATACATAGTAAACAAGAAGCACGCCATTCAATGCGCGGCCTCATAATAATTTGCATGTTTAAGATTTCAAATAGGTTTCACCTAATTTACTATTCAAAAAATAGGCTCCGACACTTGTACCTAATATTCGAATAAAGGCGTTTTCTCCATTTTTAGTAAGTGACTTTATAACTAAAACAAATAATATAAACAATAGTTAATAGAATTGCTAAATATATACAAACAAAGAGGGACATATCAACGGTAAAATCGTATAAAGAACGCCAAAGCTAATAAGTTTGCTTCTTCTTGGAGATTTAATAGGTGCTTAAATAAAACCAATAGGAAGCTGGAAATACGTATAGAGAAAACGGAAGAATCCATGGACGAAAGACAAGTAGGGAGGACATTAATGAAGATTAATGAGAGAGATATGGGTAGCGAATATACGGAGGAACAGTTAAATGAGGAGGATCTAAATAAGCTTTTGATGAACACGAGAATTTAATGTACAAACATAAGAAAAAGACATTTATTTCTTTACTACGCCGACTAACACATCTTACGGTTGTTCATTGTGAGAAAGTGCGCTAATAAGAAACAAGGGAAATGGGAAACCTTTTCTTTGCCTTTGTTTGTTACAGAAAATAATGTAAGACATCTAATAGTTGCCTACACTACAAAAAAAAATTACCCCTACTTTTCATTCTTTCTTAAATTTACTAAATGATATACAATTGCGCTCTTTCTTAACACAGGTATTCATCATACCATCCTCGTATATATGTCCTACATTTCTAGTCACGGATTAGTACGTTGTTGAGAATTTTTTATACCCATTCCATTAAATATTTTTATATAATATACACTGCCGTTCAGAGAAGTTCGGTCGGTTGGTAAAAAACATGAAAAGGTTACAGAAACAAACGAAACTAAAAACAAAATGCAATTTTATTGTATGTACAGGTAAAAAATACAAAAATAAATAAATAAAAACTTATTCTGGCGTAACATACTGAACATTATATTTCTTTTTCATCGAAAAACCCTCCTTTGCTCGAACTATTCTAGGCATTCTTTCGATAAGTTTTGTTAAAACGGATTGTGGAATATTAATCCGTTCATGTTGCAGAATATTCCGTAAATGTTCTTGTGAAGTTGGGCATATTTTTCGGATCCTCCTGTGCAGTTCATCCCACAACAACTCTATAGGGTTCAAATCTGGGCTTTGTGGGGGCCATGTCATTACTTTCAGGGTGTGCTGTTCTTCTTGCTCCTTTAGATAGTTCTTACACACTAACGCAGTGTGTTTTGGGTCGTTGTCATGCATGAATGTAAAGTTACGGCCTATTATACGCAATCCTGATGGCACTGCATGATTCTTGAGTATTGCAAAATAATTTTCCTTCCTCATTACACCCTGCACTCTGCATAAATCTCCCGCCCCAGCAAAGGAGAAACATCCCCACACTAACACAGAACTACGCCCTTGCTTCACTGTAGGCACAATGCAGTTCGGGATCACTTTTCGGTTTTAGATCTTCGGACATAAACTCGTCGATTTTGCCCAAAAACCTCAAACTTTGACTCGTCACTCCAAAGCACGTGTTTCCAATCATCTAACGACCAGTCTAGATGAGAACGGGCCCACTGTAGCCGTTTTGCTCTGTTGCCCCGACGTAATAAGGGTTTTCGAATGGCAATGCGTTCATAAAGGTCCGCTTGTTGAAGTTGACGTTTTACCGTACTCACTACTATTGCGTTTGCTTAATAATACAATTCTCAAATCTTCAGCTTTTGTTGCTTTCCTAGATGCTCCGGGACGAACACGATTTTCTATAGTTCCAGTTGTCCGATATCGCTTTATGATGTCATTTACTGTTGAACTTCTCATATTTATTTTTTCAGCAATTTGCAGTCCCGAATATCCTTCTTCAAATAGCGTAGTAATGCGTGAACGTTTTTCTACACTGGTAGGCTTGCCACGTGCCATTTTGAAGTAAATTTTCTTAAAACTTTCGCGCAAAAACGACAGATGCACACCAACACACGTTTAACAGTAAAATGAAGCAAATTTATATGTTTACGCCTGTGATAAATAAACAAGAATGATACTGCGGTATATTTCCTAAATGTACTGTTCGTTAATAATCCCCAAACGACTCGCTTCAAAAGATCGGTACTTCCTAGAAAATTCTTGGAATGATAATAAAAGAGACTTTATTGTGGTTGTCGCAATATTTCTACTTTACGTAATAATTTATGGCTTTAATCCCTTAGAAAAGAGTGTATGCTTAAATTTTTCCAATTTTATGTATTAATAATTGTATACAGTGTGATATAATAGATTTTTATTGTACAACCGAACTTCACTGAACGGCAGTGTACATCTTTGCTTTTATCTTCTTAATTATTCGCGCTTTCCAATTAGCCGTACCGAGTTAAGTTCCAACTGAGTCGGATAATCGCGGTTCTACTGTATTTCCTAAATTGTTTCTATTGAAAATATCAAATAATTCAGCTTGTTAATATGATATAGTTTTTCTTTTCCTATACGTCTACCGAGACGAAGGTCATCATCAATTGATAAGAGTTTTATAAGCATTAACTGTTACAAACAATTTCCAAGAATTTTTTTATCAAGTCACAAGAAAGAATTTGAGAAATATTCGATGTATCTAATCGAACTTCGATGTAATGTCAATACAGGTAATACATAAGCAAATTTATTTCATGCGTGTCTTACATTACCATCTTGCCCGTTAACTCATCATTTTGTTGTTCCAAAAAGGACCGATAAGCACGCAACTACAATTATATATCCTTGACATCCTTCTACTGAAAGTTACTTGAAGCGTATATTTCTGGTCCTTCATTTTAAATTGTAGAACGATGTGTTTCTGCACTTATATCGCTGCTTTCCTCGACGGTCAAGATCGAAAACGCGGACTAGGTATGTATGTGATTATTTAAAAAAATGAGTAATGGAAACGCAAACCTTCTTCGTGAAAAAAGAAACGTTTTTCCAATTCCCCAAACGAGAAGCCCACTAAATCTACTTCGAAATTTATCCTGAGTAAAAAAGGGATTGGGAGGATATATAGGACAGTAAATACGCAGTTATATACTAACTGGTGTATAAAAAATAATGAAGGAAAAAAGAAGATATTTATGTGAAACGTTTATCCGGAAGTAAAGAAAAAAAACTGAAGTGACCGTTTTCCGCTAAGATTATCCCTTATTTCCTGACTACTCGTCCTCCAACGCTGCTGCTTTCCTTATTTCCTTTTTTTTTGTCTTAGGTTTTTATTTTCGCTTGAAACGGAGCCTGTCACCGTGTGGAGATGTTCAAAAAAAAAAAGACGCTTCCTTAAATGTAGCTCTAAATATAGATATTGTTGTATAATGGACCTTGTTTAAGAATTTTGGGAAAAACACATGTGAAGAAACGCAATCTAAATGGAAGATTTGTGAGAATTGTTAGACATAGACATTGTAAAAAATAGAGACCGGATTCCTATGGAATTGCATACTCTGTTTGCTAATACGTACGTCCCGGGAAACTAGTTTCTCATCCGTCTCATACCTTCTGGGTATTATGGTGTAAATTGTGTTTTGCATATTTTTGCATATTTTATTAATACTACATAAAGTTGTACATTTGAAACGTTTTACATTTTCGGGGAAAGACGTTTTTATTTTTTTAATCGCCCAAAGGAATAATACGATCCATGTTTCGTCCGAAATAACAGTAAGTGTATATGGAGTATGAATTAATAAAGTCACAAATTTCAAACGCAGAAAAATCATTAAAAAATAATGCAGTTGTCTTCAAATCTTCAATTACATCATTTGTTTGTGTGATTTTTAAATCACCTCAAAGTATTAACGTTCTAGTATCGTCCCAAGTTTCATTCGCAATAGCTCTACAAAAGACAGAAATGCTGTGATTATTAAGGAGGCGTTGATATGTGTATTTTGTGCTTTGGACTTTATACTAAATAATTGGTAGCAGTGATCCGAAATCATAGAGTCCGCGTTAATACAGGAAAAAAAGTCAGTATTGTTGTTAGCAAATACATTGTCTATTACGGTGCAGGAAGTTTTGGTAATTTGTGTAGGTTCATTAATAAATGGTACCAATCCAAAAGAAGAGAAAATGTTTAAGAGATTTTGAACGCTAGAATTATGCATATTGAACTTAATATTAAAATCGCCACATACTGGTGAATTTTTTGCATACATCAGTGAGTATGCTATGTATGCCCCCAGCAAACTCGTCCAATAAACTAGAAGGAGACCTGTATACGCACAGAATGGCACACTGTACGTCAAATATCTTTGCTTTTGCACAACAGAATTCGAAACATCTTTCAATAGCTGCTATAGAGCCTTCAAAGGGTATGGCTTCCACATCATCCGCAGCAAAGATTGCAACCCCATCAGCCCGCGAATTTATCCTACAAAAACTGGCCACCAATCGATATTTGTTTAAGATACACATATTAATTTCATCCATTGATAGCCAAGAAACATCAATTAAATTGCTCGTCGCATGCTACGCACATTATATAGGCGTAAGATTTCATTTATTTAACACTACATAAAATAGACAAGTCCATGTTATCCTTGTTCTTGTAATCCTTACTTTTTTATAAATTTCCTCTTCTCTTACTAAACCATTAATCAGAGTTGTCACGTGCAGATACAAGAACAACTTCTACAAGCCTCGTCCAGATTGTCGGAGTAATCGTCTAATACCATACACGTATCTAGAGGGGAAATTCGTTGTAATCCTTCGAACTGTGAATTACGCCGAACTAATAGCATAAAGCGAGTTTCGTTTAGCAAATAAATGGGGTCAGCGTTTCTATCGAGCTCCCCCATTTGCATTACACATTTCGGGACGACGCTACTAGTGGTGGCGGTAGCGGTGAACCCGTATCATTTAAAATTTATTAGAGCGCAGTTCTTCGGATCGACCAATGTCCGACTGCTGCCACGGATGCTATTCCGTAGTAAAGGTACTTGCAAGGATAGTATATGGAAATTTATTTCACCTCAAGAACGGAATAACTACTCGTCTATGCGCTGCCGCAATCTTACAGGCGCCTGCGACAGATAATGGACTTACAATTAGTACTTATTCGATTGTCATTAGTACAGTAAGATTTTCCAACAGTACTACCTTCATTCTGCCTACTTTCTGCGCATGGTGGTGGCCCTTGCGGAATGTATATATTGTATATGCTTTAAAGCATGTCGTTTACCCAGCTGTTAATAACAATTATAGACAGTTTCAACTTTAAAAAAGAATGCCATATACTTTAAGCAAACTGATAACAAAGAATAATTACAAATGGTAATGTAGTGAGAGACAATTTTAAGAAGAAAGTGCGCAAGAAAAACTTAATGAAAATATTTATAAATCCAAAATATAACGTGTAGGGAGCGCATTTGTTGGGCTATGATATATTGTTCCTGGAGAGCTTTTAAGGGCTAAAGTACTAGCGAAAAGCGCGTGTTATTATCCTTCTCGCTTTTCAAGTTTAATCAAAAATGTCCCGTATCCCTAATGACACAATTCAATAAAAAAAAAGCTTAATATGTAATCATAATTTTTATTTTTTTCTATTTAATTATTGCAATAGTGATGTTATTGTTTGAAATTTGTTACTCCTGTATTGATATCGCAGATATTTTGACCATTTACAAGATTGTCTGATAATTTCTTTTTAATTACGCTGTAACTTGAAAACAAACGAAAACCAGACGAGAAAATCTAAGTTATTTTACATTTTCACATGTTCAATAAATTCCTAAAGTTTGGTTCGTTCCTCCCAATTCACTCTGTATAAACATGATAGCGGCAATATATTTAGTAGTTTAAAAATGGACCGGCATGCGTCTCTATAGAACGCCCCCACACTACTTTGCGCTGCAGCCTTTTGTGCCATGAAGACATGACGCGCATATGATGCAAAGCCCTAAAGCAAAATTCCTCAGACGTTACTCTTTCTCCGCATAATAATAAAGAGAGCAGAGAATTGCTAGACATTTGAGTTTGAAGGTAGCGAAAGATATACGCTCTTATTGAAATAGTGTTAGCCAGGTTTTCGCAATGAAGTGTCTACGTGAGAGTAGATCGAAAATGCGCTCCGAGAAATGTTATCGTCTGTGTGTGCTTTATCTCGCTTCCGGATAATAACAAAGCTTCTCCGCTGGCCGAACTTTGCCTGGCGTGTAACGTCATGAACATCGTTTACTCCATATTCGATGCCAACTTATTCTATACAAATCAGTTGACTAGAACCTTCATCTAGTTGCTGTTAAACTAGCATCGTCTATTTGGGCTGAGACGTCATCCTCATACATGGTGAGGTAGATATTGTAGGTACAGACCCTAGTACAAGGCCAATAGTTACAGGTATGTAGGTACGTAGAAGAGTAATTGCACGAATAATTACGAGTAATTACGATATACGTAATACACGAGTAATTGCAATTCGAACGAATTGCACGTTGCAAATTTTAAAGTTGTTATTGCACTATATGCGAGTGCTATTTCCCAAATTTGTATCTTTACTCTGTTGTTTCTACGTGGTTCTCTATTCCCCGTTTCTAGTATTTTCTTCTACTACTGGAATCTCCCTCCGCAAGTCTTGTGGTAATAATAAAATCTTCTGCGCCCTTTTATTGACCTCGCCAGTTTACTTTATACATTAATTTCATCAGTTGTTTGTTCAATGCCGAATCACGTGATCCTTTTTAAAATCCAATTCATGCCAATATTTTGTACTTGCAACATAGAAAATTGATTCGTTATTCCTTTTCCCTTCCTGAAGCCATCCTGGTATTGCCCTAACGCAAGTTTATTTGTAAAAAATTACAAATTTGCTGTTTTCCCATAAAGCACCGCATTGAAAGATAAAAAGCAAACGTCCTTTTGTATCACGATGGATTGGTTTCGACGTTTCCTTTCTGTCTCCTTTAACATCGACGACAAGCGTAAAGAGTCCTTAAACCTGTCTAACTTGACGGGGTTTAAATTAACGTCGTTTATCGAGTTTACACATTTAGGTAAGCCGTTATTAGACCCTAATTTAAATCCGGTATGCGGAGGGTGCAGATGACACGCTTGAAATACATTTGAAAACGATTTACATACTACAATCTATAATGGTAAATACATGTTGGAAGCAATTACCAAGCCATCCACTATACACTGTAGTTTTATATGCGGATGGCACCAACTACTTTTCTTATAAAAATTCTATGGTGCGCGAAGAAATACATACCATCCAACTTTTAAAATCCTTGGAATACTTATCCCTCCAAAGAGTATTTTTTCCCTTTAGTTTCTTAAGTTAACTACCACATCTCCAAATTTCAGTTTTACTGGTTTCAGTTTATTTGGCGCATATTTTTTACTTGTTTACGTAAGGAGATGAAACATAATCTCCTGCAAGCCAATTGATTGCATTTTTTTGTTAGTATATAATGCTATAAACATGTCAACAACGCTATTGCGCCGGCAAAAGGTCATTTTGCTTATGGTGATTGGCTCTAGCACTATAACGGCTTCGCAAGTCTTTTTTAACATACGATTCTCTTTCGCAAACATAATAAAAAACAACATCGTCCGTTTCAGTAGCTATAATGGAAAGTTTTGTGGTCCTAACTACGAGATAGAGATATACAATTTTGAATTCAAAGAAAACAAATATCTAAATTGACTATGCGACATCGTTTTCGAAAATTCTTTTAGTCAGAATGTTTAGTACTTTTTATTTATGATCTGCTTTGCAATGCGCTCATCATATGAATTGGAAGTTTACGAAATAAAAAAAAAGTATATTGATTTATGTAAAGTAATGGACATCGAACGGATTATTCGACTATTAATGTTGTTTGATTGTGTTCAGCCCTAACGTAAGCCTCAGCTTTATTCTGTTTGTTTCTACTAACACTTGGTTGACTAATTCTTAAATTAAAACTGCGTCCGACATTATGCTGACAGGAATCGTGACAATTTTAATGCTCTCAGAACTTAAACCATTGCTAACAAACAAAGTCCTCGGTAAATTAATTTCGAGCTAAACGTCTAGCTACTTTAAACATTTGATCCGACATTTCAAACAAATTGCTCCTGTTAAGATTATTTTTTCTCGAATTTCAAATTTACTTCTCATTCGATATTTGCATGGAAATTTTTGTTTTATTAAACGAATCGTCAGTATCTTACCACCTACATGGAATATTCCGTTAAATTTGGGTTGTTTAAATAGATGTAAATGACGTAATTTGATATAGAATATGGATTAAGCAAACGAAAGGAAAATCAATCAAGATCAGACTCAATAAGTGATACGGAATATGGCTGATTGATTATACGTGTAGGTAGAACTGTTAGCCAAACTTTGCAACTCGAACGAAACGAAGCGTCTTTAGAAGTTATCACGTCGTAATTTGTAAGGGTGACCTACAACGCGAAGCCTGGTTCTGACTGCAAATATTAGAAGAGGGTCTTTCCTCCCTGTAATTGGATGAGAGCCAGCCGTAAGAAATGCTGACCACAGCAGTATATTGCTATTCTGTCAGACGTCCTCGCTACATTCGTACGGGACATAATACAAGATGCTTAAATTTTCACAGGTGTAAATTCTAAGATGGAAGATGGAAAATCGATAATGCAGAAAAAGCTGCAATTATTACAGTAAAACTAAATTTATGCAGAAATAAGATTCAGATTTTCCTGCTACTATTTTACGAAGATTGATGGTAGAATCTACAATGTCTATTAACTATCGATGTCGTCTGATATTCTCTGCGGTGATGATAAAATAAAGCTTGAACGTAAGTGCACTTTTATGTAGCCGAGGCATTCGTAATTTATGCCGCATTATGGATCAAATTGGATCAATTTAAATCGAAATTGAAAGATTGATATTTTAAGGAGATCTTCCAATTTCAAATGAAATGAAACGAAATGTGAAGTTGATGTACGAGGATAGTATGAGAAGTACCCGTGGCTTCGTGTCAAAATTATTTAGTCGACGTATGTCATAATTTCGGGAAGATTCATCAAGCAGCGTTGTTTTGAGAACAGTTGAAAGTGAGTAAGTTTATATATTTGTGGAATCATGGAAAAAGAACAATACCGGTGATTCGATCTCTTGTTTTGGATGAGAAAACGTGGAAAAATCAAAGAAAAATTGGATGCAGCCTGATTTAATATATTTATGGCAATAATAAAGAACCGCATCGCGATTTACGTAGACGTACGTATGATTTGGCTAATTGGATTTGTAGTTGTGATATAAGTAATGCACTTCACTGCATTGTAGTTTCGATCGATTCCAAAAGAAAAGAGAATTGCTCTGAAATTCAAGTCTACATAAAGGAATATAAATACGTATATTTTTTTACCCGGAAGCATGATCACATTGTAAACTTTACGACGAACCGCCACTGCCGTTAAATTTGTACGACTTCTAACTAAAGTTTCTCTCAACCTTCTTCTCATTTCAAACAAAAAAAAAACAAATGCGTATTAAAATTGCCTGCCCTTTACACTCAATTGGAACTGAAAATGGAAAATTAATAACTTATTTCACGTTAATAAATTGTTTCGCCAAGCTAACAATGTTAGCAAAAAGTAATGTTTCTCGTAGCTTTGAAGAAAGAATGTGTTTTTTGTAATTTTTCGATATTTAATTTTAGAAATCTCAAGAAGAAGGGTAAAACATACGTCACAAGTATTCAAATACACTTTTTAAGTAGAAGACGGAGTGAGAGACTCTCCATTTATATCCACGCGCGTCCACCCCACGTCAATATCAAATACTCAAACTTTGTTCTCCGCTTGGAGCGAGACTAGAATCCATGTTCCAGAAAGACGGACACATGCTCCCGTAGTACCGTAATCACTTGCTTTTCAATAGCTTTCTATTTATTTCCATCTCTTGATTCCATTATTATGAAACGCAACGCTTAAACTTTACAAACAATGGTAATAACATAGGAGATAAATTAAATAAACTGGATGTAACAAAACTCTTCTATGGGGCTAGGATTATTTGTCAGGACACTATATGTATAGGATATCCAATACAACAGGAAGCAAGCCACCATAAGATGTTATAGTAATAATAAGCAAAGCAAACGCTACCGCCATTAATTATCTAGTAAGTAAACTAAACTATTTGTTTTAATAACAACGCCAGATAGATACGTTGGACGTTATAAACAAGGGTTTCGAACAGATAGGCCATTAAAAGTTAATTGGGTCCGGACGGTTAGAACGTCGTCCTTCTCCTGATAATACATACTAGATATCGGATTTTACGAACTATAGAAAATTTAACTTTGGTCTTCCAGCCGTTATTCTCTGCGTATGGAACTCCTACAGTCACTCACTACTAAACCGTTTTCTGTACCAAATAATCCGTTCCGTATTGTATTGTTGTGATTTGAATTTGGATTGATTGAGATGGATATATTTTTGTTTAAATTTTTCGTGAATTCGGAACTATCGCTTTTATACCCTTTGAGAAGCTTAAATAAATACATTTTAAAGAATAAAGTGCGAGCTGTTAATAAATTACCCTTTAATTTCGAAGTTTTATGCGACCTCTCTCTTTCAACGCGTCACGCATGAAATTGAAATTCTTATTAGTTGGCCTATTATCAATAGTATTTGTTAATTTTCAATCAGTAATAACTTACGATGCAAGGCAAATCTGTAATTTAGATGGAATTATGGGATTTAATTTCTTAAAGGAATAATATTTTTAAAATAAAAGGTTATTTGCGATTTTCAGGTACACTGGGGAAATCGCACCTAATTGTTCATAGCACTTGACCTCTACTTGAA
>LR736876.1:3512672-3534638 GCA_902654985.2 Oryctes borbonicus
TGGGGAAATCGCACCTAATTGTTCATAGCACTTGACCTCTACTTGAAAACGATTTTGATTCATGTGAAGTGAAGTTAGTCTTTTGTATTGTGCAATGTTGGCAATGTTAAATTTTAGGAGCTCAGCCAAATACTCTATGGTTACTGGAATCGGTACAGTGGAGAAGAGTGAACAAACATCGAACGATACTAAAATTTCCCCATCGTCTAATTCGATATTGTTTACCTTATTTACAAAATCTAGTGAATACATCTAGGCTATCTACTTTAATGGGGAAATTTTTGTATTCGTGAACTCACCATTTGGGCAATCTATACGTAGGTGAGTCTGTGCCTGAAACTATTGGTCTCGCAGATTTTCCTGATTTGTGGATTTTTGGTAGACAGTACATTTTTGGAACTGTGGGATTGGGACAGTTTCTACTTGAGGTTCACGTTAATAAGTTTTTCAAAACCTCTTTCGTTTCTCTAATCATGGATGGTAAAAGATTTTTTTCTTAATTCTTTATGAACTCCTTGTGGCAAGCAGATCGTTGACATCGTTGAAATAATGCGACTTGTCCATAGTGACTATACTGTTCGTTTAGCTGCTTTTAAATGGAAATTTATTTTTGAGGTCTTTAACAATCCTGAGGTCACCTGTATTATTTCTTAAACTGACTAAATTCGTAATTTTACACGCGTTTCTTACATAATCTTTCATTGTTGCACCTAGCTTCTTAATGGGAGTTTCTACTGTGTCCTTTCGCTAGGATTTTTGAGTCACGAGTACAATGTTTTACTCGCTTATCTAACAGGACAATTTCGGTTCAATTCCATTCCATCTTTGTCACTTCATCGGTAACATAACTATACTAATTTGGTCAACTGAGAAGAAACCTTGTTCGTACTGAAAGAAATTTTTGACTGTAGCCATTCCTAAATATCACAGTTTTTCCAGTTGGAGGTTGGATCTTTTTTATTTGGTGCGGTGCATTGGCTATCACAATTACAGAGTTGTGAAGCTACTTAAATAATGTTTTCTTACCATTCCTCAAAGATGGCATTATTCATCTCCTCACGAGAGCCAGCGGTTTTTTTACTCTGGATCGCCAACAATCATATCTTCGAAATGACCGGTTTACACGTTAACCTTTAATAAAAGCTTGCCCAGAAGTATGAGCGTCCTTCGTTCAAATAAAATATTGGTAATTCCTTCTCGTTGACTTTTTGCTCGTTATTCGACAAGTTTTTTTTTTCTTACTTAGAAGCTGCCAAATACCCAAGAAACAACATAGAAGATTCAATTTCTAAATACTTGTTGACAGGTTATAGTTTACACTAAAAATGGCCAACGGCGACCTGCGGTTTTTATGAGAGTCTAACACTTACTCTTGCGCGAAAATTTGAAGCACTCTTCCTCAATTTGGCCATAGTTAAAAGTGCAAAGACTTTTTACCTACTGGAATATTCTCGTCAAGGATGCGAGCGCCCTATGTCTAATTACATTGCTTGAATTAATCAAATTTTTGTTAAATATAATTAATACATTTTAGATTCCAGAAAAATAACGCATTTTGGATGAATAATATAATTGATTGCTATACTCGATCGGGCGCCAAGCAGTCTGTATATTTCCACATCGATATCCCATCAAAGCCCGTGAATTATGAACGTATCTCGTGCCAAAATTACAACGTTCAGTTACTACGGGAGCCGCGCCAACGTGTTACCACATCTACCCACCACCCCGGTAACGACACTCGGAGGCGAATTATTGTAGATGGATGATGGTATATTATGTACACACATACATATGTCTGTCCATATATACCAATATATACAACGTCACTATACGATAATGAGTTTCTGACGGCTTAATATATCTGCGAGTACGAGCAGATCCGTAACGTTAATAGCGATCTGAATTATTATTGAAGCACGTTAAACAGGGTTTATGTGTACAAGCATTCATTTGAATTATGTCATGTATATCAAGAAGATTTTTGTGATCTAATTTTGTTAATCAGTTAATGGGGAGTCAAAGGGCTGTCAAAGAAGTTAACGGTTACGAATTTATTATATTTCGTTTTCAGTCGAAGTTATTGCGATGCATTCGTCCTAATACATCGTCTTCTACGGTACATACTCGTAATCGAATAAAGAAAGCATTTGATTGAGTATCAACGGCAAGCATCCGTACTCAACAATACATTGAATGAATTAGATCTTTTTGACAGCAAGCTCGGAGCTATTAGAGGATACTCTGCGAAAATTCATATCGACGCCGACCCTATACAAAGAATTGTCAGACTTCGAAGTATGCCTATCAAGTAACTACTGAAATTCAAAGATTGGTGAAAAAAAAGTACTAGAATAGAGTAATACCAGTGAAATAGTAGAATAGTGGAATATTAGAGTTGGTGGTGATTCCCCGCAAGATTCGAGGACATAACAGAAAAGTTAAGTGACGCCACAGACTTTCCAACCGTAGATTTGAAGAATGCTTAACTCTCAACTGCCTTAACTTGCGGCTCATCCAAAATCCCGAAAGTTCCAAATTATGGATGTTTTTTCAAAAATTAATCATTACGTGCGTTCCTTTGCATTGCCTACTTGAAGAGGAACAGAAATGGTAACCAACCCAAAGCGACGAAAATGTTTCTAGGAGAACTAAAAGAGCTCCGTAGCTCAAATTATTCTTGAGCGATACGATTTTTCACCAGCGAATTTATAGCAAACTCTTAGATTATCTAGTTCATATACTTAGACGCGGTACATTTAACTTCCAAGATCGCTTTTGTTGATCAACTTTATACCGCGTATTAAATCAGCGTATCCATAAATTCTACCTCTTCCGACTACTCTTATAAGATATAACAATCATAGCGCGGCTCATTAAGTCGACGAAACTGAGCGTTATAATGGACATCGGCAAACGCAAAAATGTTATAAGCGATAAGCCATTAATCGTAGTCGAAATCCACCATCAATCCTTGAGCTCTAGAAAAGCATTAGAGATAGATATTAGTCATCCTCCTCCACATTCTCTGCGCTGGAGGCGCGCAGATGTTAAGAACGGATCGGTTTATTGATATAGGCGGATCTGAAATCGGAGGGTAAGGTGATATGTAGATATAGATACGAGATGTCGGCAAACAGAAAGTTTGCTTATCTGATTCTCGTGTACTGCGTTAACTTATTCTACGCATTATTAGAAGAAGAAATTGTGTCAATATGGGGGAGAATCTAATAAGCATAAGATGATAAGCATAAAATGTATACCAAACCAATAAAGCTATTTCTTGAGGTATTACATTTTACCATTCACCAAACAAACCCTTTGACCGCATTTGGAAGCATTGGTTGCTTCGCTACTACAGAATAGGATCCGTATAGAACATAGTTGCTATTGGAACCCTTTGAATGCAAGTAATTAAGGCTATTTAAACGATGTATCCAGTTAGAGGGTATGTTGCGAGGTTTATTAATATGCACGGCGACGTTACATCTTCATATTATTCGTGTGCTAAATTCTCCGGTGCATTTTTTTACTGGAAAAGAGGGACTGGGCGAACAATTATCTTGAATACCTGAATAGGTGTCAATTTTGTATTTATCTTGTGTTGCAATTGTGTTTTATGGTTATTTAAAGCTGAAGAATCTTGGTCAAAAAATTTTTAACTTTTTCTCGTTGTAATTCTAATTTCATATTAAGTAACTGATTTTTAAATTCGGAGTGAGATCTCAAGAAAGCATGCACCAAGTACATTTACGATCAAGCAATTTGTTGATTTAATTTATTGACTTGTCAAGCTCCTAATTCCGTTGCATAGCAAAGAGCCAGTAGCGTCGGTGTTTTGCTTAAGCTCCTGACAAATGAGCATAGCAGCAATTACATTGTGTTTGCATCTATCTCAAAATCCTGTCCTTCTTTCTAAAGTGATATAATCTGATGAGACATTTTCGAGAGAAGGGATGTACAATCCTAAAAGTCAACATTATTTCGCCATCGCTAATCCAGATTTAACTTCAAAACTTTCCAACAAAAGTTTAGCTTTAATTAATTTTGTTTCCAGTGTTATTGGAAACAAAATAAATTAAAGCTAACCAGTTAGATGGAGTTCCAGGGCATTGTATACCTGTGGCTACGTATCAATTAACGCAAATGTATAATGAACCATGGACGAGGAAGTTAGCATGTTGGACATAGCCAGCCAAGTGCCCTGACCTAATTCCTCTTGATTTCTTTATTTGCGGTTGTATAAGAGCAGTAGTGTCCCGTTTATTCTCGGAAAATCTTGGAAGGGTGAGCAAGGAGAACTTTTCCCAGTCTTAACAGAGTGTAAATCCAAAGTGTAATAAATTCCATGCGCCCTACAAGATATCGTTGCGTCTGCAATTAGATTTTGAATAGTTGAGTTTATCCCTTTTACCACGTTTAATTTTTTTTTGTACCCATTTCTCATTTCATGTTATTGCTATTACTGAAAATATTTCTAAGAGAAATGCATTATTATCCATAATATCGCTCACCAAATTTCAAAAAAGGGATTTTAGTTATTTGCAGAAATAATTGTAATAGGCCATCGCCGCGAATTCAGTTCAGAAATATTTCAAAACTTTAGAGCAATTTAAATACTTTTCCACGCCTTTAGAAGTTTTTTTCCAACATTATGGAAGTGCCTCCTTATAGACGAAAGTTAACTACTGATTTTCAAAATTTTTTTTTAAGAAGTCTCTGAAATTAAACGAAAATTAAATAAACAAACTTACCGTACGTAGTTACGTTTGATCATACTTCTTCATTGTGAGAGATATTTTCTATAACTTCGTTCATAGTCAATCAGTTCATATTAGACGGTATTATGCCCCATTCACTCAAAACAAAAGTTACAAAAGCTTTTTCAATAATCTAGGACGATAAGAAGATTATTCCTATATATCATTTCCTACGAAAATATGTGTGTTTATATATGAACTTCGTCCTAAATACTATTCTGTTACTTTTAGCAATACTTTAGTCTCGATAATTTGTTTCAGAAAAGAAAAAAAGAAGGGCGAAAACTTTTCCCGTAAAACACGCACGCTTCGCGAAAGTAGAAAGGCGATCAGGAACGCTCGAAAGTTCGCAATAACCGCACCAAATCCCGGCAGTTCTACGGCGTCAACCAAAGTCCGCGCGCCAACTGTGTTTTATTCACGCTTCGGGACGCCGCGACGCTGTTACCCGGAAAGACGCCGCCATGAGAGGAGTCTGCGCCCCACTTTGATGTACGCATAGCACGGACACAGCATCCGAGATATCGGCGAAATGGAATGGTACTCTTCGATGAGATGTCGAAACGATATGGCACATCTGTGCGGATTGTCGATTTTGATGTAGCCGTTGTGGTTGTCTCGAAATGTAGTGAATGAATTTTATTCAAAGGGAAAAAGTAATTTCTGAATGTTACCAATTAGGTTTCTTTCAGAAGTAGCGTACATACCTATGTATATTAAACTTTTGTTTTCCCATATAAATTATAAGATAAGCCAGATGCTTTTTGCAAGGGTACATTTCGTTCGTCGTTTACCTATTTACATTCTTACCTTAACTATGTAGATACAATAACTCAATGCTTTGTGTACCGTACATAATAATTGCTGCTTACATTCTTTTGCATTATCGCAACAATAGTTCATTATGTGGAATACTCGCCATTGAAAAACTCTGACGCGAATCACTCTTACCATTTCCCAACACTTCATACTGCTCTTATACTCCTGATGTCGAACGACAAGCCGATAAGCTACACGTGAATGCTGCTCGTCTTTAAGTGCTCGTCGCGTTGCATTCTACGTGCGATTTAATGGTGCTACAAACGAGAGAGAATCTACACAACTGGACCCTCTAGTACTTGTGAATACTTCCTGGAGCCGTCATATCTAGGTCGAGCTTTTGTCCGTTTCACCCGCAATGAACAAGACAAGAAGCGAAGAGACCGAAAGCGCTTTTGAAGCACACTTAAATGCCGTCAGTATTATCCTGTATGAGAGGGTGAAAAAGACGCTTTCGCTAGAAACCAGACGTTTATCTATAACAGGCGTTAGGTGCGTCTAGTCGTGAAAACAACCTTAGTTAGAGTTTCACAATCCAAGGCCTATGTTAGCTATCTTTTAAAAAAAGCTCTTTTATGGTTAGCAGGCTGCGGACTTCTCTATTTATTGCATATGGGTCACAGGACATCTGCCAGTAAAATTTTACTTGCTAGTGCCGCAGATGCGTATTATACTTAAATTTAGAACACAGTGGCGAAGGGCCAGGGAATACTTTGAGACTAGGTCTACCCAAAGATAACGGTATCTTATAGTAATTATATAATACCGATTATGGTACCGTTACCATTAACTGTAAAGAGTTAAATTAATCTAGAATGTGCATTTACTGATCAAAACCATGTAAATCAATACTGTAAAAACGTGACGGAAGACTTTTCTGTGCTTCTTGCGCTAATGTCCGTGATACTTCGCTGAACATGCTGCGAGATTCTTCTCGAAAGGCACTACTTCTATGTTCAGCAGCTGCCAAAAATTTACATTCAATCATAATTGCCGTCGCATAGTGAAGACGTAAGCAAACGTAGTTTATGACCCGTCTCACTAAATTGATTTTCATAATAATATGCAACTTTGACCAAACAACAACTAACCGCCTACAAACAATGTATACTGCACCCCCTGATTCCCTCAATACATTGAATTTTCATGAAACTTATCCTAAGGTAGGCAACACCATCTTTCGCACGACCGTATATTTCCGTACAACAAAGGGCATGTTTCGCGCTTCTCCTCTCGTGTATTCATATAAGTGTACATTCAACAATAACGCAACGACAAAAACGACAAGTACGAGAGAACGAGTACAACGACAACAACAAAGCATTACCAACACCGAATGCTTTTCTTCCCTTCGTCGATACACACAAAGAGTGTTTCAGCTGTGCTATAACATCTACATGAGTGTATAGTAAAAATGCCACGTTCCACCTTTTTATTGCGACGACGTGGCACTGCTCTTATATCGACGCAAACACTCGTCGTTAAAGTCGGGCGAAATATCGAGTGCTTGTCTTTATTTGCGGATATTGCTGTTGAGATTTTATGTTAATAAATACGCTGACTGAAATGGAATTAGAGTAGGTAAATCCATCCAAGAATGCGCCATTCTTCAACTGGATATTGATTTTTGAACTTTCCTTGTTCTAATTCATGGTAAATCAGTTTTAATGTATTTATGTCCAAAACCTATCTGTGCAGTTTGTTTCTTTTATTTCTGGACTGACAGCTTATCGAATTGAAAAAATCTTATATGGTTATGGATAATGCAGATTCCCGAACCCACTGCCTTAGCATAAGTAAAGATGTTGTTACGTTCTCCTAGTTTGAAAAATAATGCCGCTAGTCTGCTTCGGTGTATCTTTCTTGTGAGGCGAAAGGACCAATATAATAATATATACACTACCCGACATAGACATTATACAAAATGTAAATGAGGGTTATTAATTCTTGTTATGTAAATAGTCCATTTATAGATATTTCTGGGTATTTATTTGCATTTGTTACATTAATATAAGCAAAAATGTTTTAATTTGATACTTCTCTTTATATGCAGCGGTTGTGCTGGTAAAGTGTACACATTTCACCACGAGAAATTATATTTTACAAAGTGTTTGCAATATGGGTAGAAAAACGCAATTATCCTTGATAGAAAGGGGTAATGTTCTAGCCCGCCACCAGAATGGTGTTAGTAAGAAGGAAATTGCTCGTCGGTTACGAAGAAGCGATCATTGCGTTAGAAATTTCCTAAAAGATCCGGAAAATTACAGCAAACTAAAAGGCCAGGGGCGACCGAAAGCTGTAAGTGAGCGGGATAAACGCATGATATTGCGGTGTGCATCCAATTCTTCTGCGTCTACGAGAGTTATTGCAGAACAGGCGGGGGTACAGACGCACGTGCGTAATGTTCAAAGGATTTTAAAGGCGTCACCGGTAATATCACGGAAGAAAATGTTGACAAAACCGCCACTTTCGGCAAAACACAAAGAAGCGAGGTTGAGATTTGCAGAAGAACACGTATCCTGGAAGAAACAATGGGAAAAAGTTATATTTTCCGATGAGAAACGTTCTAATTTGGACTGACCGGGTGGGTACTCGCATTATTATCATGATCTGAGAAAGGAACCAAAAGTGAAGATGACCAGACAATTAGGGGGTGGATCTGTGATGATATGGACAGCGATTAGATTTCGCGATAAAAGTGGGATAGTGTTTTGCACAAACAAAATGACATCTGCGACGTATAAAGACTTATTGCGTGACAATCTTCTACGTTTTGGAAACCAATGGGCCGGGTGCAATTTTGTTTTTCAACGAGATAACGCGCCAATTCATAAAGCAAAAACCATTCCTGAATGGTTTAAAGGGAAAAAGATTAAAACTTTACAGTGGCCGGCACGGTCACCAGACTTAAACATTATTGAAAACATGTGGGGTGAATCGGCACGTCGCGTTTATGGCGGAGGCCGTCAACATTTCACGGTACAGGAACTGAAAACTTCAATAGTGACTGAATGGCAGAATATCCCTCAAAATTATGTGTTAAATTTATATAAATCTATTAATAACAGATTATTGGAAGTGATTAAGAACAATGGAGGATCTACTCATTACTGATCACTCGTTTGTTTATTTTTGTTTTACATTTGCAACAGAGCGTCTAAATTTTTGTCGCAGAAATTATTTAAACATTGGAGTAATAATTTATTATTTACTTCATATATTACTGGAGGAGATATTTTTAAGTTTATTTTACTTTTATGAATAAAAACTTAATTAGATATCTTGCTAGTTTCGCAAAGAAATGTTGTAACCCTTAAAACCCTTAAAACATCTTACCGCGTCTAAGTTTTTGTCGGGGAGTGTATATATAAATTCAAATACATAAATAGCATGCTATATGGATTTCATAATTCGGTTCCTTCTTTGTGTAAGCATTCAAATGTATCGGGACATTCAATGTCTAACGCTAGGGCCACCACAAAACCCTACCGGAGCATGAGCGTCTGGTTGGGCGACAGCAGCAAATAGCCGATCACTACCGCAAAAAGATGCTATACAACTCACGGCTACCCAGACGCTCGCGTTATTTCGTGTACTTATTTGATACACCACCTCTAGTATCTTGCTCCGACCTGCTGTCCCCATGTATAAGCGGAAAAATCAGAAAGCAACGATAGTGCGGGTCTGAGCGCTGCATGACTCACAAGCGAAAAAGAGAAGGCAGGCAGTCGTGGTAGTTCGTACGTTCGACTTCCGACGAAGTTTCGATAACTTGTACGTAAGTATACGTTACCGGCTGTAACTGGCGGACATTCCTTACGTAGCGCTCGATCTGGTACATGAATTAGCAGGAGCTTCATCAAACAAATATAATAAATAACTATTAAAGATATTTTTAATTAGAACATTGACGAATTTTAAATATTTGCGAACTTTATAAAAATTATACGTATTTTTACATTGAATGCGTCCACGTTAAAGTTTAAATGATGCTAAATATGAAATATATAAATTTATACAAGGCAAAACAAAAGAAACATTCAATTTATCATAAAATAGACACAAACAAAATATTACTTTCAAATAAATAAAAATGGTTACATTTATAAAATAAAATAAAATGTTAAGTCCTTACCAGATGTTGTCCAGTGGAATCGCACTAATGGTGGCAAAGCGTACTCACTCCTTCCACAATGGTCTCTCGTATTATGCACTTTCAGTTTAACAGCCCCTGCGTAGCAGATCTTTGGTTAGTCGTATTAGTTTCATCCCATCTCTGTAATAAGTTCTCACGAGTGATAAGTCTGATCCTTTCATAAGCCATAGGCACAAGCGATTAAATGGAGGGTTCTGTGCCATGAATCATTACGCCCGAACCCCCCCTAGCCAATCTTTCCACATAACGTCGGTTAAATAATGCGCTTCTAGGACCAAATTGCGAAATTTTTTAAACCATTTCCAGGAAATATCAAAGAGAGTAGGAGTAGATTGAAGGGAAACGTAATAGAAAATCGTTTACAGCAGTAACTGAATGCCCTGTATAGTTACTGTAAACATAATTTTATTTTGTGCAGAATTTGTCTGGGAATATATTTTATATGGGAAAGAATTATCCTCCACCCACGCACTGGGTGGACGCCTATATGGATATGTGAGCTGATTAATTATACGTTCGCATCGATTGTTATATTAGGAGATATACAATAAATAGTTTGTTCTCTTGTTAACTATATTTATTTCAACTTATTATACATAATTACTCGCAAAAAGGAACTTGGAGGAACCACCCAACAATCCAGTTCAGACTAAAAATCTTGTAACAACATACATACGAGGGAATAAATAACCTCTCTCTCGGGGTATGCATACACAAAACAGAAATATATATCATTTTGACATTTTTACGCCTTCTTGATTTAGATGGGACTACCTAATATTGTCTCGAAACCTTGAAGAAGTTTCCATGGCGAGGAAAGAAGGACGAACATGGCTCGACACGTTCTTAGAAAACCTACAAAAAAAAGTATTATGTTCTGCGTTCTCTAGTACGATTCCATAAATTACTACTTTTCCCCAACAGGGACGAATTAAAAAGTTATCATCACCTACATCGCTTAGATTTGTCTCTTGCGACTTTTTTTATTCTTATCGTTTAGATACGAAACCATTTGAGCTAGAGGGTAATTGTGTATTTCGGAAATTATGTAGGGGAGTAGTGTATAGTAATTACCTTGGAACTCAGATTATCATAAAATGCAGTTTTTTTTTTTATTTAGAATTTAACATCTAAATTATTAACAATTCATATTAAAGTTGCCACATTGCAGCGCATATGCTATGCTTGCTTCAGTTTTGAAATTAAATATGTGGGTTAATATTTCGTTACAAGCGGGCAATTGTAAATTATTATCCATTAACCTCCATTTGTGTCCAATCACGATGTATATTTTATGTTTTAGTAAATTACCCGTAGCAATTATTTCTATTTTACGCCGCCGCAAAACCCAAAAATAACAAACAATACAATTTATACCGCGTAACACATGCTGCAACTAGATACAATAAAGATATACCTTGAAAACAGCCAACAAATAAAACAATCACTCAATTGTATAGATTCTGAGCTTACAATTGAGTTTAATTGGCAAAAAAAAACAGAACAAGCCATTTAAAAAGTGAAGTTCCTTTATCCTATATAGATTGCCCCGCAATATAGGCAGGGAATGGAAAGTACCACACTCTCTTCTATTATAGTCGTAATTAAGTCTAAAAGTGCGTTTGTGAAAAGGCCCAGACACCGTTTAAAGGAACCAAAACGAACCAGGTGGAAGCCCAAAGTTCTCCAAAATATCAATAAAATTGTAGCAGATTTTATTATAAAAGGTAACAGAAAGAATTCTTTGATATGTAACTAGGAGACCTTATAAAAGAAACAATTGTTTGTAGAAAACAATCTTGTTTATGTACTTTTGGCAAGCCATAATAACGTGGACAAGTGCCATTATGACAAACAAGAGGACGATAGGTTGGATCGGGCAATCTTGGCGGTCATAAATTTGCTTATAACACTATAACAGCACCAGTTAATAAGACTTTAGCTGGTTGGTAAATGTGCTGGGGCGCTCCGTCCTTCATAAAAATGATGTTTTCAATTGCATAATTCTGAACATTCATGGGTATCGTTCACCAGTAACAGTTACAGTTACGACCTCGTCATTCTGTATTCCTGAAGGACAATGTGGACCAACGATGAAATTAGCTGTGATACTGCACCAAACAACCCTAAATTGCCTGTAGATTTTCTGTTGAGCGTATTCTTTGGTTTTAGTGTTATCTGGCGTTATCTGTCCATAAAATAAGAGATAACAGTTTGGATTTAATTTCGTGACAGTCAAACCTGCCTTCACTAAATCAAACAGTTTACAAGAATACATTGGCCATGTAGTTACAAGTTACACACAAAACTCGCACATAAAAATATGTTCTTAGTTAAAGAATTTCAATATACTCAATTTCAAATACTCAATTCAAGCCTACGTATCATTATTTTGAAGCTGTTATAATCAAACAGAAGACATAAATACATTTCATTTAAAATTAGCTTATACTCAACATATATCCTTAAACGGAAACAATGCTACTCGAATCAAGTATATGAAATACCTTGTGAAGTAATCTAATACTGCTACAGGAAGTTTTGAATATATTCAAGTCAAAGTTACGACAGTTTTGTTACAACAATATGTATCCTTGGAACAAGCAAAATAAGTATAAGAATGCTATCTACTTATTTAAAGTATATTGTTGTAACCCTTGATAATAGCAAAAGTATATAAAGTAGACAGATATCTTAGCCAGCACATTTGAAACATATAAAAGGGGTTCGCGCTCTAGCCTCAATAGAGTATTAAGAAATCACTCTCGCGCGTAAGTCGTTACTCTGCCCGTTTAACTACTGAAAGTTTATATTTTAATTCTAAAGTTGTTCTAAAAGAAGTCCATATAATAATTATATGTTATTATAATTCTTGTGTTTAATTTTAATTAATTGTGTTACGGAGTACACAAATAAAAGCTGCCCTGGTGTCAGAAACTGTTTTTTTTTAAACCCGAATTGTGTTTAGATAAATACAACAATATATTCCAAAGCTATAGTCTAATTCCAAGTATACGATTCTTATTCTCAAATCACCATCATGCCCTCTGTGTTGTTTTGTGCGTAATTAATCTGCGAGTTTGAACGTGCTAATTGAGTCAGTCTAAACGAGTTTGGGTTTGATTGAGAGGATAAGCAGTTCTTACTTTTATTGTAATTAAGAATTTAGATAATGAAGTGATTCAATGTGGAAGTTCCCGCATTTCTTGCTTTGTCGGCGTTGAGAAAAATACAGCTGATCACGGTGCTGAGAATAATAATAATATATATCCTTTCAGAAAATTCATCTAGTTAACACTAAAAGAAGTCCAAATATTTCACAATTTTCAAGTAAACTTAAACGCATTCGATACCTTTAATGGTTTAGATCTTTCTCATTCTGTGTAGGATTTTCCAAGAAAAAATATGGGAAATAAACATAATTAATGCCAACCTATACTACCACCATATCGTTCCTTTTTCGACCCCAAACAATATTTATTTCATACATTCTTCTCTAATATACATCGCGACCTAAACCATTTCAATATGAATGGTTTCTCCAGTATGAACCTATAAGTTAAAATCAGCAACCTGCGACGAAATTAGCCAACTGCGATAAGTCATCAATCATAAAACAATATCTCGCTGGAAATCAGTTGCAGGAAAAATAAGCGTGCGGCCGATATGGCGGTTCTCGTAAATATCGGGTCGTTCGGTCGCGCAGGATGCCTGGTTTATTGTTTTTCCAGGAAAACGCCTCACAAATTATGCTAGTCGCGTTTAGCGCAGCCAGCGCCACAAGAACGTTTCATGTGGTACGTATAGCTAAGTTGTACGTACCGTGTCAACTTTGCCAGCTCCCGGCAGCTAGAAAGATGCGCCCACATTACGGTAAGCGTCTACATTTGCAAAAACGCGATTTATGCCAGGACAGAAAAGCGCCGTAAATTTATGCCCCAACAATTTTAAATGCAAACTTTTCTCGCTCCGCCAATTTTTATTCGGGCTAGCTACTGGCCGATCGAAACCGTTAGGGCCTTACTTCAACGTTAAAATACGATGCTTTCCCATAAATTACGGCTTAAAAATGGTTGAAACGGGTAAGAAGCGCTGCGAAAATAACATTATGCCACGTGGAAATAGACAATTCCATCGGATACGTGCAGTACTTTGTAGAACCTTAAAATCCTTGAAAATCCCTACAAACTATCTGATGCACATTGTAAAGATCCGATCGAATACGATCAGAGAGAATCCGGTTATGGGCATCAGTGGTTCTATACCACCTGATGCCTATGCTCTTCCACATATATTTTAAGCAAAGATTTCTGTTTTAAACTTATGCGCCATAGAAAACCTCGGGAAAGGGTACGAGACCCAACTAAAATATTTAGCGATAGTCAGGCAGTTCTAAAGGCTATTAAGGCCTATATATACACGTACACAATCTAAGACAATTGGGATGCAATAACCACGAAGGAAATGAAAAAACAGATAAGCTGCAAGGAAGCAGCGACATGCGGTTCAATGGTCTTAACCCCTTCTGGTGTTTCCAAAAGAGCCACCCAAAACAAGTAATCAAGACATGGGAAGATAATCAAATGGTTGAGGTGTTCCAGGACAAAATCAAGCGAAAGTACTCATAGCAGGTTCGCAAAACTGGACCGATGCAATTGTCTTGAGAACACAGCCGCTCCCAAATCAACAAACTGTCGATTGTTAGAAGTTTCACATATTGAGATCGTCATTTTTACCACATTTACATAATGCAACTTTAATGCACATAATTCTCCACCTCCAACTGTTTCGATGCTAGAGTTCTGCAAAGTGCGTTTTTAAGCTTGCGTCGACTTTAAGAGCCTATAACTTCCGAACGGTTGAAGTAATCAAAGCAAACTTTCTGGACATAGCCAGAGCGACAAAGTTCTCTTTTTCCAGAATATACTGATACAGGTATAGAAATCAACATAAATAGATGTAACGAAATTCCACACTTTTCGCCTTTGTCAATAAAAAATATAAAAAATAAAAAATATTCGTTGAAATGATCTCAACGAGTGCTTTACAACTCTAAAAGTATAACCCTTCATTTCTTAGAGCGTAGAAAGTTGAAAACTTTTTTCAAGCTTCGAAAGCCTACTGCCCTCTAACTAAAACAGTTACAAAATTGTTTTAATTGTTCTTCTACAACAGAAAATTTGTTTTAAATTTATTGTGCCGTATTTAAACATTTCCGACATGCTAAAAGAACTTGCAAACACACACCCATCCCCTTAATTGTCAACCGAATAATTTCCTCGGGTCGCTCAGCTGTAAAAGGGTATGAAGGAAATTCGGTTAAATCGTTATAGCAACGCTACAGCTTCGGTAATTCACTCCTTAAACTGCGTAATCAAATTTTCTCAATTCTGGGGACCAGCAACCACCATAAACTAACTGTAGACAAAATTATAACGTACTTGCGTACGGTATACGTAAGTACGTCGATCCGTGCATGTGTAATTTCTTCCGATTCAGCGGTATCCTCTTTAGTTACATCGTGGGCGATAATAGACGAAGGGACAAAAGTCTAGGCGAAAATTAGAGGTCGTATGAGGGCGCAGTATATGAAGACAGGCGATGTTGTGTTTAATTGGTCCGGATAGCCCATCAAATATGATACAGAGGACGTTATAGGACGCACGAAATTGCCTTTTCCTCGGCTCCCCTTCTTGCAGTCTCCTACTAGAGGGATGGCACTTTGGAAATTAACAAGCGCTAATATACGCGGAACCCTATGAAGCAAGGGGGGTGATTTTCGCTGATTAAGGTTCATTAAACGTCGACGAAAGTGAACGATAATTTCTGAAAATTACTAAATGGCAGTAAGATTCTATGCATATCCCCTAAAATTAGAAGATATCAGCCATCGAAAAGCCCTGTTAAGGACTTTAACTAAGATTTTCACAAAAATATCTACACTAGTGCGCAAAATAATCGCAATATCAGAAAACAAAATTGGCAAAGTTCAACGACGGAAGATTCTCCAACAACAAACTGCCCAACCAGAAAATTCTCGACAAACAATTCCACAAATTGAAAATTTCCCGACAATAATTTCTCTACACTTTATCTGAGTTTAGGAAGAACAGCATAAAGCTGATGTGTTTGAAGGGTTTTTTTTTCCTTTTCTTCTTTAACTTTCTCTTTTTTTGTTTTCTTTAGTAGTGGGCTGTACCATGAAATTAGTCGAAAAGGGCATTCTCCTCATAGTTCCTCAAAGGGCTTGTAGGGCTTCAGCGTCTTCTACGTGTTCCCCATCTTTAGGCTCTTGCCTCAAACGCTCGATACCATCCTTATAGAATTTTTGGTAGTCCTTCTACTACAATCTTGCATATAATGGGGAAATCACAGTGAGGGCGATGGCGATGTTGACCTCTTTGCCGTTCAACCAAACAATGATTTGCACAACAGAATATAAATTCTTCTTCGACCTTTATTGGAATATGAACTAAAGTGTAAGAAACGTTATCCATACCCGGAACAGCAACTTTCTTTACATCTAATCCTAAGCAATAATTATCTCCGTAAGAAGAAAGGTCACGTCAAAGGATCTTGTAAATTTGTGTAAACTAATACCGGTTGTTTATTTACTACAGTCATAGATACAATATAATCTAGAATGTTGGTTGCGATTTGTTCGTTAATAATTGAACAACAGGTAGTGGGGATTTTATTAAATTTCTTAATTGTCAGAGCAGGGTATTAAAATTACTAAAAAAATTAATCCATCTATTTCTTTTTTTTTTCAGAAATTATTTAATGTATGCCATAGAGTCCTGACACTTGGTATAGTTTTCAAGTGTAGGGTATAAAATGCAACTTACAAAGGACAATTTGATTACCCTGCATTGTACCAGTGTTGTGTAGCTCGCAATCACCTGCTTTGCGCTTATGTGGTCGTGGTAGCTAACGATTGCAGCTGACGTACATATGTACATGTATATGTACATAGAGGAAGATTTGAAACTTGAAATATTAAACTGAACACGAGGCTACTAAACTAGACTAAATTGACAAAGTTGGCGGTGCGCACAATTACAACGTAACGGAAGTGTCGTTGCATGTTCCAAATTAGCAGCTAATGTAGGGAACAAAAACACATTGTGGAGAATTAACAACATTTGTTCTCAAATTTTCAACGTTGCATCTTCCAAATAATCATAATAACATCAACATAATAATAACATCGTAAATAGTGCATGTGCAAAGCTTCTGTCCGTTTGACCCACGTAAGGTTTACCATGTGTGCATACGCCATGTTTGGAAATGCGTAGCGTCTATATCTTAAATAAGAACATAGCGCAATTTGTTCCTTTATTAAATTAAGTACAACCTCTAAACGGATACACTTTCCCCAAAACGACCGTGCAGGTCGGCAGATAACGACCGTTTCGAATTTTATCCACGTAAAATACATCTAGTCTGCTCTAACGTCGCGCTACTTAAATAAATGAAAACGGAGGATTCGGGAAACGGAAGCGATAGAAGGAAGACATCAAGTCAATTAAGTAATACAGCCAGTCGGCGGAATAAACACTGCCACTCCGAAACGCCAGAAATTGGAGGAAATCTAGTGGTAGTGTAATAGTAGGGTAACGGTCTTTTGTTATGATGGTAAATAATGTTGTCGAGCCCTTTGTTCCTTTCTGTATAAGACGTTTTCTTAATTTAACGAGTGCTTCTCATCTGATGTGAAGTACTTTTATCTCTAATTTGGTATCGCAGTCTAATGTGGTTTGTATATAACGATGTTTTTTTAGAGGTTTTAGTCTTCTATTATACGGACACGTAGGTGCGATTTTGCATTCATTTCCTTGTTTCATGCTGATTACTTACGACAGCATTGATCTTTAAAAATAGTCTACCAGAGCAGATCCATTTAGTGGTAACCTTACGTTTACTTCAATGCCCACGCGCTACTCATTTTGCTTTTGAACTGCCCTCGATGCACAATAATTATGCTATAAGGAAAATTTTCCCTTTTAATAGAATACTTTCTTTATAATGTGAATGCACTAATTTAAAAATTCTGTTTGCTATACATAATCGAATAAATAAAGGCAAGCAATGCTCTTTCAAAATTAAAAAATTCATGGAGTAAAAAATGCTAATTTTACTTCGTCAATTATTTCAACATTTTCTTTTAATTTGCTGAATCAAGTCCTAACAGATAAAACTTCACTAAAAGGTAAGTATTTATTTGTACGTATCCGATATATGAGGCCAGAGCGATATAGTTACACATGCGAAAGGTCCATCGGACACAGCACGACTAGCCAAGTCTTGCTAATGCATAAACGTTAAATAAGATCTTAGCCCATCAGCATCCTTCCAGCTTTATCCAAGATTTTTTTTTTTTAAATAGGAGATCTTCAAAACAGGGACTTTTTAGAATTAGGTTCTATTTTATCCGAGCAATCTGGATTTGGGCCCGGTTTTAGAGCAGGAATAAATAACCGTGAGAAACGCAGCCCGGGGAATGCTGCGTTTTGTGATTGGCGTACATTGTGAATAATGTTCTTTCTAACATAGAAAAGGATACGAATGTAGTGATGTATCTTAACTATTGCATGAATTTTGACACAGTAAACCATGAACTGTTTCTAAGCATTTTCATTTATCTGGCACATATAACATGGAATAATGTTCCTTTAACTAGGAAGGTTGCATAGAGAAATCTAAGTCTCCTTTCTTTTCAATGATCTTAAATACCGTGAACATTACATGTAAGCTGACGACGCGCAAAATTTATCATTTCTTCGGATATCTGATGCTGATTTAACTATGGAAAGAATGAACGATAATCTGAGACTTACTTCCGAAACTCTTCTAATGCACAGAATAAATTTGTATCCAGAATTAGCCACCTCCGTTAATTCTGTCAGTAAAACCTTTGAGCGATGTACTGGCTAGAGATCTGATGTTTGAGAAACACGTTACATGCGCTGACTTATGCCAAACTTAAGGTACTCTATCTGTAGGATTCTGTAGGATTGAGACGAACTCTGTGTTAAGCGTTGATGGTTCCTCATTTTAATTATCGCGACACTAAGGTTATTGGCACGAGACACATCTGAGGTTCATGAACAGCATAAGCAACTCCATCGGATATCACGCGCTTAAATGGCTGATCTCTATGTGTGCAAATCTATTCTTTTTCATGGTGCTGAGCAATCAACTAATTATAATTTGCAAAAATATGCCTAACATGCGGCAACCGTGCTAGTTGTATGCATGAAAAGATCGATCATCCGTGAATAGTTACGTACCTAGAAGCATCATAAATTATTGTTACAAATTAAATATTTGCCGTACACAAATGGAATATTGATTACCAACACGCTATGCGCCAGAGAAAACGGCATGAAATATTGATATAGCCGCAATTCGTATCGTACCGTAAGCAGAGGTTTCGTAGTTATACAACTTTTCTCCAAAGAACAGATTTTCGTAAGTATTTTTTTTTTCTCGTCTTCGTTGTGAAACATATATTCACGTCTCGAGCGGTAAAACGTATTATTGGGAGTATTTCGCGAAACAGAAGAAAGTTACCACAACGACAAAGAATTCGCGGGGAATGTCAGAATGATATACTGTTGATTATGACAAACTTTTTCCGTGAATTAAATTTCTTGCTTAGTGCTGTGTGTTTATTTATGTCCTAAGTAAAACATATTTTGGGTCCGCTAAAAACACCCTTATATTAGGGAAAGGGCAGTTGTTTGTCGACTGCTATTGTTTTAGAAACGTTACCAACTTATGAAAGGTAACTAATAGTATGTAAATGGAACGTTCAATTTAATAAAGTGACTAGAAACGATAACCAAAATAGTGTTAATATAGCTCATGGCTAATATCATTCACGGTAAAAACAATCTCAGGAGAGAAAAGCAATAGCCGACGGATATGTTTCTGCGTTTGGAAGTTAGTGGCATAAGCTGAGCTGAGACAAACAGCGATGTGAGATAGGAAAGAGCACTCAGAGTAACGCTGATTACGCTGAGTATTCAGAAACGTATCCGTTAGTTAGTGCCCTTCTCTCCTCACATCTCTTTTGCCGTAAGTGATTCCATAATACCATAGCGTAGCATGCTTAGTGCTGTGTATTTATTTATGTCCTAAGTAAAACATATTTTGGGTTCGCTAAAAACACCCTTATATTAGGAAAAGGGCAGTTGTCGACTGCTATTGTTTTACAAATGTTACCAACTTATAAAAAGTAACTAATAGTATGTAAATGCAACGTTCAATTTAATAAAGTGTCTAGAAACGATAACCAAAATAGTGTTAATATAGCTCATGGCTAATATCACTCACGATAAAAACAATCTCAGGAGAGAAAAGCAGTAGCCGACGGATACGCTTCTGCGTTTGGAAGTTAGTGGCATAAGCTGAGCTGAGACAAAAAGCGATGTGAGGTAGGAAAGAGCACTCACAGTAACGCTGATTACGCCGGGTATTCAGAAACGTATCCGTTGGGTAGTGCCCTTCTCTCCTCACATCGCTTTTGCCGTAAGTGATTCCATAATACCATAGCATAGCATGCTTAGTGCTATGTATTTAGTTATGTCCTAAGTAAAACATATTTTGGGTTCGCTAAAAACACCCTTATATTAGGAAAAGGGCAGTTGTCGACTGCTATTGTTTTACAAATGTTACCAACTTATAAAAAGTAACTAATAGTATGTAAATGCAACTTTCAATTTAATAAAGTGACTAGAAACGATAACCAAAATAGTGTTAATATAGCTCATGGCTAATATCATTCACGGTAAAAACAATCTCAGGAGAGAAAAGCAATAGCCGACGGATACGCTTCTGCGTTTGGAAGTTAGTGGCATAAGCTCAGAAGCAAACAGCGATGTGAGGTAGGAAAGAGTACTCAGAGTAACGCTGATTACGCCGGGTATTCAGAAACGTATCCGTTGGTTAGTGCCCTTCTCTCCTCACTTCGCTTTTGCCGTAAGTGATTCCATAATACCATGAGCGATATTAGCGTTATCTTGGTTATTGGTTTGTTGTAACTTAATACTAAACATAACATTTTCCCTCTTGCTTAAAGAAAGAAAAAAGATTATTAGAGATCTAGATGTTGCGGTGGTCTCCAAGCGCAATAATTTCGTTTTTATGTACTTTCTACATATGGATTTTAGCACGAGACTCAATTGACTTTCCTGACTATTGTTACTATTAATTATTATGGGTATTATTACCATTGCAGTTGGGCCATGGCACAGATGCCTTTGATCACTGAGACCTTAATAGATCTATTGTAAGAAAATGCCCTTGTATGCGTTAAAATAGATGGAGTCTTTTAATAAACCTTAATACTACTCTACAATTTTTTTTCTTTTAATTCAATAGATGCAAGAAATGTTGGTGTCGTGTGCGATTAATGACAACACATTTGCATAGAATGCGTTCTGCCGTCTTCAGATCTTCTTGGGATAGACGACAGATTTAATGTTCAGCATTCGTATCGCGATGGAATATCTTCTTATCTTATTCGTAATTTAATATCGGCATGGCGCAGGTTAGCTTTCCTGCTGTCCCAGATACAGCAACAATAAAACAGGATTAACGCGCGCTGTAGCGAACGCCATATACATCATTCCGTATGATTGAAACGTTATTTATGCGAACCAGCTATTACCTGCACTACTGTATACATACATAACGTCAGTAACTGCAATCGTTGTAAATTATCGCGGTCATTTTGCGAAGAAATATATTGCCTACGGTAATAGTAATATCGCCGATGGAATAAATGGGAAAATGCTTTTATAACAAATTTCAATTTCGACGATTGCGAGAAACTAGCAGTGTGGCTAAAAATTTTATATATACAGGATGGCTCAGAAGCATTAACCGTTTTCAGCAGCGATAAGTCAATTCACTATTGAGATTTTCACAAAGCTTGATTTTTTAACAATTACAGCATTATTCCTTTTAGCACTCAGTTGAGTGTAATACATTCATGTTACACCGCAATAAGGTGAAATGTATTTGTGAGATACGTTATTCAGTTGTACAGATGTAACTTAAGCAGATTTTTCAAAACTAGACATAATATGAAAAAAAAATAAATAAATTAAGATCGATTTGGAGCCGAATTCATTTTTTTATCGAATCCCTTCGAGAGATGGAGCAAATCCGGTCAAATGCAGTGTTGGCAACCATCTGAAATACACGCTTTCAAACAAAAGC
>LR736876.1:3535038-3607930 GCA_902654985.2 Oryctes borbonicus
AATGCAGTGTTGGCAACCATCTGAAATACACGCTTTCAAACAAAAGCCGACATCGTCTAGTATCTGCACTGATTAGATAATCAATCATTCAAGCATCAAACGCAGACAACTCCATTATAATATCCTATCGCACAATACGAAGTTACTCGCAACCAGACATGTTCAAAATCACGGATTGCAATATTTTTGTCGGGATTCCTCATATTCGTAACGTAAATTGAGTTTTTGCTTCGCTGTATAGACAATATAATATATAGCGCTGGTAATTAAATCTCTCGGGTTCTAAACACCTGATTCATACATGAGCGATGCACGGATTCGTGCCGGTATCAATAATAACAAACAACTGAACAAAGACGAACTGGCAAAACGAACCCAAATTTGCTTTCTACAAAAAAGTCCTTAACTAAGGTGCCCCTCAAAGTATCGATAAAGAATCAGAAGAAGAAAATAGAAGCGAGGACGGATGTTATTGCACGGAGATAGACTGCAGTATATTCATATTTAACTTTTTTGATATTTTGTGATATCTCAGCACATTGATTGTTTAGTATGCCGTATGCGCTGTTACTCCATAAAAAAATCTTGCAACATAGTCACGCACCGGTTTGAATTATTGCCGATGCAGACACTCCACACCAAACGGTCACATTTTCGGCAGCGCAGTATCTGAAATTCTGTTTATTAACGTAGCCTTCTAAATGAAAATGAGCTCCATCACTCGTTATCAACCGACTGAAGACATTCCTAGAAACCGTTTGCAAAACTGAATCCAAGCGGTTTTGTCCCCTTCCTTCAGTTTTTGAGGTACTTGAATTTTGTAAGAGTGGACTTGCAAATCATTTTTCAATATTCGACGAAAGCTTCTCTCCCAAAATTTTTAAAGCAAATGCAAGCTTAGAAGCCGAACATGTGGGAGTTTGTTCGTGCTCTCTTAATATTTGCCGATGCAACGTTGCCGCGTGTGAAATTGTGTCACGTTTCGGCACTCTCCCATATCAAAAAACTTGAAATTCTTGCCTAAAGAGTCTTTGCGTCTGCACGATGCTCTCTGCTTGAAGAACTTCTCAACATCGAATACTCGTTAATATAACGTAAAGCAAGCTATTATAACATAAATAGCAGACCATCAGTGCAAAACTGATGCATACGTGAGAACTAGCTAGGTTAATTTTCAATCTATACTCAACTAGAGATCGCCGGCTGGACCCTGTATGTACACTGCCGTTCAGTGAAGTTCGGTCATAGAATAAAAATCTATTATATCACACTGTATATATTAATACATAAAATTAGAAAAATATTAAGCATACACTCTTTTCTAAGGGACTAAAGCCATAAATTATTATGTAAAGTAGAAAAATATTGCGACAACCACAATAAAGTCCCTTTTATTATCATTCCAAGAATTTCTCGGAAGTACCGATCTTTTGAAACGGGTCGTTTGGGGATTATTAACGAACAATACATTTAGGAAATATACCGCAGCATCACTCTTGTTTATTTATCACAGGCGTAAAGATATAAATTTGCTTCATTTTACTGTTAAACGTGTGTTGGTGTGCATCTGTCGTTTTCTACAGCCTACCAGTGTAGAAAAACATTCACGTATTATTACGCTGTTTGAAGAAGGATATTCAGGACTGCAAGTTGCTGAAAAAATAAATATGAGAAGTTCAACAGTAAACGACATCATAAAGCGATATCGGACAACTGGAACTATAGAAAATCATGTTCGTCCTGCAGCACCTACGAAAACAACAGAAGCTGAAGATTTGAGAATTGTATTATTAAGCAAACGCAATAGAAAATTAACAGCGCCACAAATAGCAGCCGAAGTTAATCGCGGCCGTGAAGAACAAGTTTCGGCGAGTCCGGTAAAACGTCGACTTCAACAAGCGGACCTTCATGGACGCATTGCCATTCGAAAACCCTTATTACGTCGTGGCAACAGAGCAAAACGGCTACAGTGGGCCCGTTCTCATCTAGATTGGTCGTTAGATGACTGGAAACACGTGCTTTGGAGTGACGAGTCAAAGTTTGAGGTTTTTGGGCAAAATCGACAAGTTTATGTCCGAAGATCTAAAACGGAAAAGTGATCCCGGACTGCATTGTGCCTACAGTGAAGCAAGGGCGCAGTTCTGTGTTAGTGTGGGGATGTTTCTCCTTTGCTGGGACGGGAGATTTATGCAGAGTGCAGGGTGTAACGAGGAAGGAAAATTATTTTGCAATACTCCAGAATCATGCAGTGCCATCAGGATTGCGTATAATAGGCCGTAACTTTACATCCATGCATGACAACGACCCAAAACACACTGCGTTAGTGTCTAAGAACTATCTAAAGGAGCAAGAAGAACAGCACACACTGAAAGTAATGACATGGCCCCCACAAAGCCCAGATTTGAACCATATAGAGTTATTGTGGGATGAACTGGACAGGAGGATCCGAAAAATATGCCCAACTTCACAAGAACATTTACGGAATATTCTGCAACATGAATGGATTAATATTCCACAATCCGTTTTACCAAAACTTATGGAAAGAATGCCTAGAATAGTTCGAGCGGTGATAAACAGCAAAGGAGGTTTTTTCGATGAAAAAAAAAATATAATGTTCAGTATGTTTTATTAGGCCAGAATAACTTTTTATTTATTTATTTTCGTCTTTTTTACCTGTACATACAATACAAATTGCATTTTGTTTTTAGTTTCGTTTGTTTCTGTAACCTTTTCATGTTTTTTACTAACCGACCGAACTTCTCTGAACGGCAGTGTATGTACCAGGTGTGTCGGTAATTCCTTTCCGGTTTTTCCGGCAGATCTCACTGGCCATAAGTATGAAATGTTATGATTTGATACATATGTAATTTTATTCTACTGACATTAACCTTAAAACTACACAAGTTACGTTCCGCCAAAATAACAGCGTTATAGATTTATAATTTTTTGAAAATGTCGAGTTTTGTGCCTGAAAACGTGCATTTGCGGCACGCATTACTTTTCTTGTTTCATCAAAAGAAAAAAGCCGCTGAAAGTCATCGTTTGCTAGTAGAGACTTACGGTGAGCATGCTCCAACCATAAGAACATGTGAAACGTGGTTTCGACAATTCAAATGTGGTGATTTCAACGTTCAAGATAAAGAACGTCCTGGTAGGCCGAAAACGTTTGAAGACGCGGAATTGCAGGAGCTATTGGATGAAGACTCAACACAAACTCAAAAACAATTAGCAGAAAAGTTGAATGTGGGCCGAGTAGCAATTTGTGAACGATTACAAGCTATGGGAAAGATCCAAAAGATGGGGAGATGGGTGCCACATGAATTGAATGACAGACAAATGGAAAATCGAAAAATCGTTAGTGAAATTCTGCTTCAAAGGTATGAAAGGAAGTCATTTCTGCATCGAATAGTAACGGGTGATGAAAAATGGATTTATTTCGAAAATCCCAAGCGAAAAAAATCATGGTTATCACCTGGCGAAGCTGGCCCATCGACTGCAAGGCCAAATCGCTTTGGTCGCAAGACCATGCTCTGTGTCTGGTGGGACCAGATTGGTGTCGTATATTATGAACTGTTGAAACCGGGAGAAACAGTTAATAGTGATCGCTACCGACAACAAATGATCAATTTGAACTGTGCATTGATCGAAAAACGTCCACAATACGCTGAAAGACATGATAAAGTGATTTTGCAACATGACAACGCGCCGTCTCATACAGCAAAACCAGTCAAAGAAATGTTGAAATCACTTGGATGGGAAGTTTTATCGCACCCGCCGTACTCTCCAGACCTGGCTCCATCCGACTACCACCTTTTCGCATCGATGGGGCACGCGCTTGCAGAGCAGCACTTCGCCGATTTCGAAGAAGTTAAAAAATGGCTCGATGAATGGTTTAGCTCAAAGGAGGAACTGTTCTTTTGGAATGGCATTCATAAATTGCCTGAGAGATGGACAAAATGTATAGAATCAAATGGCCAATACTTTGAATAAATAAATTTTAACTATCCATTCTAAGTAACGTGTTTTCTTTAGAGAAAAAACCGGAAAAGAATTACCGACACACCTGGTATAGTACCTACTTAGCTTGTCCTATAATTGAAGTCTCTGTTTGACAATATAATTATATTCTATTTTATTTTATTTTTTGGGCGTCCAAATCGCGTAACTGAACTGTTTTAAATAACAAGCCCGAACAATCGTCTGCTACGAATAACGGGGTGAAACAATAATATATTCGTTAAATGTCCCGTAACTTATGCAAACATGATTTTAACATTTGGATGCGTATGCTATAGTGCGGCTACAATATATACTCTCCCTCTGCTTTACATACACGTACATACATATAGCATTATTCGAAAACCCTTCTATATATGTATGTATTTAAATAGTATTTCTGCCTTCTCCATTTATCGGTGCTTCCTCGACGCTTATATAATAACTACTTTACATAAACTGATATGAATATATTCACAAACAAAATTTCTGGGTGGTAGCGCGTATCATGACGCGCCCGTATAGTTTCTAATAATAAAGTTATATCTACCATATTCATCTCCAAACATACTCGTGGGAGTTCCAACTCGCGGGAGGATATTTCGTTATTTACTTATGCATTTTATCCTTTCGAATCTATCTAGGATATTCCAATTAACATAATTCCGGTAAGCTCAACTCTATCTAATATCTACTTAATAAGAGTAATTACAATACCTAATTACTATAATTTTCACGGGTCGCATTGTTTCAAATTACAATAGTAGCGAACCTTCGCATAACATTACTCAAATTGTAGGCAATTATATGTGTAAATGGTAAATCCAAGTTACTTAAGAGCATTTGAATACCATGCAACGTAATTAATTTGAATTACTTGAAACAATTAATAAAATTATTGTTATTGAGATCAAAGCGTAGTGAGTAAATTGTCCGTTAAAAAATGTATGTAAATTAAATAATTTCGAATAAAAATAGTTTGCAAGCAACTTATCTTGCTCTCACTCGTCTTAACTGAAGGGATTCTCCATATTGTTAGGTAACGAGTAAGAGCAAGCCTCCAAAAATTAATTCGTATTGCTACTCAAACAGATATATCCGTTTTATTAGCGTTATATTTTAAAAATTATTTATTATTTCAGGTATATAACACACGTTCACATAAATCATATTCTAAAATAATACCGACGTCCATCTCAATATTTTCACTCCGCTTCAAGGCGGTAAATTAAATTTCTCAACCGCAATTGTTTCAAGTGCGAAAAAATGCTCGTCGTTCTTCTTTTTCCGGCCAGACATCATTCATCACCACCAAGCGTCCCCATAAACATCCGGAATCCTTCACTACGACGTCCTTAAAATTTATCAGATGTAATTACGCGCGATACGCTTGGTATAATATTGTGCAATCCCTTGCGCGCAATCTGCGAAGTTTTTTATTCGCGTTTTTCTTCTTTTCGTGCCGTTTAACAGAGCCTTAATCGAGCGAATTTCTGTGACGTAGTGAAACTGTAGGATTAGACAACGCTGTATTACTTTTCAAATAAAAGCAAAATGTTTGTCATTGTAGAGTAAATACTCGAACTGGGAATTCTCTTCAAGTTTTTTTATTTATCAACTATGTACGTTCTATAAGATGGCCATCGATATCGTTGTCATGTTTGATTTATGTCATTTCAGTCTATTTTTATAGAACACGCCCGCCACTACATATTTTTCGATGATTTAATAGTTAATAGTCGCTATAGATTTTCTCTTGTAAAAATTTCGCTATACCTAATTTGGATCGTTCTTTAGTAAATTAAATATGAAACTGCACAGATAATTTTTTTGCTAAAATGCATAGCAGGGCTGTGACGAAAAAAAATCTCTTTTTTAAAATAAACTATATAATACAGAACTCGTCAGAAAATGCCTAGAAACGATAACCAAAAAAATATAATGCTAAGATAGCTTAGCTTCCTAATGATATTAATGGAATAATGCACAGCAAACGCAACAGAAGGAGAGAAAAAAATTACACTAACACACGGACATGTTTTTGCCTACCCGGCATCATCAGCGTGGTTTCGAGAGTAATTTTTTATCTTATTTATTATTATTTAATTATGAGATAAAAAATTACTCTCGAAACCACGCTGATGACGCCGGGTAGGCAGAAACATGTCCGTGTGTTAGTGTAATTTTTTTCTCTCCTTTTGATGCGTTTGCCGTGAATTATTCCATTAATACCATAAGGAAGCTAAGCTATCTTAGCACTATATAATACAATGTATGCATAGTTTCCACATTCACTCGAAGTAAACGCAATATTCGAAGGAATATGAAGATACAACTTGTAATGCGATTCTTTTATATTTAATTGAGGATTTACTAACATCTCCGAAGTATTATTTTGTGTGTTTATCCACGTTATGCATTGCTTGAAGAAGCCCATCCAGAAAGTTAATTCTTAAACATTTCTATTTAGCTAAATTGCGAAACTTTTTAAACATCTTTCAGTATGTTCTTAATAAATTTGTTGATACTAAGAACTTGTACGCAGGAAAATGGTGATTACTTGGAACAGATGATAGAATTGTTCAAAAACATTTACACATTCGCTTCATAATATTATCGCGAATAAACGCGTCGCTGTTCTCTCGGTCAATTCCAGAGCGTCGGACTTTGATGCTCCAGATCAAACACCGGAAGGACAGTTAGTAGTAGGGATTAGATAGATTATAAATATAAGTACTTTTGTTAGAAGAGAAGACTCCTTGGGAAGTTCTTGAAGTTCTTCTCGGACTTGGGGAGTTCTTGGACTTCGAGGGAAGTTGTTAAACTTCTTCTCGAACTTGGGGAATTCTTGGACTTCAAGGGAAGTTCTTGAACTTCTTCTTGGACTTGGGGGAGTTCTTCAACTCCAACTTGACTGTTTTTAATAATATTATATTAGATTAATAAAGCTGTGAAAGTGAAATCAGGAGTTTCATTGATTTACAATGGTACCCTAAGCTGCGCACCTAACAGGTAGGTGGATGTTTCTTTAAGCGAGTATCTACCTCGAGCTGGTAGTACGTGACAATATCCCGGATTAAGTTGGATTGCATGAATTTACAGAGGCACTAAAACTAACATTGTGAACAACTTGTTTTTAATATAAACAAATATTTTACAAAAAAAGGTGTAGCAATGATAGCTCCCATATCCAATATAATCGCAAAATTATTGATGGGAGATTTAGAAATTAAAGTAATATCGCTCTTAAACTTCAAGCCAATTACTTTCAAAAGCTACGTGGACGATTGCTTCACAATAATCCCGTCAAACAAAATTGATTTAGACTTAACTTTAACAAAAAAAAGAAAACCAAATATTAACTAAATGGCACAGGAAACCGACGTCGTTAGGGAGATACGTAAATTATAGCTCAATCCAACCATTATGTCACAAAAAGAATGCATCGCACTAATTGCAAAAAATAATAACCTGCCGAAATATTTTAATAAAATATTGAAGCATATAGTACACAAAGAGTGTGTAAAGAAAACAAAATATACAAAATAATAAACACAAAAATTTGTCTTAATCCCGTATGTTAGTCATTTGCCAGAAAGAATTAGAAATATTTTACTCCCATACAATATAAACATAACATATAGGACAAATAATAACCTAATAGTTTGGCATGTAAGTGGCATCCAGCTATACCAAATTCTAGGAGCTACACTTTCGGATAGGACAGCTATATATGTATTTAACAATGTAGTAACAATAACTGAAGTACCTACAATAACTGATATGGTATAAACAAGCTCAATGACTGTACTATACATAATCTGCGCTTCTACACAACTTAAATGAGATGAATAGGTTCTCCTTCTCCCAAGGCTCACACGTAGTAGTAATAGAATAATATGCTCGAAGGCACACCGCAATAATAGACCGTCCTCACGAAAGGCAGCGATGAAGAAAATTCAAGGAAATCTTCGCTGAAATCCAGAGTAGATTGCGATAGAGAAGTGCTGCATCACGCAAAAAATATATATTTTACTTGAACCTCTTACGTAGTACACGCAGTACATCTGAAAATATTATTAGCGATTGTGGGCCATTACGAAACGTGAAAGTGGCGCGAAACGCAATGAACAGGTGTCTATCGGAGTAATCGAGAGAGTTGTATTCGTTATTTTAGTGTAATTTTATATTTGCTCTAAATTGGGTTGAGTTTGTAATCGGAAAAATGGTGTATACAATCTCGGATAAAGTGATAGACAGGAAAGTGCAAAATAGTGAAGATGAAGGGTAATGTTCTTGTTTTCTTAACCCATCTATTATATTTAGTTTTAAAATAGTTCGTTGCATCTCTATGAATGTAATAGTTTACTTAAGAATCTCAAAATTTTGATTTAACACAAGTAAATTCATTATTTCATAGGTCTTTTGAAATAAAATTATTAAGCAGTCTCTATTTGCTGAAGAAAATTTTGATTTATTTAATTTAATTTTTTTAATTTGATTTACTTTGATTTAATTAATTTGATTTACAGGACATGAAATAAGGAAACTCAAATAAACACCTAACCTAAAGTAGTTAAAAAGTCATTTCAATACAGGTCCAGTTAGCTTCCAATCACTTATAAAGTTACAGGTGTTATTGTAGACTCCCATAATTGCTATAATAAATTGCAAATAAAAACCTGGAGTTAATTCTAACACTATTTGTACGCTTCTTTGGTGCCTCATTTTAACCATTTGCACTACGTTTAATTTTGAAAGAGCATTAATATTACTCTCAAAAGTGATACGTTTATAATCCTTTCATTGTTTAAGAGTTACACCTTCCTATATAATAACAACCCTTTAGGGAAGGTTTCAATTATGTATAACTAGTTACATAAATAAAGTACCATACGCTTATTTTGCCTACTCGAAATCAATTGAACAGATCGACTCTAATTTAATTTGAGCTACATTTTTGTTGTGAATGAACATTGCAATATTTTTTATAGTCGTGCTTTTCGCCGTATTACGCCTCATCAGTGCAAATTTGTGAAAGGTCGTAGTGGTAGCATAAATAGGGGTGACGCAGAAACATATATAGATGAAAATATCACCAATCATGTAATTTGTCGAAATTTTTGCAAACAACTTCTACAATTGCTATCAGGAATTGCTGGCATCACGATCTATAAGGGCTGCGAAGATCGACTAACAGCTTAATCAGCCAGAGCTAACGAAAGTAATAATGAAGTTAGACTACCACCTAACCAGAAGTATTATTATTATTATTATTATTATTATTATTATTATTATTTAAACGTATTGAACAACACAGGTAGGCATATACATACATACGCAAAAATTTAAATACATTTATAAATATGCACTTCCCGTCCCAGGTCCGCGTGAGTCTCGATTGTTTCACCCCGGACTAATGGTATTCAGCGCGCTATTAATTGCTTGATAATATTCTAATTTACATATTTCGGGTGTCCTGCATTATTTTACTTTTTTTTTATAGATGACGATGTTCATATCCTTGAATTTTTTTTTTTTGTATTGTATGTGGTTTAATGCTTTTATTTCTTTAGCCAGCTAGTTATACTGCGCTGTTGCTTCCATTGTAGGAATTTTTTTATATTTATTACTGATGTTACTCGTTAGCTTGTTTTTAGTTTTTGAATGCTTCTATATACCTCTGTTGTTGGTGTTCTTTTTTCCATCTAGTACATTACTTTTTAATATAATGTTTTGTTGTCTTTATTATTTTACTTGTGTTTCTGTTTGTTGTATTACTTCATACATTTATCATTGTATTGTTAGACTATAATAATTAGTTTCACCAGTTTGCTGTATAATTCGCCCCTCTTAATGAACGGAGGTTTTTTCATCTGTAAAACCCTACCTGCCATCACCGAATCGAAGGTGACAATTTATGTCGAGGCTTTTACGCGTGTAAGATCCCGTATTGGAAAATGTTAATTTCAACGATTTCAAAATTGAAATATGTAAAATATACTGCTGGATACTCACACTACGCATAAGATTCTTCAGTACTATAAACAATGATGCAAAACATAAATTGTTTGCAACCATTATACAAATGCAAATACAAGATAGACGTAACAATGTTTATCCTTGGTCTAGATATCGTTTCAAATAGACGATTTGTGCCATAAAATGTCACAGTTACGTACTTTATTTATTAAAATATTGTTTTATTAAATTTTACAACATTATAACCGATGTTTCAATTAGACAATGAAGCACGTTCCATTATAATTCTTTGATAAGAATGTTATATAACCGATAAGCGAAATGAAAGCGTAAATTCTAAGTAGGTTCACAATAGAATGTTTACGATTACGCCGCGTTTGTTTACAAATCAAACACGGACTGGGACTTTTAAACGAACAGGGCAATTTAAACTTCAAACGTGTTTATTAAGTCAAACATATTGTTATTTGTTATCAAAAAAAGTTGTAACAATTTTGTCTAATGAACAGTGAAAAATAACTTGTCGATCACAGATAAGTGTGGTAACGTTACAAGGGAATTTTGAAATATACAGCATGATTCATCTAAATGTGGTACAAAATAGGTGATTACTTAAATTAGTAAAACTGATGTCTAACTCTCTCTAAAACTTGAGGTGAAATATCCCATTAATGTTTGTTCCTCAGAAGGAAGTCCAGAGGTATAAAATCTAGTTGGCCTCTCTCCGCCCTATCCATTTATTTGGGAAGTTTTCATTTGAATGGTTTCTCATAATTACAGCACAAGGGAGATGTTACTCAATCTTGCTGAAACCAAACATTTTCACTTGGTAAGATGGGATCTATTACATTTAAATATAAATTTGCCAGAACAGAGGCAACTTCATCTCTAAAAATTTGCCCAATTCTATGGTTGCCGATGATACCCGCTAGATGATAACCTTCTGAGAATATTGTGTATGCATCGTATGCATCCAATCAGACTTACTTCCAATACTTACAGTTCTGCCAATTTACTACCCCGTTCAACGTGCAAGTTGCTTCCTCTGAAAAAGGAATAGAATTAAGAACTGCCGTATTTATGTCCATCATATCATATTATCATATTACACTCTGCGATCTGGATCGTCTTCTGTTAGTTCATGGACAAACATCATTTTGTGTTATTTTCCCGTGTATTCGTTCTTGAATTCTCTTCAGCATTTAACAAAGTAGAGACTTTGACATCATCTTCTAAGACATGAATTTTGAACGCGATATATTAGGTCAGTCAGGATACTTATAATTAAGTTATCATCCAAATTTCTATTCGATAAGATTCTGTTAATATCGCGTTATTTTCTAAACATAAAATTTATTGTTAGGAGGTAATGTCATCACTGCTATCAGGTGGGCAACAGGCCAACTGCTAATAATTTACTAAAATGGCGCTTCATTTATTTTTGTGTTTTTGCAAAAGTTATCTATAGCTATCTTACTGTATGCGGCATTTACATGAGTCATCTTGTATATTTCATTTCATTTATTAAAGGCTGACCGGTTCGAGTATTTCATATAAGACTACAAAATACGTTATAATTAATTTTGTTCTATAAATGATTACCACATGACTGAACGCAATTATACGAATCAATTGAAATGGACTGTTCGGTGATTTACAATTACTGCTATTACGTAAAAGAAGTAGATCGAAATATATCACGTCAATATTTTTTTGAGGCTCAATACACCTCTACGTATTTCGTAGTAATTACAATTAGCAAATTGTTTCTTTCCCAATCACCGTTACGTAATAGTTACATTTTTTTATTATTTATTAAGAAAACCACAGAACATATAGTTTTAAAAGTATTCGACTTAATTCAATGGCGTTTAGCATTGACCCCCTCCATACTTTTACAAGCTAACTACGCCATATCTTGTCTTTTTATCGTTAGATGTCATGTAATGCAATTATTTTCGTAGTCAGCAGCAGAAGGCGAGATTAATTCTGCTATCCTCAATCTTTTATGGTATAACCGGTTGCTGCTGTCGCCGAAGTTTCAAAATATTACCGTATAGATGGTTGCGCACAGTAACAACAGAAGTTTTGAGAAGCTTTGATATTTTGCCAGGGAAATTATTTAAAACAATAAATTTTAAGATGGATCTTTTTTTTAACAGATTTAATTTTTTGTAAATTAGTTGCAGTACTGCAATCGTCTTTTATTATTATCAGCAGTCTCTGCTTAACATAAATCTTGTATGATTTAAACTTATTTCAATGTAAAGTTCTCCATATTCGAATCTGGAATAAATTTAACTTTGACGCCTCTTTGCGTATAGAAATTCAAGGTTTATTATTTATCTAGAAAATAAATATCTTGTTTGTTTTCCATTTAAATTCCTGTTAACACATGTAGATATTATGCGGTTTGAACGATCCAATCTCCATTAATTTTCAATTCAGATCTAGAAAAATTGTAGGATGTGGCTGCTGTTGTTCTGGGTACAATTGTGAATATCTTGTACTGGCTATTGTTGTATATCCATTCAATAAATAAATAAATAACATAAAAAAAAACTGCCAGCTTTATCTAATCTTACAGTGTATTTTTTTGTCAATTAAACTATATTATCAAAGATATTTGTCAACATGTTGTACATGGTTACAATTGGAAAGGAAATTCTTTCTGGCGATGTCAAAATTAATATGTTACGGATAAAGAATAAGAAAATGATAACTGACGTCATCGAAATTTTATTTTAAGAAAACGTAGAGATCTTTAGATTCATATTCATTTAAAAAATTTATCTGAAAAACTTCCATCTATCAATTGCCTGCTTTTTCTGTTTTATTTTCTGCAATAGTCCTAGTAGCTAGTCGCCATGTTCGTCTATGATCAATTATAAAAAAAAAAGGTGTCAACGAATGGAAGGTAAATGTATACGTTCAGTGATAAAAAGAATACATGATATATATATCAGCCTTGAAACGGATTTTTCAGGCCTAGAGCTGTCTGATTCTCTTCCAATCCTCCCTATCTTTTGCTGTGTCTCTCCAGTTACAAATCTTCTTCTCTTTCAAATCTTTCTCTACTGCCTCACTCCGTCTTTTCTTCGGTTTACCGCGTTTCCTGTTTCTTTCGGGTTTCCTCCAAGCCTACATCTTTTACTTTTCTATTGGCCTCCATCCTTGCGAGGTATCTCAACCATTGCAATCTTCTTGCTTTCGCAATTTGTCTAGTAGGTTTATCCCCAAATGGTTTTTACAGTTCCGTGTTCATCCTTCTCTCCCAGCCGACCTCCGTATTCTTTCCCCCAACAATCCTTCGTAGTATTTTCCTTTCTTGGATGTCTAATATTTATTGATTTTTCTGATTAAGGATCCATATCCCGCTTCCATCGACTAAATTCGGTCGAATCACTTTTATATATTCTTATTTTTCTTTTGCTTGGTACTTCTCTTGATTTTAGAACTTTGTAGAGCCCTCGTAGGCAACTTGCATTTTTCAATCCGCAGTAATACTGTTACATACGTATAATCCTTTACTTCTTGAAACTCGCATATATTATCAATTTGTGTTTGTACTTGTACTGCTTTTAAGTTCTATGAACTTGGTTTTCTTGAATTTGAATTGAAATTCAATCGTTTCTATCGTCCTAATAAGTTGTTTTGTGATTCTTTCCAATTCTTTTCTGCTTCTTCAGCAGTATCAGGTTGTCAGCATACGCCAGGCATTGATGGCTTTTTTATATCATATAATATTTTACTATAATTTCTTTGCTTTGTTTGAGGACTTGGAAACAAGTTACAGTGCTGCCAAACACCGCTTCGTTACCTCATCCCAGTTCATCCCACCCAATAGAATCTAAGCCTCCCTCCTTGCATGCTGCTGAATACTGTCCGATAACTGTTTTACCCGAAAGCAATAAATTACTCTTAGTTCGATGGGGATCCTTTATTGCTATAAGTTGCTCGTATCGGAAACGATTATGTTGTATGTATGTGGCCGCTCGATCCTTGAGAAGGGTTCACGCAATCGCGTCAGCTCGTATCTTATAATCTATAAGATGATTTTCTACTAAATTTATTGCAAAAGAAATACCTATAGCGACAAAAATAGCTTCATCATAAAAGCGCCATTAATAAAATTCTTCAATGTATGTACCTTACCATTAGGCGAGTCTAAAAGTTTTAAATATGAGTCTAGAGAACTGCATCTGAGACGGTTAAAAATATCTTACTTCCAAGAATTAATCATTTGCGATATAATGAAATAAATTTTATTACTTTTAGTTCATTAACAAACAATCATGCTTGTCCATTTACTCGACACATAAACTGAATCATTTATATTTTACTGGTTGATGGGCGTTCGGCGGAAAATAAATAAACAGGGAAAGAAAACGGACTACGCAATATTGGCTGAATAAGAAGCACGAGGTGGTAAACCTTGAATAATACTCGAATTGATGATTTTTACTATTAAGAACGTATACTATATTATATTTGTTGCATATGCAAATATACATAATATACAAGGTGTAGCTTATATTATTCATAAGATATAAAAAAGGTTGGGAGTTACCCACATGTGAACTTGACACACAAGAAATCCCGCGGATATATGCCTCTCTCGAGAAAGAAAACCTTTTCTATTCTTGATCCGATTGTGCGAAGTGATTGTGTGCTGTGGTGTGGTGGTCCGGTATAGAAAAGGACTTCTCTACCGGTGTATAGATCCGTTATCCAGAAGGAGGTATCTATAGGCCTTTCTTCAATATTTTCGATATTACTTTTTTGGAATTAAAGAGGTGTAAGTAGATATACGAAATGGATATTATCATCTCTGCTGGCTATTACATTCCTATATGCTTATTAATTCGGCAAAAACTGGACAGAATGCTCGGCAGTTGAATGTAAATTGATTTGCTATTAAAATAACCATGTTGTTCAGGAATTTTGTAATTAATTATCATCAATCATAATATATATCAAGAGATATAGAAAAAAAAATACACATCCTTGAACTACAATCACCTAGCGCTCACCTAGGTTAGACAGATCGATAGAATTTAATACGTATGGACATACTTTCGATTTTGAACGGATATCCTAAATATTGAAGGTTTTTCATATACAGTGCCTTCGATTAAAAGTATTCTACCTGTTTAATTCTTTTTCTACAAGAGAAGTCAATTATATGCAATGTCCCTCTTCTGTATAGGTAATAATTATTATAAGGTCCAAAATAATAAAGTTAAAAAAACCAAATTTATTAAAAAATATAAAAAAAATTAATCAAAAATTAATTAAAAATTAATATAGTTCTAAATTATAATGTTTAAAAGCTAACTGAAAAGTAATTCTACAAAAAATTTTATTTTATACATAATTCTTGTTCAGTCATGTGATATTTACTTTCTAGCTGGCCTGATGATGTGCCTTTTTGGCACCGCTCATAGCAATTTTTAATTGAATAAAGAATTTGTGAAAGATAGGACCCACTTTTTTGTTTCCAACCTTGCGATGAAGAACTCATACAGAATCACCATCGATTATTAGTAATTATTACATTATATACCCCAGCACCGCATTATGTTTTTAAAGATAATAGTAATAAATATACAGCGTGTTCAAATTGTATAGAATAATACTGAATAATGCTATAGATGCTATAGTAATAATAATAGGTTATAATTTAGCAAAAGTAGTCTAAGCTAATTAAGGACAAAATCTCCTCATACATGTGTAAAAGAACATGTATGGCAGCGTTTTTACTAAAGTCTTACAATTGTCTTGCTTTCAGTCCCTTGAGACGTAAAATTTCATTACATTACGGTGTTAAGGGCAACCAATATAAATAACTCGTAAATCGCATTTACATCCTCCCAATCAAGGCGGTAGTAGTTTCAAACTTAAGTAAAAAAGTACTCTCTTACAGCCCGCGGACAAATATTATAAACCCAGCTGAAAGAGAGGTTTCTGCCCTAGATCTGCAGGAAGACTTTTTTAAAGATATTTTCTTCCCAGTCAGTCCCATTTATTATCATTATTTAATTCATCATTAATTTGGCAAACGTTCTCGTTTGTGAACATCACTGGTTAAAGTAGCGCAGGTTATAATTACATTGTTTAGCTAGAATACACAATTTTTTCCACTTTTTCCTAAATTCCTACATCAGTTTTACCTAGTAACTCTTCTTTGTTTAGATTCGAAATTTCAAATCGTCACTCTAAGATCATTAATGTCAATATGTTTTGTTTACTGTTATCATAGTAACCAAATTATATTAACGCAAGGCACCATTTTGGATGTAATTTGCAAATGCAAAACAGGCATTTGACTGCAAGTAACTGCTTGAATTCAAAATTTTGGATTAATATATCAAATCATCATTGTAACCAAACAATAGTAACACCAGAAATCACTTGGATGCAATATCAAAATGCAGAGTTAGCGTTTAACTGTAAATATCTCTTTTATTGTCAACGTTAAACATATGAAACTAAACGTGTTCCGGGTTTGAACCGTGTCATGTAACCCAACCAAACCCGGAACACGTTTAATTTCAATTGACACTGGCCGTGGAAGCCTACGTTTTTATGTTAAACATATGCATCTCTACAGAGAAATATTAAAGGTACAGATTTTTTCTACCGTGGATACAGACAAAACATATAGCAATACTGAACATCCTGTATGTTTCATATTTTGGAGATTGGAGACAAAATCGTAAATATCTTAAAATCCATTTAGAAGTAAACATGTGAAACCTACATTACAGTGGTTTATTTCTAAGTGGACGTAACAGCATGCGTCCAATTAGATTAACCTCACCCCTGTATAGACCAGAAATATTTTTATAAGATGAAGTCTATTGCGGTATCAGAAAACGTTAGCTTCGTATTATTCATACATCTACCCAACGTTCATATTATTTCGATACATATAAGGAGAAAGATAATTTTAAGATAGAATCAACATTTTTTTAATATGTCGAAAAATATGGACATTTTAACACATTAACGGCCCAGCGTAGCGCATCACATGTAATGCATGGAAAATTTATCTGGTATCTTCAAGCATCACAGGTGTTTCATTTGCAATGGAACACGCTCATTCATAAAATGTACGAACGCACTGAAAACGTAAAAAAAATGAGTCAATATGTTAACAAGCAAATTAGGATATTGAATAAAATAAATTACATTATTAGTAACAAATGCGGATATCAATCTTACATCCGTATTTATTAGAAAAAAAAACCAATGTAAATATTAATGTACGTATTACCGTCCTGGAATTACCCAACATTGTTTCATATCCTCCAATAATAAAAATTCACGAAATACTTTATATCATCCGTCGCATTAAACTCGAGCACTTCCCAATTTAAACCTAATAATACCTCGTTCATGAAGATATTAACTGTTCCCGACACATTTTGTGGTTACCTATACAATCGCCGCAAAGTTTCAACCGCATATTTAAACTTCTGCAAGCGCCAAACTTCATGCTTGAAGTTCCCTTCCTTTTCGAAAACACGTCTCGTATTACACGAGAAAGAACTAATTAAATTAGCGCCCGCATGACGAAGTTAATGCATTCATAGATAATGAAAGAAGAAGAAAGGAACAAAAAGGCGCTGATAGGAAGGAAAGAAATCAGTAACAAAGTTTTAATTTTCTCTAATGTTCCTTCATTAGCGCGACTATAATACTCGATTACAGACAACTTATCGAGTCTCTGAGTAATAAAATAATCGCATTAAAGAATGAACGGTCTAAAAATAAAACTCGATCTATTAGGCTAACGGAAAAAAACAAATATTTAGCAAGCGGTAGACGAATCGGGGAAAACCAATTATTTCGATCATTTTTGCATCATATCTCTTTTTTATTTCTGCAAAGTTCAACGGACTAATATATTTATTTCATCTGCGTGCGTATCGCATAATGAAAGTTATCGCTTGTGCGGAATTAAACTTCAAATGCAATTTGAAGGACGAAGACAAGGTTGTGCACGAGCTTTACGCTATACTAACCAGTTTGCAATTGCTACGTTATATTTGTTATGTATGTTCGCCGAAGCAATAATAATTCAAAATTTTATCGTACAAACAGTCAAAACAGTAATAGAACATCTTGCCTTCGATTCCCATTCTTTGAAATTAAAAAATATCAAAAAACATTGACAATTTAATTTAAATTAATTCGTAATAACACCGTGGTTCCACGTATAAATTAAACAAACATTGCCATACAATTTCGTAAGCGAATGTGAATCATTTATATAGTAGTCTGGCTTATTAATATTTAATACTATTAAAGAAAAAAGAACATGAATTAATATAAAAAAAATGATGTAATACACACTTAAATGCAATACTGTGAGACAAGTTTCCTTGGACGTTTTTCAAGGGCAATAATTGGAATGGAAAATTACGCCAAAGGCAAGGGAAACTTATACGTTAAAGAGCAATTGTAACAACAATCACGAATGTCTATGTACGCTGATACCCACCTCTGATGTCACTATTGTTAAAAAAAACGTTTGTTATTATCTCCAGCTGTTGCTAATTTATCAATTAATACATGTAAAGTTTGTGTATAAATGTAAATCTGGTCATTAATTAAAAGGAAAAAAAAATCAACGGTCAGAAGCCTTTTTGTATTTAAACAAACTAATTTTAGTCAAAATGCCTCCCTTATTTTAACGTACATCAACAGATCCTTTCGGAACTAATTTAGGGATTGAAAAAAAAAACATCTTTGGCTGCTTAACTTTTAAATCGGGACCATTAGAAGATATAGGATTACACTAACACAGATCCACCACCGTATCTTATGGTTGGCCGTAAACATTCGGAGTTGTACACTTCTTCCTTTCTACTGGCGCCTTTTAATGCCGAAAACGTCGATCCATCGCTGTACCATATTCGCCACCAACATTTCTGCGGTCCAATCTTGGTGTTCTCTTACACATTGCAAACACTTTTCTCTATTATCGTGGCGAAATAGTAGTTTACGAGTGGTAACACGTCCCTTAAGTCCTTGCTTAATCAAATGCCTTCTTATGCAACAAGCAGTTACTGACATCCTCGTCGCAGTTTCGAGATCAATCGCTGGTTGTTTTGAAGATTTTCGACGATTTCTCAACGATCTATCATTTCTGAGTATTCTTAATTTTCCGTTCACGCTTTTGTTTGTCTTCAACAGTGTCTGCTTCGTAAATTTTTTTAATCGACTCCTTAATTGCTGCTTAAATCATTCCTGCTGGCGTGGTGCCCGAATCTCTCTGGAACGCGTACTTTGCAGTAGGTAATCGCTTATTTGTGTTTGTATCCTTCTTTCTAGGATTTTAGAGTTGATGGGGGGCAGATTAGTCTATGGTTTTCCGGTTGTGTAATAGCCATTCCTCTTTAGAAACGCCACATTACTTCTTCCGTTTGACAATTGTTACCAAAACCTGATGCTTTGTTGTTATGTAGTTCTGCAATTATTTTAAATTGTCTTTTCCGTTCTGAGGTTTTCATTATTACTGGCCGTTTTTGGGATCTAGACATATGGTCTTCTACTAATTTCTTTCCAATACGTGCGAAATATGTATTTATTTTATTAGTTCTTTCTTTTTGAGTTGTTTGCGTATTCTGCGCACTCTAATGTAATTGTACCTTTTCACTTTTTATTTATTTATAAAACAATAGATGTAATTGTACCTCTTTGACTTTTGTATTTTTGCAGATTTTCATAATTTCTTTTCATGCTGCGTAGTTCCCTAATAACGATTGTCGCATTGGCCCATTTGATGTTGTTGTCTTCGTGCCAAGTATGCTGCGTCAAGCACGATTTTTTTCGTTTTCCCTTTGCTTACTGGTTCTTTGATTGTCATCTGTAGAGGACCATTGGTCTCTCCAAAATATTCGTATAATATTTTCTATACGCAGTTTTTCGTTCGCTGGTTGTTGTCCGGTTTGGTATCTGTGAAGATTGTGTTAGTCGTCCTTATAACCGTTCAGCTGTTGATTTGTTGCCTAGCCTTTTGATTTTTTTTTTTCTGAAATGCCTTTTACACGTGGTAACACAGACCCCACTCGAGACAAAACAAAGCAAGCAACATCGTAAACCAATCCCGCAACAGATTTCACACCAAAAGAAGTACGACACACAAACGGTAATAAGGGCGACTAACACAACCTAATCAATCTTTGCAGACTCAACCGGGCAACATAAATTAATGAACGAAGAACTGCTAATACAAAATATTTTCTGAATATGGACGACCATATTCGGAGAAATCAACAATCTTCTACAGGTGAGAACCAAAGAACCTAGGAAACCGACCAGCAAAAGGGAAGCACAACACGTTTGGAATCAACACCACAACATCAAATGGGATCCTTACATAGCGCGAAGAAGGTAAGAAACTGCAATGCCAAATTCTATAAGCACACCAAATCTAGACCTAGAGCATTAAAAATAATAAAGAAGGAAAGAGAAGACCCACAACCGTGATAACACGGACGAAATGACAGGTTCACAGTGTCGTAAGGTATATGCTACTGCGCAAAAGTTGACGCTTGTTGAGTCGATGGGATTTGATGTATACATGCTCAAATAATAAACAGCCCTACTCAGGACCACCCCGAAGACGACAGTAGATACGCTGCCGAAACATACTCATGTAATCTTTAGTACTGCAACAACTATACACTATATGAAATAATATATTAAAGTACCTATCTATTTACCATTATCTACTGCTTTAAAAATCACGAGAAACATATAAAAACAACGGAAAATCCAAGTTTGTGGCTAATATCACATGGCATGTTTCGTAAAACAATATAAAATTCCTGTTCATACGGAGTGACTAAGAGTTGTATGACATTTGCGACATCAGATATGGACATCCGTGTACATACATTGTATATCATAAATATATAAAATCTATATGTTGTATTGCCATACCAGCGACTCTGAATTGAATACAAATACCAATTTTTCAATTATGAATCGCTTCGGAATTTCATATATTTATAATATATGCGACGTCAAAACATGCTTCTTATTCTGATCCTTTAGTGAAATGGATTCTCGCTTTACCCGGGTAAAAAGCAGCGAAGAAGAAGAGGAATTCTCGCCAAAGGAACAATGGAGGATCTGGAAGAATATCATCGTGGTCGGCGCCGCCTTCATGATACACTTTACCGCATTTTGGGGGGCTTCCAATCTTCAAAGCTCGGTGAATGCGGACGCGTCGTTGGGAACCTTTACACTGGCATCCATCTACGGATCGTTGATTGTATCGAATATTTTCTTACCGGTGATCATAATCAAGTAAGTTTTTGATTGGTGTAATTATTTAAACCGCCAGGCTAATGTTTACGGCAATAGAGATATGTTTCTGCTGTGATAGTCTGTTATTTACTATTGTGTATAGCAAACATATTTAAATGTGTTTTACTGTTTTTGCTTAAATTATTTCTAAATTAAACTTGACTTCTGCATATTATGAATAAATTTAAGATTTAAAGTTGTAATCATTTGAAATAAACATTGCGTACGTGCTAAAAGGGATGTGCATAAACAAGTTACTGCGTTGAGTAACATCGTTATGCAATGTAGCGTTTACAAATAACATTAAATATGGATTTTATTAAAATTTAATCTGGTTAAAACAGTGAAATGTGAGGATACGACGCTACTTTTTTTATATAAAAATTAATAATAACTGTAAACAATATTTATTAAATATTTAAATTATTAATTATTAAATAAAACAAAGTTGTTCCAATACCTCTATATTTCTATAAATGTAAACGTATTCAATATAATTTACAGAAACAAATAAAAATAACAGGCTATTAATGAAATACGTCTTACAAGGACATTATCGACGTTCATATATATTTTCGTCACAGGTGTAGTAAGGCAAGGCCAGAAATAGAAAATCCCACCCAAAGAAAAGTACTTCGTAACTTGAGAAAAAAGTAAAATTGATCAATTTGTGACTTGTCTGTTACTTATACACAATTTGGAAAGCATCCTCCTTCATTATCATATTGATTATGTTTAGTCTTATGTATCATATTTTAACGGTAGAGCGATATTACTTTTCGGCGCAATTGTACAAATACCGAGTTAAACGCTATTGGCTAATAGAGACTTCGCTGATCTTTTTCTAAACGATATTTTCATAGACAAAAGAAGAAAATAGTGTTGCGGAATTTATTACAATTAAACCTAGCAATTCAAAATAAACTCCAGCATCTTCTCTCGTGCCCTAGCTTGAAAGTCAACTTCTCAAGGTCAAATGCTGCATATTTATTAGACAATATTACAATATTATGGTAAATTCCTTCGCGATTTCTAAAATATTGCCTTATACAATAAGATCATAAAAAACGCCTTTGAGGGGACCATGTTTTTTTTTAATTCCTTTTATATTGGTCACATCTACATCCAGCAGTTAAAACTTGCTCAAAATTCAAATTGTGTTTGACATATTTGATGGTAATGATGTAAATAAGTCTCTGTTTAAAGCGTAAATAGTTAATGTGGTAATCTAAATCAATAGTAATAAAGCCGGCAGAATAAAAAATTTTTCTTCGAGCAAAAGTAAAATAATTATAGCAAATGTTCAAAGTGATCACCTTCGTTTCAATACAATAAATCCCTGTCCGTTGTTTCATGTTGTTAAATACATCGAGAAAGATCTACCACACGATTATCAAAATACTTTGCAATGTTTTATCAGCTGTGGCATTGTCTTGTAGGAAGTATCCATTCCTTACTTCGTCATCATACAACTTCAGAAAAGGTTGCTATAAGTTATTACAATATGTTTCCGCGCCTACCGTTTTATGAAAACACAATGGGCCAATAGTTCTCCTCCGTGAAGCTGCTACCTAAACACCAACCCTTTCAGAATGTAATAATTTCTGCCTTATGACAAGGTTTTTACTGGATCATATACAAATGGTTTGTTGGTTAATAAAACCATTAAGGTTGAACCTAACTCCGTCTGAGAAGAAGAATTTGTGAAGGATGTTGAGTCTAACAACAAGGTTTGCGGTCTTACTACACGGATTTTACGAAATTTAACAACCCACCGAACAGTTTTTTGATATAAATCAAGATATTGCACTGCAAAATGTGGAAACTGAAGACGAAATTCATCCATACACTGTTACTTAGGATAAGACCATTCCCCATTCTGTTGCTTTTATCCACTAAGAAACTAGCTTTTAATGGTAAATGTTTGGTAATCTGCAAAATCGTCAATAAGCATCAAATGTAATTTGCATTATCAAACTTGTCAATAAATATCAAATGTTATTCGAAGCTTCAATCCTAGATTTAACTATTAGATGTAGTTTGTAACCAGTTTGTAAGCATAAGGAACGATAAAAAGAAAAGATTATCCAAGGGTCAACTTACTTTTACGGGAAAGAGTTAATCAAAGAGAAGAAAAGCTTTTCCTGCTAGTCACGTGAAAAAAATATATAAACTTTAAAAGCGAACGCACAAGGTTAGAAATTTAAAAAATTTTCTTTCGAATCTTAACAATAATCGTTAAATTGATGGAGGTACTTAACAAACACCGAAACGAAGATTTAATAATAGTGTTCATGTAGAGAAGTAGATACACAAAATATTTCTATTGATATTAAAATACGCTTAACTTATCTAGATGGTTAGGTTGTAAATGGACAATCGCCGTTTCATTCATGACCTACATGCCGTTCATGATATCGCAGTTCTACCCGCGATTCTACACGATGATCCCGGCCGGCTTAATGGTAGGTTTCGGTGGAGGACCTTTATGGTGCGCGAAATGCACTTATTTGACGGTAGCCGCCGAAGCGTATTCCAAACTAAGCGGACTGACCATCGACGTAATCCTGCCGAAGTTCTACGGCGTCTTCTTCATGTTTTATCAGTTTTCGCAAGTCTGGGGGAACCTCATAAGTTCAACAGGTAAGACAACTCTCTCCTAGAAATTTGGATATCTTCGAGTAAGTACCTATCCCAAATGTACATAGAGAAGCGGATGGATAAATAATTGTTCATATCTCGGTCAAAATACGTACAGATTAATTTGTGTATTGAGATCGTCTTTAGAGCACGATCTGAAAAATTAACATACTAAGAGGTTCGAGATCAGCTGCCTTAAGGATAGTACAAATGTCTTTCGGGTGATGTCGTGTAGTTAATATTTTGCTTGACGTTTCGCTGACCATGCTGTCAGCTTCTTCAGAAAATTTCTAAAGACTGGTGTTGTTGTCTCTTGCTCCTCGTTATATATCCTATTTCTGTTCCGCTTTGCTGATCCATAACCGTTCCGCTTTGCTGAATCATACAACAACCGACGGGATTCAGCGGAACGAAACGGTTATGGATCAGCAAAGCGATCAGCAAACAAAAATAGGATATATAACGAGGAGCAAAAGACAACAACACCAGTCTTTAGAAATCTTCTGAAGAAGCTGACAGCGTGGTCAGCGAAACGTCAAGTAAAATATTAACTACACGACATCACCCGAAAGACATTTCTACTATGGATTACGGTCGTGAAAGCCTACACTCAACTATTGCCTTGAGGGTAGACACCTATTCTAGCTCCCGAACGCAGAACATATTATAATAAATGATAAAGTAAGACGAAAAAGAAACAAATAAACTTTAAAGTCGTGCAATGAAGGTTAAGGTTAACTTAGACTAAAACGTGCTCAAGCAGGCAAATAACATGTACACATCACAAATAGGCTGTGAGCTGGAAGCCTTGAAATCTTAAATTGACATTATCAGTTCTGAAAACAATTTTGCTCGGCCCTTTGTAAAAAGATATTTTTTGGTAAAAAGGAACTCAACCCTGCCATCTAACCTACCATGGCAATTCTATGAAATTTATGCATGCTATAGGTAAACCTCCAACAAGAATTCTTCAGGCGCTGAATTTTGGTTTTGTCAGTGCTGTCCAAACGACTGTAGTAGACACCCACACAAAAATTAAGACTAGAGATTCGCTAATTTTCAAATTACAATAACCAAGCCTTAACAAATGAGAAACAAGTTTTAAAACGAAGTTTAGCATCTAAGTAAAGCCTCAAATCACTCGCACAATCTCATACACTAATAACACCATTATTGATCTTGATATTAGGCATGATCTGGTACGACCAAAAAGTAAAACAGGAGTTTTTTTTGAATTCATGTGAAGGCAGTATATAACAAGCATTTGAAGATCATTATTTATATAAGAAACAGCCTCATATGAATCCCCAGCACTGAAAGAATAATAAATCTGTGTATCGTCAGTGTAAAAATGATACTTGCTGTAATGTAAACATTTAACAATATTAAATGTATAAACAATATAGAGTAATGAACCAAGAATACTGCCTTGAGGAATCGGAAATGCAATAGGACGCGGTGAAGGCAAAAATTAAATTTCATTTTTGCTAAAGCCAACGTGTCTCAAAATAGCAAGTAGCAATAGTATCGCAAGCTTTAGGGTAGTCTAATAAAATCAACACAGTAACTTTATCAATATGAGCTACCGCGTATGACTGTTGACCAAGTAAGATTTCATTAATCTCCAAAAATGTTCGAACTTGAAAACTAACTTCTTTCTTTAAAGTTTTGGCAATAGCGTGAGAATAGAAACTGGCCTTAAATCAGAAAAGTCCAAAGGGGATTTAGATTTCGGCATATGCTTCGGCAATGCTTTTTTCCAGCAGTTAGGAAAAGTCTCCAGCAAACAAGTATCAATGATATATGTAATTGTAGGTAACAATTATAGGCAATATAAAGACAACATTTTAATGGAAACACCATCCACACCCATTAATTTTGATTTAATAGAACCAAGTAAAGCGCCAACATCATCTATAGATAGTAGAAAAAAATTAATTGAACGTGTTAACTTTATCATTAATGTTTGTTAAGCTATAAATAATATTTACTCTTGGTATTCCACAATTAAAGAGGTAGCAAGGTGGCATTTAAACACGTATTGCAGACACGTAGAACATGTAATAATTATTTATATTTACGGTCTAGCCAAATAAATTGCATGCTGGTCAGCTAGGATTTAAATCGACATTTGGACATTTCTCGGTATTTTTTTCCATTTCATTTCCGTATGCTAGCTGTTTTTTAGCCAGCTTAGAAAAACAGCTAGCATACGAAGTTTTAACCGAACCTTTTCTTCCTGCATTTTATCGAACAACCTTGAGTAATTTGTTTCATTTGCTACACATATGTTAATTAATTCCGTTTTTATTACGTATTTATATAGAACAGATCATATTCTATATGTATATAAATCATTTATTCATATAAACATGTACGCTACGCCCCAAAAGTTACTCATACAATTTATATTTAATAAAATGGATATTTTTCTGTGTGAGATTTACAAATGTGCAAAATATGTTGATGATTTCTATACTTTCTTTCGTATTCGATAGTTCTTGGGTTTCCTGTCGCTTCGTCCGCACATTCAGGTCTGGGATGAGGTAATTTAGGGCTGACGCACTGTTTTACAGTACCGTTATATAAACGGACGTAATCGAGAAAGTCATATTCTTTTCAATTACCTTTTATGTTGGTTGCAACTACATACGCAAAAAAAAATTAAGTTTATACATTATTTTTTGATACGCGGTGTATATGGGCGTACCTCCACAAATCGTTCGGTTTCCAGCTTGTGCCAATGTTAATTTATTATAAATTATGTTAATATCTTACAGCTGCACGCAATTCTAATCGCGCATGCATAGGCAATGCAGAATTGTTTGTATTCGATTTTGATTGCTAACACGTCGTGCTAATCTATCGAGCGTCACATAGACCGTGCTGTCTAATTATTGCGTACCAAGTTTCAGCTGAATGAGAAATAATAGAAAATATCATATATCTTTTCATAAACTTTACGTTCACTTGGCTCTAATTTAAAATATTTTCATGTAATTTCGTTGTTTCACTTTAAGCAAACTTTATTCCAGGTTTCCTGCACACGCAGGTCAATTCTCACGGCAAATGGAGGGAAAAATAATGACCAAAAATATACGATTCTTCCTCCGCTAAAGACGTTAAATATAATTAAAGGAAACCCGTGTAGCCGGCACATAACGATGTAATAAGCGAAATAGGAAACGCGTACACATCATTTTTTTTTTCTGCAAAAGAACGACTTCCCATTATCATTATCATCATCATTGTAGCTATCACCATCGCCTCCTATGGCCGGTAGCGCTTTGAAAAATTTTTCAAGCCTATCTGAATTGTACAGGTTACGGTTGGCGATGAGAGAAACGGTCTCCCGTCAAAACCCAACCTTTTTCGAGTAAACCTGGCGGGTCGTCCATTAGCCCGAAGGTTTGAGCTTTATTCCTGATAAATTGCCAGTTTTTATCTTAATTTTCCCGGAGAGTCGTTAAAATAAATCCGCCTAGTTTGTTAAAAATAAAAGTTATATTGAAGGCAGAAAAGCGATTTCTCTTCGAAAATTCTAAGTTAAACATAGATTTATATTGCCAAGTTTCCAAATTATATTTTTGTTTATCTTTAGCAACGTACTACAAATTTCATTTCGGAACTGAGCCGTAAAAACATATAATTTCATTATTTAATATACGTTTAGATATGGGCAAACAAGTATTACGTTGTTTGAAATAAATAATTTCGTTGATTTAGTTGCTTTCTTTACAGTTTTACCGAGTGGACCCGAAAGTAACTCCACGGAGTATTGCGGTGGCAGCTTTTGTCCCGGCGCATCGGTAGAGACCATCAATCCGAATCTAACGCCACCACCAGCGTCGAAGATCAATCTCATCGCCGGCATTTATTTAGCATGCATGGCGGCAGCTACTTTAACCGTTGCGCTTGGAGTCGACTCGCTTACGAGGTGAGTTTAAACCAATCCCGAAGCGCTCTTGAATCAATCTTGGCAGGGATGAAGACCGTAATCGTTAAGTGTCTATTGGATACACATGTCCTGTGAACAGATTACGTTAAATCTCGTTACAAATCGCCGCTTTAACAGCAGCTGTGACTAGATGTAGTTTAATAGTGGAAATTCGGAAATTAACACTATTTTGTGTTGTCCCTACATCCGTCTTTAACCAAATTAAATGCGTATGTATACAGTGTGTCTGCGGATGCAGTTGACAAGAGTGTTGACGAAAAGTTATTCTTTATGAAAAATTATGCTTTTCGAAGACATTAGTTTAAATTAAAAAAACATCAAAATGCCTCAGGAGGGAAGTGCTGTAAGGAAACGTCCACAAAGGTGTCAAATTAAGTAAAAGTCATTTGCAAAGAATGAAACGATTGGACTTTGGTCGTAGGTTGGTGAAACTTACCGCAGATAGAAGGTTTCGCATAATGATCTTTTTTTAATAATGAAGCAACGTTCTGCACCAATGGTCATGTTTCATCGCAGAATAGTCGTTTTTGGGTTTTTGAAAATCCAAACTAAAGTATTTTCAAACAGAATTTTTTTATAATCAAATCGTTGGTCCATTTATTAATGAAAATTTAAATTAACATGTTTATCTGCGCTTTTTTGGAGAATTCGCTGTTACCGTTTATTGAAGTAGAAATGCGACGCTACATTTTTTGGCAACAAAACGAGTGTTCTGTCTAGTCCATACTTCTGGTACGGCATCGGTTAACAAATCACTTCGGAGAAAGATAGGAAAATTGGTCGAATAAATTTTTCTACTAGATCTCTTGATCCTACACCGATAGACTTCTTCTTGTGGGGTGCTTTAAAACAAAAAGGTTTATGCAGAAGACCAGCAATGTAGTCTTCGGTGTATTTATTAATATGGGTGAAGAAATGTGTGAAACTTGGAAGGACCTATGTATAACAATAATTTTCAAAAACATTATTATGTTTACCAGTTCGTTTTTATTGGCAATCCAAAGTACAAAATCCAGTGCGCCATCCGCTCAAGATTAAAATTTTGTATTTAAGTTCAATTTTGGATTACAAACAGCTTTCTTTTTTCGTAATTTATTAACACCCTGTAAATTTCATCTTACTTTTTTTTCACGGTAAGCTAATTTTTGTGAAAAGTAGAATTTTTCGTCTTAAAATTAGTAATAATTATCAATTCCATCCAGACGCATTGTATATGTCTACATATTCGTAAATTTACTAGGTTGAAGACGTTGTTTAAGCACACATACAATGGCCATTGCATTAGTTAAGTCGACGAAAGTAGATCACGAGCCGAGAATGTGACGTTGATTAATTAACAAGCTGTTGTTCTCCAAGTACGTATTCATGAGGTATTCCATTGCAAGACCAAGTCGTAAAATTAAAACTAGTTGTTGAATTGGAACAACACAAAAAAAAAACGCATTAATGATTGTATGTTGTGTACACTCAGAAAAAGCATGGCGTTGATTTAGCAAAATCCATTTTGTTACTTTAGCTTTGTTGTAGCTGCTTATTAATTTAATTTATTGTATATATAAAGTTACATCAGGTGCTAAACAAATAGTAAATTGGAGTTCATAAGAATAAAAGGATTTATACAACAAATTCTAAGTCAACGGCACTAAACGCTTATTTCTTAATTTGGTGATTGCTCAAATAAAGCTTATCAATATCGAACTAGTTAAATGTCCTGCACAATCTGACAATCTCGGAAAAATTCATAGCCACATTTGTGTTAAATTCCGGTACATAATTTCGCACTATTCTCTGTAGCGCGCGGCAATCATATCTAATCATTAAGAGATTCGCATATACTAGAAAATCATTTTTTTTGCGCGGTGTTAATGATTTTAAGCGAAAATATTAACGTAAGCCATTAATGGAGATATCATTCAAACATTCTAAAATAACGTCATTTTAAGAATTTGTTTTGTACGTTTTCAATTCGGTTAATGCTGTTTTCAAATAGCTGTTGCATAATTTAATTGACTCTGACACCAGTGAAATGAATAACATCTTAAATACATGAACATTTTATTCATGTATTTAAGATGTTATTAATAATTAAATTACGTCATTTCAAAGACTATGCCGTGCAAAACGTTATAAACAAAAAACTGAGTGCGAATTGTCATTTTTTCTGAATAAAAGTATTTCATTTAAATGTAATTTAGTGCTCTTCAGCTCATTGGATAGAAGCATAGTTAAATACATTCTTTTTGCTATTAGTCAAAATTGAATTTTTAATGTACAATTCACCGCTTCAAATATATGTTTATCTTTCAGATATAACAAGAACAGGCAAGGTAGTGGCAGCGGTCTATCGGGCTGTAAAATGCTAGCAGTAACACTTAAGCATCTCTCAAATCCATATCAGATCCTAATTTTGCCAATAACGATGTTCATTGGAGCCGAACAAGCTTTTATAGCGGCGGACTTCAGTGCTGTAAGTACTCACATATCTTTTATATTTTAACAAACCTGCAGAATTCTTGAAAACGTCATATTAGTAATTAGTGCTGGTGATTAAATCAATTAATCGGTTAATCACAAATCGGTTTTCGGTTAACCACACATCCTGTAACAAAATAGAAGACCGGTTCTTGGAGCCGTTCCTAAATCAGTTTTTGTGTCGTCTCCTAAATTGGTTTTTGAACCGGATTTTCAAGCCTATTTTAAAATTGCTTTCTTGGACAAGCCGGTTGATCGTTTTTTTTTTCCGAACCGGTTTTAATTGATTTCAATTAACTGGTTTCGAAAAGGAGCAGTTTCTTCCAGCACTATTAAATCCTATCCTTACAGGCATTTGTGTCATGTGGTTGGGGCATCAACAATATCGGTTTCGTCATGATCTGCTTCGGCGTGAGCAATGGCATAGCGGCGATGATTATTGGACATTTGGTGAAAATAATCGGAAGGTCACCGGTAATCGCGTTTGGTCTAGCCCTGCATATTGCGATTATGATAACACTTTTGATTTGGAAGCCTGATAACACGAACAAATTAATCTATTTCTTAATGTCAGGATTGTGGGGAATAGCGGATGCTGTATGGTTAGTCAACATAAATGGTATGTAAATATCACCTTCACCAAACATCTTTTGCTAGTATTTTTTTAAATGCATCTCTTTCCAAATACTTAGTCCATACAATTGCCTCTATCTATACATCTATTTTTATACTTCCCAAATGCCGAACTAACGATACCCCTTTTTATAAAGTACCTATATCAACGAAAAGCAAAACAAAAACAAAAATAATCTTTCTGGCTTCAAAACGAACATTTTATCATATACCAATACATCATCATTATTAATTCATCATGTATTTTGCGCAGCGCTGAGCGGGATCCTTTTTCCCGGTGAAGAAGAGGCCGCTTACAGTAATTTTCGTCTGTGGGAATCAACAGGTTCCGCCATAACGTACGCCTACAATCCCTATCTGTGCACCAACGTCAAGCTATACCTACTCCTCGGTCTGTTGTTGATCGGCGTCACCGGCTATACGATCGTTGAAGTTAGCGAGAATCGGGCGCGCCTGAAAGAACTCGGTGACCTGAAAGGCTCGTTTGATCTACGCGAAGCTCAAAAAAGAGGAAAGAAGTCGGATGAAGTCGCTGAAAACTGACATCTACATAAATACGTATTACCTATGCAGATATCTGTAGGTGTGCTGTGATATTGTAGTATTTTTATTTTTGTACGATTTTAAATTTACGTTAAAAAAAAAATGAGAAATAAGAAATTTAGGCATAGTTTAAAATATTATATTTTTAAGATCAGTTGCAATTCCTTCTCCATTGTAAATATAGGTTTCTTTAACTCTTTTGCTCTGTAATTTTATTTATTGCTATAGCAGTCAACGAATTTTGTAAATTTTATATTAACAAAATCAATAAAATTTGATTTAAAATTATATATTTCAGACGCAAATCTATTCTACATCCTAGCGCACTACCCTTGGGGTAATCGATAAATAAAAAGATATAGAACTTTTCTTTACCGACAAGGAAGTCTTTGGACGATTATATAAGGTCTTATCGTTACCAGATGGCACTATGTAAAAGACTTTAATAGAAGCAGAAAGATTCCTGCCTTACTGGCTTTGTAGATTGAAATTTTAGATCCAATTTTGCCAATCATTCAGTAGCTAGCGTGTATAAAAAAACATCTATTAAGCATCAGACTAATTTATTTTAATATTTCTTGGAAACATTAAACATTAATGATTTGCTCTTTTTTGCGACGTAAAGGCTATCAAACTACCCCTAATAAGTTCCACTCAGTGAGAGACCATTTCCCGCGTAGTCAAGACAGCTAGTCAACTTTCAAGAAGGTGAGTCGGAGCTTATAAAGAATAATAGGCTCACATCAATATTATCAGCAGATCTAAAAAAATGTTTTTGATAAAATCTTAACATTTCTTGATAAACATAAAGTATTGAACAGAACACATCAGAAAATGCCTAGAAACAATAACCAAAAAATAATGCTAAGATAGCTTAGCTTCCTCATGGTATTGATGGAATAAATCATGGCAAACGCAATAAAAGGAGAGAGAAAAAAATACACTAACACACGGACATGTTTCTGCCTACCCGGCGTCATCAGCGTGGTTTCGAGAGTATTTTTCATATCTCTACCTTCTATCGCTGTTGCCTCACAGTTAATACCACAACTTTCAACTCGACATTTCTTGGCATTTTTTGGTTATTGTTTCTAGGCATATTTCTGATTTATTCTGTTTATATACATCATGGTAAGCCTGTCGGAATATTCACATGTGCGGTTTCCCAAAGCGCTACCAGCGTCGCCATCTCGTGTTTAGCAGTCATGTGAACTGTTCGAGGGATGGTTTGGGGAACCGGTTTATGTCGCTGCTTCCTGAACGGCAGGCATGCGTTTCTTTGGCACTAGAGGGCGCCAAGAAATGTCGAGTTTGTCGTTTTGAAAGTTGTGGTATTAACTGTGAGGCAACTGCGATAGAAGGTAGAGATAAAAAATATACTCTCGAAACCACGCTGATGACGCCGGGTAGAGAGAAACATGTCCGTGTTAGTGTATTTTTTTTCTCTCTCCTTTTATTGCGTTTGCCGTGAATTATTCCATCAATACCATGGGAAAGCTAAGCCATCTTAGCATTATTTTTTGGTTATAAAGTATTGAATACCGCTCAGCACGAAAGGTGGATCCGCAACCTCTGCGTTAATCCGTCTTCTATCGAAGCTCTATGAAACTATGAATTGCAGAAAGAAATGTTACTCTCTTTTTACGGTTCTCTCTAAAGCTTTTTGATCTTGAGAGTCCATAACCTAGATATGTATGGATTGAAATATGTTACCAATAATAATAATAATACGTCACAAGAACAAGCTATTTGGCTAAACATATTGTTACTATGTTTCACGAACAAACTAAGAACATTACTTAAATTAAATGCATTACCTAGTGCTACCCAACTTAATTTTTTTTGATAAAATGTCCTACTTTCATTATCCAATTTTTGGAATGTGCGCACTCTTCCTCACAATTGAACCCAACCAACTGTTATGTTTTCCAAGAAAGTAATCGAGAATCCATCTCCTTGGCTTATTATCTTTCGAACGAGCCCGAGCTTATCCTCCTAGCTTGTTCAGATGCCGAGATATAGAAGAGCCGTAAAAATTTGAACACAAAGTGATGACATTTTTAGAGGGCCTAAAATCGAAGGACGGAATTTCGCCAATCTAGCCAAACCATAGTCCCATAGACGCGTACTTGCGGAATAAAATTTCAACCCGCTATCTTTAACGGTTTAGCAGATATGGGCGTCTAAAGTTCCAGACCAACGAAAAACGGCGTCAGAAACGGACAGAAAATCGACATCGGTCCAGTTTTCGTCGGTTATCCCTTATATATGCATCCCTGATGGACGATAAAGAATTAACCGGTGAATCGATTGCAAATAAGCAGAACCCTCTAGCTCTTTTGGTTAGCGAGCTATGGCGCTTCAAAGTTGTAAGAAAGAATTTTCATTTTACGCCGTAGCGTTGGAACGGTTAAAAGCTAGATAATTGAAATTTCTCTGCGTTAAAGTGCTTGTCGAGATCTTTCGAACAGATTCAAGAGAATTCAGTTAAAAAAGATTAAGTTGAGTAGTGGTACTTAGCTGTTTTCTTTTACTTTTAATCATTCAATATTTACACACATGTAGCGTTGTTTTAATTGTTTTTAACATTATTATTAATAATTCAAAAAATATCTTAACAATTTAAACATTAACATAGAAAATTTTGAAGTAGACTAATATATCTTTTGCTGCTACACAAATTCTTAGCCTTTTGATTTTGGTACCATATTTGTTGTGAACTCTGCTAGCATCTTTGGAGGATCACATTTGTCACCTACGTACATTCAATTAAAAAAAAATATGATCTCTTAACTTTGCCACAAAGTTCAATTAAAAGTAAAACACGCCCTGCTTGAGTAATTAGAATATAACATATGGGATGAAACATTAATAACACTCTGGTTTATACCACAATTATTTTATTTTAATAATTATAATACATCTACATCACGAACATTTACAGTTTTTTTTTTATTCTTGTATTCATTTTTAATAATTAAATCTGTCTCATTTTACAATACTAAATTGCCATTATTAATTAGCATTATACTTTTTTATCTCGTAATACTTATAATCCAGCTCTTTCTTCTTTGTTTTTTTTTTTTCAATTAAATTGATAAGTATTATTCTAACCGTACATCATCATTGTCTTTAATGAGAATAAGAAGAATCTACTTTGACAACACATAATTTTCGTTTTGATAAGAAGATGTAATTAGAGGGGAATCTGTAAGTAGTAGTAAATTGTAAATTCCTAAAATGAAAGTTCTCCAACTGTATTCATTCTAATATGTATTTTGTTATAGTTATCATTGTTATTGTACATACGTACATTACTATTTCTTTTATGTATATACTTCTATCGTGTTATTACAATATGTACATTTTTTACTTTATTACGGATAATAATACTAGTATTAATATTATTCTTAATCAGCTAATAGGAACTTTGGTTTCATTCGGAGATTTTAGAAATCTCTTACTCGACATTTTTATCAACTAAAATCTAAACACTAACTATATTATATATGTATAGAGAACTCTATGTTTCAGAACTAGCTTTAAATATATACAATTTTCTTCCCTTATTTAGTATATATATTTTGCTTTTTTTTCACAAAATAAATATTGTACAAAAGATATTTCTAAAATAAATACATATTATTACTATATGTACGAAAAAAAATAATTTTCTTCTTAAAAGGCTATCACTAGGAGAAAAATACTACACTAAAAGAAACAAATTCTATAACTATTTATGTACAGTATAGCATATATTTCTATATAAAAAAAATGTTTGCTTAACGTCATTTAAATCTGGTGATTAGGATCTTACTGAAGAACAAAGACGATTCACAAAAAAAAACTTCGTTTTATTTATCACCATAACGATTTGGTCAAGTCTAAAAAAATATCAGTAATTATAATAACAGCCACTCCTTATTTATTACAAAAATGCGTATACTTCAACGTGGTCTCACCACTTACATTGTTGGATATGTTTTATTTGAATATTTACACAAGCACATACAATCGATTTTTTTTTTATTTTTGAATTTTCGGATGTACCTAAAATAAAAAATAATATATTTCTTATTTATCCTTTAGGTGAAATGGAAATTTTGCTCTTTAACCTTCTCGCGTTGTCTATCGATTAATAGCGATACTCTTCGCCAAATATGATAACGTAGATTTCTACTTCACAGTGTAAAGTGGAAAACTTCCAATAGATGCCAGCTTTACCAAGGATACGCAATTGGAGGGTTTCACCGGTGTAATAATTAAGGTAATAGGAAAGAAAACGGTTAGATAAATAGACCAGCAATAATTATAACGTAATTGCTAATTAAGGAACGTTTTAGAAAACTAGAAAACGTGCATAATATACAGGATGCGATGGCAATTAGATAATGAATGTTCTTTTTCACTTTAATTTCACGTACTCATTTTCTTGGATTCTGAATATTTTATTGGAACGGAATCGGAAATTCCATTACTGTAATAATACGATGTGTACACGGATCATTTGCTTAATTATATCTCGGCAGCCGCTGTTTCGTAATATGTACTTAATTTTCTTCAGGAAGGTACACGAATCATAAACGATTCTTTAAGGGAAAGTTTGACATATGCAGGTAATATCTTTATCACCTATATTATGTATGTACAAGAAATATATATATAATAGTATCGTACCAAATAGATTTGTTCAGGACTCAACGGTATCACTATTGTTATCCATTCATTTATATTATCCTGTATTGGAAAGAAATTTTATCGACTTTATTTATTTTATTGTTTTAGTACATAGAGCGATTGGCTTTTGTTTTCTTATGATTATCGATAATAACGCAATTCGTCGGAATCACAGGGTTTTTTTTCTCAATCTTCGAGGGTTACTTTTAAACCATGCCTTTCGACATCATTCTTACTGTGTTCTTCAGCGCTTGCCTCTTATTGCAGAACCATATCCGGATGACTTCGCGTTCGTATCCTAGCTGGTGCGCCAATCCGGTTATTTCTGTGCCTAGAAAACAAAAAAAATCAACATTAATTCAACATTTGCGAACTGTGGAATGTTATTATAGTACTACTCTTGAAGGAGTCCGTTAAACTGGCTCCAGAGTATCATTTTTTTTTAATTTGAAAATGTCCACGTTTGGTACCCATTTTCGCGGATTTATCCTGCAAAAGTTTTGTAGTCATTTCGTTTTCGACAGCGTGAAGTGGAGGCCCACTTCGTGCTGTCTTCGCACTCTCTCCTTTAATAAATTCAACCACGCCATGAATTTCTAGCCGTTTTTATGCTGAATGGTGTTGTTACGATATTATTCTGTGCTTATCTTCTGCAGATAATCTAGAAACTAGATATACGGGAATAAAGGCTGCTCAAGGTCTTATTTAGGAGCCACCGTAATAATTTTTAGATTTATGAAATTGTGCTGATTTGTGTCGTAAAAATTTTATCTCGTTTCCAAGAGGGGTATAGAGGATCCTTAAATAGCAGCCATCGCACCAATTCTTCAATTTTTTAAAATTTGATAATCGCAATATTCTGTTGATTTGTGTCGTAAAAATTTCATTTTCGAGATATTTGAGATTGAGAACCTCAATTTTTCGGTTTTTCAAAATTTTATGAGGGTAGCGTTCTGTACTGGCTTGTGCAGTAAACGTCTCGTTTTGAGCTCGTATCGTTTTCCGGATATTTGGGACTGAGCGTTGATCTTGACCCTTATTCAACAGGGCATGCTTAAAATGAAAAAGAAAAAGCATGAAAATGCGTCAGATTCCTAAAACATTTTTTGGTATAATCTTATTTAGCATTTAATGAAGCATTTATTATAAAACCAAAAGAAAGAACTAAAAGCGCCCGGCAATCGCGAAACAGAAAAAGTCATTAATTGAACAATTTTATGGATTTTATGAACTCTACCTTTCTCTTAGCATGTTTTGCTACGCTTCTCGTATCATATTCTGCAATTAACAAATACAACTGTAAAAATTGCAGATGCAAATAGCGATTTTTATACCCTTTTGACAAGAATTACGTAACTCATGTTTCGACATCGCTTCTGTTAAATTCAAAAGAAATATTAAGTGATTAGACGAATGTAAAAATATAAAACTTGTCAATGTTGCAAGATATCTTATATTATTATTATGCAATAAAGTGCCTAACAACAAAAATTGTATAATCACTGCATTTTATTAAAAGAATAAAGCAGTTGTTTCGACATATACAAACGAGACGATTTGTTAATGTTGAAGATGTTGTCAAGTCAAATGCGGGTCTCTTCTCAGTGTAGACCTCCACGTAGTATATAGCGTTTCCGTGCTAATGAATATGTATTGCCCTTTGTTTCCAATTTTGTCTAATGTAATGCCGAGCAGATAAATGTAAAATTGTATTAATTATTCAAACTCTATAGGTACCTTGGTTCGCACCGATTCTCGTTCTCGAAAACGATACGAGCAGAAAACGTTACCATTATCAAGTTTTCAAAAAATCTAAAAACTGGTGCTGGCTACTAAATTAGTCCCCGAGTAGCCCTCATTACGATATATCTTGTTTCTCGAAAGTGCGGGGACAGCGTGAAGTTGGCCTCCAATTCCGAAAATTGAATGAGCACAAGATTAAATTTTTACATCACAAATCAGCATAAAACGGTAGTGATGTCAAATTTAAGAGCTTGACCCTCACTTTTTAGTCTCAAATATTTTCGGGAACGGGTGAACACACGATAACATTTTACGGCACCAATCAGCACAAAACTTCAAGCAAATGACCGAACCATTCGGTCATTCGGTTGACAAAGGGGATTAATTAACTAAACTTGTGCGCTGCGGAGTATGACGACTCTTCTATCTTGTTTGCTTATCGACTCAATAGTCCTCGCTATCATTATTGTAAAACTTCAAATTTAAAAAATTCGAAAGTATGGAGACCAACTTCACCTACCATTCTTAAAGCCCTAACGCGATAGATCTTAAAATCAGTTTCAGATTTATACGAACAAAAATTTTTTATTCACTTTACTTACCGGAGGGATGCGTATTCCTTTCGAAATGAGCGTTGAGTAGTTCGAGCGCTTGCGGCGTGAAGGACGTCCGTCGTTTTCGTTTTTTCGACGGCTCGATGCCGATAAAGTCCGTTAAGTGATTTTGGCCACTCTTGTATCTGGAAAAGCTTTTACACATTATTATTCGCGCTCTTCATTCGCGGAAAAATATTGAAATCGAATCTTTTATTATCTATTAACGGTTCTACCAACCTTTCTTCCGCTTCCTTCATCCACCGCTCTAGCACCGGTTTGATCTTCTGGGCGCTTTTCGGCGTTATATCCAGCTTTTCGAACCTGCAAGATGTTTTTTTGTCTTTTGTATTAAACTTAACCAACTGGGGTTAGATAAAGACAAGTATTTAAGAGATTATTTTGAAAAACCAAATTATTTCAAGAGACCCGGCGATTTCTTTCTATTTTATATACAACGTGTCCACTTAGTGCGTGAATGGTAGATAAAATTATATTTAAGTATACAGGGTGTTTAATTTCCGCTGCAGACGGATCATCAATATCGTTGCTAAGTTTCATTTCTGTAAACGTTATCTTTTTTGGTACAATTTCATCATTTGCTCTAAGTAACCATCATTTTCCTAGTAGTATAGTAAGTTAACCAGTATATATATATATATATATATATATATAACTAATAAATAGCTAAAATAAGTAGGCAAATGTTTATGAGAGTATTACGTAAAAGGAATAGATTTATTAGCACCGCACACTATGTTTTTTTCAGTAATAAAAAATATAATACAAAATATAACAAGAATATCATAATCCTCATCCTCTTGTACCTTACGTGTCGAGGTTACAAATTTCTTCCAATTCGTTCTATTTTTTGCCTGAGTTCCAGTTTTTTCCCTTTCCCTTAATATTTCTTTTGCTTTTGCTTTCCATATCCCTTTCATTTATCTACTCTCTGGCATTCTTAGTAGATGTTCAAACCAGCTTAGTTTTTTCATTTTTCATTGCTAGAGCAGCTGACTACCTTCAACTATTTTCTTATTTCTACGCTCATTATCTTATGTTCTTTGAATTCCCGCTCTCTTTCTTAAGAATTTCATTTCTGAGGCTTGTATCCTTTGTCTTACCTTATAGATCACTTTTATTGGCTTTTCTGAGACTAAAAACGTTCCATGTAAAGTATAATACGCATAGTTTGCGGATAATTGTAGCTGCTAACTTGTCCATCCTCTCTTCTTCTCAACATCTTCCTCCTTATTTTGATTTTGATTTCTCGATATTCATACCACTGATATTGTCTTGTTGATGTTTAGGAATAGATTTTGTTTCTATTTTATTTAGTGTTTCTTACCAAGTCTCTAAATTTTTCTTTGTTTTCTCTTTTGTTGAGTTGGTTATCCGCAAAGACTCATGCCTCCAGGCCTTCATGAGTATACCTATCTAGGTATACTCATGAAGGTTGAGATGAATTAAAGAAGGGTATCTAAAATCGTAGTAATATACAGGATGTTCCATTAAAAAAACTAAACTTGTATCCCGCGCAGCGGAAATTGTCCTGTATACTTAACCATAATTTTATGTGATACAGCATTTCTTTTATTTCAAAACATTTTCTCTAAATTGCTCAGTTTGCTTGCTCTTCCGTCCACTCACTAGGCGGACACGCTATAGTTTGTATATTAATAATTCATGTAAAATGTTCAAACTAATTCAAACGGTGCGTCAAAATTAAAAATACAAAGTTCATATTGGGCATAATAATTATTATAATGTAATGTCTTTCTTGTAAAATGTAAATTTCCGTCAATTATAAATTCTGACGTAAGTTCTCTTCTATTCATCAAGACTAATAATTGCCCTATGTTTCTAACATCAAAATAAAGATCGTAAAGTTACGATTATTATATTATACATATTTAATGCACGTATAACACCTTGCCGTTTTAATTTTAAACAATCACGTCGGCGTATAATCTTAATAATCTCTAATTTGTATATTTCACATTAGTTTACGAAACTACTTCATCAAAACTAATAGGCAGATATACAGCTACGTACTTTAAAAAATTATACATATGTACCCATATACACATACCTAAACATGTAGTCGCATAAATTACGTTACAAATTGGATTCCATCTAATTTAATAAAAGGCTGGGTGATGTTTTTCCTTTACTTCTTGCCTCTTTTTACCCGTGTTTATAATTTTTAACTAATTTTCGGGTTCTAATTTATGTAGGCACCGTACACAACGTATTGTAGATACAGATACGAATTAGTTATTCAAAGTGCTGCTTCTAATAGCTCTTCGCGTTTTATACACATACGTGTTGTATAGGGTTATTCAAAAGAAAGTTGCATATTGAAATTCCTCTACAACTTTTCAATAAATCGAGAAATAAGCAACAGAAAAGTACCTTTGTATAGTAATGTTTTTATCAGATAGATTGTTAAGTACTAGGAACGGCCGTCGTTTTATTCTTCGGCAAGCAATAATCTTTATCATATGCTAGAAACGGATTTTTCCAGTGAATATTTTAATTTTTTGTGTCCAATTCGTCGAGAGTCGTAGGATTACGAGGGCCAAAACGGGGATGTACTTTAGAATTTTATTTTTTCGGCAATTATACATTTGAACATTCTATCCTTCTCCTTCTTAAATGCCACCAATTGTCACTTTCTACTTCTTAAAGGCCACCAATTTATCAACTCGTTTCTTAGATGAAATTGTCGTAAATGTTCTTTAAGCCAATAATAGCCAAATCAGGCGAATAGGGCTTACTCTTACATTTTTATTCGGCAAAATATTGGATCGCGAGAGTTGTGATATGAGACGTGATCACTTTTCGAGAATCCCATTGAACACCTCAGACACACATTTTTGAGTATGTAACACTGTTTCTTATTCACCTAATAAGGTTGTCGCATATCTGTTCATTATTTAGACTCAACAAGAATGAGACATTTACCGGTAGTGGAACTCTGCAACGAGAAAAGCGTATAGCTGGTCGATATTGCTCTTTTTCCGGGAACATTCCAGAAAAATGTGGTCTAGGCTACTCTTCAGGCAAGACAATTGTATTTATTTTTTCAGATGGGACAAGTATCTTCCATGACCAAATTTGAGTCTCGTGATTGTTGCTCTGTAATAACGTGGTAAACTAGAGCCTATATACCTAAATATGACGTTCGTCAGATTTTTCCAATATCTGTCCCACTCCTGTACTAGGAAGGTCTGCTTTGTTACTTTATTTAATTCTAAATCAGGAAGTAAAGTTCCATAGACGTGACCATCTATGCAACCTTAGCCAACCTGTCTACAAGCTCTTGAGGTTGAATATCACAGCGACCCTTAATCCAGCAGAAACCAATTTGAATAGAGCTTGTTCTTCATTCACTAAATGCGCACACAATGCTTATAATGATATACAGGATGTTTCTGATGTTACGATAGAGCGTGTCGGCCACACAAATCTTCTGTGTATCGTTCCAATTTTAGTGCCCAAGCGAGTACCGTGTATGTTGAGAAATAAAACTATATTTGACAAAAAGAAACTTTTTTCTGATCTGGAAACTTTTGAAACTACCATCGTATATTCTTAAAAAAACAGCAAATGATGACAATTCAAAATTTAACTAAGACACTAAATACTTATATTAGGTTTGCTTCTTCTATTGAGTTTTTTAGAAAAGCTATAGCGATCTCAAAATATAACATTCTTCTGAATAACTCCGTACAATAATGACTTCCTTACTCCTAGAGTAATATTTTATATTCTTCGCGCGGAACACACCAACATGTACCACGTATCATATTATATTGTGTATTCTCCGCATAGTCGAGTTCACTACGCGTTCAACGCTTACATTAGCTGCTAGAGTTATAATTTTTTGCACTAATTACAGGTTAAGATAATTAATAATTAAGGCACAGGACACTGACATGGTATACTTGGCTGGAGGATGTTTTTCCGTTGATTGTATCACATCGCTCTAAACAACTAGCTCTCTATATATTACAGAATATATAGAGTTCAGGTCGAACTGCTTTTGATTATTGTACTTGTAGTTTCCGTTTTTTGTAAGCACGCGAAATGCCAGTGCCCTGGCCCATTTTCCTGTTATTTCGTTTTGTGAAACGTATTTGTTACAATAAAAATTACTATTCGTATTCATCAATGTTTTATTCGGACATAAGAGGTACTGATGATAACTTCCCAAATATTACGAAAGATGTATGAGCTAATTAATTGGTTTGACGTTCTGATATTGTTATCATTTCAAAAATCAGAAAGTAAAAGATAGGACGTTATTACGTCACAACCAATTGAATTGTTTAATTCACAATTAACAAAACGATAACAAAACAAAGAATAACAAAAGAAAAATAGAATGGATCACGTACATTGCTTGCTGCTGAGTTGAGAGCTGTGCTGCCGCAAACATCTGTGAGGCCAGGGCACTGGGAACAAACCAAGCAGTTACTTACTTCGTTAAGCTTGAATTTATATAAACAGGCATACATATATGTAGAAAAAAAAAAAGATCGCGGATACAGGAAAAGGTGCAAAAAAAGCAAATCTCGCCTCTTGATTGTTGAAAACCGAGAAATAAGGAAGAGAAATTAAAATTAAAATCTAAGAAATTGTTAATAAGAAGCAAACTGTTTCGGCGTTTAAAAATAAGGTATGTACATATATGAAAAATGGATCTCATAACACCTGTTTGACAGCACCCGTAGATCGTAAATCATTTACGTAATAAGATCTTTAGTACAACAAATAAAATGTTTATCCAGTTATACACAGACGTCAATAATTTACATCTTAATTTCGTTGATTATTATAATGTTGCACCGTTTCCTGTTACGCAAAAACTAAATGGTTATCTAAATAGAAAACGAGATCTACACATACGTCTATTTGGTTATTTACTGTGTGAATTTAATCAGCCGACGGATGTAAATTATAATCTTTCGATTTCATTAAAATATTAATTCGTAGTTAACTGTTGAACTAACGTATTTCTCAAACAACAACAAAAAAGAAATCGAAGTAGAAAATGTATTTAATGTGAAATTAAATTTAATTTGAAAAAATCCTACTCACGTTGAGTAAGGAAAACATTCTCAACATTAATACGTATAGATAATTCTGTGCCCTTAAGTTCGTAATTTGAAACCTTTATCTTCAATCGAAGTATAACTATATAAATAAAGATCCCCAAGAATTAGAAATCATAAAGTACCTGCATATTGCACTTTGACTGTACGCCGGTCCTTCGGTAACACTTAGCGCTTGACCGACTTGAGTCTGAGTCAGGCCGAGTGATAATCGGCGTAGTTTAAAAGCTTTCGCGAAGTCCTTGATCTCGTCCAGGTTGATGCCGTCCACCACGTTGCTGCTTGTCTGATTAATCGTCGGTTGATCTGGGAAAACGAGCACATTTACAGGTAAGCAACGTAAATATTAAGTCACAAATAAAATAAAAACAAGTAATACAATAAACGGTGAATCCAATTTAGTATGGATCCATAGAGAGGGCTATACCTTGTAAAGCCTAACACTTAAAACCTTAAGCAACAATCTGCGCGTACATAAAAATTTGACGGACTAAGGTGAGAGTTACTCGTTTCCCGTGCTGAGTTTACTGCTACAATTTCAATTAGATTAGTCGGTATTTTAATCTGCTAATAAATGTATTTAATAGCAATTCAGTTAGTAGAGTTATAAGGGAGATTTGTTATGTAAATAACAACAGATCGTCTTTCAACGAATATTTGTTTCCTTAATAGTTATTCGGTATTTCCATAAAACGCTAGCTCATATTGATATCTCATTAGATGCGGGCAACTTCATTGCAACAAGTACAAAAGAAAAAAAAGCGCTATACAAATTTGCATCAGCTAAAAAAGAATATCGCCACATCGCTTATAGCTGTCTGAATTTAACTCAAGTTTATTACTTCAACAATTTGCGTTGCAAGAAAATTGAGTTATTTGTTACTAAAAAAGATTATAGGCTGCATTTCCAAAGGTAAGTTGAAAATATATTCTTCATTTTTGTGAAAATCAGAGAAGGTACATATCCGTAATTCGCTTGCGGATTAAACCACGTGTTAGATATGCCAGAAAACACAGAAAGAAAGACAGATCTGTAGCCTGATCTGCAAGACAGAATAAGCAGGCAATAGTAAGTACCGATGTGCAATAATTACTATTATTTTGGTTTATAGAATAATAATCATATTGAAATACCAACACAGTATTTGTCTGCGCAATGCCCAAGTATCGAAAACAATAATAAGGTAATATTCTGTTTGTGTTCTGCAATGGAATAAATGGAACCCCAAATAATTAAAAACATCGACGTCTGAAGTTCTACAGACTTCTTCACGCAAGAGGAATATTTTAAATCAAAAGATTGATACCTAGACAGATACTCGAAAAGAATTATTGGAGTTGCAGCTGGATATCACAGATCCTAAAGAAGAGAAGCACCAAGAGAGGATGTAACATTTAAAATTGCAAAGACTGGAGAAAGAAGAAATTAATAGAAATAAAGATCAGCAACTAATGGAGAAATTATTATTGCTACAAATCGAACATTAAAAAAATGTATTTGTTAACACATATAAATGAAATATTACATTTTAAGTACATTCTAAGTTTTGAACTTTGATAAATATAGAAAATAAATACGTACATAAATTGTTATTTAATAAACGTTGAAAATAATTAACCATTGTTCTTATAACAGCATCATCACTTAAACCAGCTAAAATCACAGCATCGTTTGCAGGATTACTTTGAACATATTTGTTACCTATTTGAGCACCACCTGGGAGATTATCTCGATTGTTTTTTTTTTGAGGTTACATATCCGAAACAGAGAATATACTTCGCTTCATGCTGCACATCAACATCATTTGAAAACCCTACTTTAAGTGTTCTTTCGCTTTCACTTTTTTTTTTGAAATACAGTTAAAATCATCGTTATTAGCTGACGAAAAATAATATTATAAATCTTGTTATTCTTATTTTATATAAACTATAATTATATAAATGCCAAAATTAACATAAAGAACGAGGATATGAAAGCTATGTCGCAACGATGTTAGTGACGTTAACAACTCACGCTAGTAACAAGTGACAAGAGAGTGATTTATATATAAGCTACTAATATAATAATACAATAAAATAATCTGATTTCTTTAACAGAGAAGTACCAAAATTAAAGCTAGAATATTCCGAAAAACAGTTTTTGAAAGTACTAAGGTAGCACCAAAGTACTGAGTCTGAAAACGGTGTTTAGAAGATAGAATGCAGTATATACAGCACGTATATACGCGCTAGTGCGTAAGCGGAAGATAATTCCTTTCTTGAGCAATTTAGAGAAAAACTTTTCAGATAAAAAATATTTAGAAACGAATTCTGCAGAGCCTGTTTAGTTTTTGCTGCAAACAAATTTGGACTGTTAAATGGAACACTATGTATATTTTATTGAAGTATTTATTAAAAAAATTCTGGATGTACTTCTTAAGACTATGCTTAACATGGACATTACACAAATTAGCCCCAAATGTTAGTCACAATTAAAAAAAAATGTGAGAAATAGCCCTACAGTTTGTATGGTTCGAGCAAAATCTACAACAAAATTCTACTCAGTTGTGTACCTTGTCTCTAGTACAAAAGCATTTTAAGCATTTTTTTCGGCAACGAATTCGATGGCCATCTTGTAAATGATAGTTGGTAGCATCTAAAAGTATTGTAATTGAACACTTTGTATACTTGAATATAATTTTAAATTGAGCAGAACTTGCCTTCAAACATTTTAGGTTTGAAAGCTTAAATTACTTGCCGAAGTAATTAGCTTACGTCCACGCACTATCAGATTGGTGGAGGAGACTGTAGGGTATGAATTTTTTATTGCGCAAGTAATACTGTGAAGCTTAGATTCTTCAGGGGTACCAGCAATAGCTCAAATTTGATATGTAAGAATGAAATATTAATTATATTAATTGATTAGTGTACTTGGCACGTTAGAATAGAAATATTTGTTAAATATTATGATATACAAGATAAATAACATCAACGTATTAAAAAGAGGACATAGTATAGTGGTTACGCCACGCTAACAAACAGGAAAAACCAAGGAAGTTCCAGAGACACGCTTAATCATTTTTAGAAAATACAGTTTCTTCAGTCTTAAGACCTCTTCTCGCGTATTCAGTATATTGATGGCTTAATTAAACCAACGGGAATGAAGACATAAAATGATTAATCGTAGAGTACCGTCGATGCTGATACGCCTCCTCCTTCTCTTCCATAATTATTATTGTTGCGTTATCTTCATTCCGTAGTCGTTTCTATATATTTTCTCTATATTACGATGAACGCAGCAATAATATCGGGCGATAGCAACGGCAGAACCAGCAGCAGTAAACATTACACTCAAACCAACAAATTACTATTTAATTATTATTAATGCCCTTTATGTAATTTAATTAATTGTCAATTAAGGAAATTACCCGCAATTTTTATTTAATACAGTGAACTGTTCTCTATCTCTCTCTTTCTCTCCGCTGCTTTTTCTCCATACTATGATGACTGTACGGAGCCACCTAGCGGTCAGTTTTAACACAAGTAATTACCACACTCGGCGCGCTCATACTTATAATTATTAGGTTTATGTGTACGTTATCTATATACGACTGCTTTATTATTATAGTCTTCTTATAAACCGTTTAAAAAACATAAGTAAAAAAGAAAGAAAAACGTATTTTCGCCCAAGCACTCCTGCGGTACTTTCATTCTGCACGGGCTTGTCACAAAGTAAGGGACATACCAGGGCTGGATTTTTATTTTTCAAGTGTTCAGTGCGTTAGTCCAACGCTACTCCGAGGATTTTATCCTATCACGAAAGCCATCTTTATCCAAGTCTGCAAAATAGCCTTCAACGGCAGCTTTGATTTGTTGAAAATCGTTGTACATACAAAACTTTTTTTTAAATTTGGGAACATGAATGTCAGAGGGGGAAAGATTTTTTGTGTTTGGAATACTACAAAAAGCTGGAAAAATTAAAAGAGAGTATTAAGAATTGTTGTGTAATGCGGTGTGTACAATTGGTGTTTTTTTTATCGTTAAAATAGAGGTCATATTGAACAGTTGAACATAAGGATCCTCTATTATTTAAGAAGATCAGCTTCTATCGATTTTTATTGTTAGCCTAATTTGTTAAAATTGTATGAGTTACTCAGTGGTAACTTCGATATAGAACTTTTCGTGCCATATGTAGAGTTTATAGGACAAAAGAAGAGAGAAATATATTTTATAATAAAATGAGCATCTTATGAATTATACAACAATTTACCGCTGATTGTGTATTATTTCCTAAGTAAAGGCGTTATTTATTAGATCTTCTTTTGAATTGGAAAGTGTACTTTTAGAATTAATTACGAATCAAAACTTTCTATTCGCGAGCTAGAAGCCTGTAGAATAATTGCGAAAAATGGTAAATCGTATTGCGCAAAATGCCAGATAATGATGCCTAATAATAAGCAATTATTAGTTATGCCAAAAGTTCCTTTACACGTACATACGTATGTATGTATATATACATGCATATATAAAGAGAGATGCGAGAATGCACAAAGTATCTAGGTATGTACGTGAATTAAATTAGACAGAAATGCGAAATTTCCATTGTGAAACTTAGAGTTAGGTAGGTAGACTAGGCAACCGGTAATTAGACGCCATGTAGTACCATAACTCATGCAGCTTCGCTATACAATAATAATTCGGATTTCGTATTATGTACCGTCGCCGTACGGCGAATTAGTTATGTAAATTATACACGAAGAGAGAAATACATCGTTTATAAGACTTTACCGTTCGTATTATGTGGGCAGCTATGTCCAAGTCTGACGTCAAGAGTTTACCGCAGGTTTCTCACTTCCTCCGAAAACTTTATACATTGGCTTCCTTACGCCAACAAATTACAATTTTCTTGCAAAACATAGGTTTCGATCAAGAAAGTATATTTGCAACAATATTTAAATATTGTTGATTCAAGAAAATTATTTCCTTACATTTCTTTTCGCCGCAAGAAAATCTCTAATTTAACAAATAACGATCGTGCCTACTTTTATGCGATGCACCACGCTTGTAAATTCTATAACGCAATAATGATTAAATTATATTTATTACTTTTCTGTGATTTGCAATTGTACCGTGTACCGTGACTTTGAAGAAAAGTTCATGTTATATTATTTTAAAGATGGTACCCAGTATCCAGAATTTATTATTCTTATTAATTTTAATATATTTCTTTTTTGTTACATCCGAAGACAAAAGTAATGCATCAAGTAGGTTGTGCCGACTGTAGGCCATGGCAAAAATCATATAACAACATCAGCTGTCAAATATTGTTGATTATCAACAGGCTTAATATTTGTGAAATAATGTCGCAAGTAGAAAGAAGAAAGTTGGTGGAATATTTGTATAGAAAAGGTGTTCAAAACGTTAAAAAAATAGTGCAATTGACTGAACTCGAAAAAAGTGCAGTATGTAAAACAATAAAGAGGATAAAAAATAGGAGAAATATGAGCCATGGACCAGTTTCTGGAAGACCGCGTAAGATTAGCGGAAACAATCTAAACGCTTTAGTGACTTTAACACGACAAAACCCGCGCCTAGGGTTTCGAAAACTGGCTAACAGATTTGGAAATCAACGTCAAATAAGAGTGTGTCCAGAAACTGTCCGCATTTCACTGAGAAGACAAGGTTACTTATCAAGGAAACCAAAAAAAATCCCTGCAATGACACCTCTACAAAGCAACGAAGAATAGATTTTTGCCAACGATTTCGAGACGATAATTATTGTTTTCAGCTTGGTGCAAATCATTTAAAAATCCTATCAAGAGAAAATGTTACCGTTTAAATTTCCAAATTTCCCACAAAAATAATGGTTTAGGGAGCAATCTCTCAGCGTGGTGCTACACCACTCTATATAATTGATGGCACCGTTAATAGTGCAAAGTATTGTGAAATTCTTAATGGCTTTCTTCTTGAAACGGCTCGTTATATACCGAAGGGTGGCGTTTTCAACAGGATAATGCAAGATGCCATACTTTTGCCTACACTAAAGCTTGGATGCTAGAACAAAACTTGGCAACAATTCTATGGCTAGTAGCTTCCCCAGATCTTAGTCCCATCGAAAACATATGGGGACTAATGAAAATTGAAGTAGAACGAGCAGCACCACGAAATAAAGAAGATTTGATTCGGTCAGTTTTACAAGCCGAAAAGTATAGCGTTGACCTCGTTTCGGGATTACCTGAACGCTTAGTTAAGTGTTTACAGTTAAATGGAGATTGTATTAGTAAATGAGATGAATTATTTGTTGTGATTTTATTATTCAAGTTATAAAAATATATATTGCCCACTAACTTGCAACCCCAAGACTTACTTGTGCTAGTATTTCTTAATTACTAAATGAGTTCCTACGCGAGTCGCACTAACCAAGTCCAGCAAGAATCCTAATTGAACGCTTCTGCCGCCTAAACATCTTTAGCCAATTACGGTTATCACCCCAATGTAACCAGGCAAAGTATACCTAACTTTAGCAAAGTATAGACGAGATAGATAAGAAGGCCCAAGATACTGCGCACTGTGCCACAACAGACTTGACTTTCTCTCATGCGTCCCTATAACTATTATTCGTGCCAGAAAGAACTCCGAGAAAGGCATAGAAGACAGGCGGAGAAGTAAAAAAAAGTTCGATAAACTGGCCAAAGAAACAGCAAATATCTTTCATTACAAAAAAGTCACTTATAACAGGAAATCGGGAAAATGGAGGAAATTCAATGGGCCTGGTACTGGCAAAATCCACCAAAACAAAATCAAGCGAAGGCATTCATATTAGGACAAAATCTGGAGATAATGGAACACATTTCAGTGGGCGATTCTTAACACCTACGGCAGTGAAGGAAGAATATTTTAAAGCAATAATAGGGTTTATCAAAAGCCTCTAAATATTCTGACATACGCAAGGCCATTAATACAATAGATCTATTTAGATCGCAGTGACAGAAGGCACCAGTGCCATTGCTCGTCTCAATAATAATAATAATAATACTAGAAAGAATAGAGTAAATGTATTTCAACTAATAAATATAAAACATGTTAAACAAATAAGCTTTCCGCAAGACAAAACTAAACATTAAGCATTCTATATAAAAAATCTTGTACTTCTTAGAAACACTTCGAAACTAAACATTTTTATCATTTAGTTTAAATTACATTAATGTTTGCAATTTATAATGTTCCGGTATGTGATTGCTACTCACTACGTTTTTGTGAATTCGCGTAAAGGTTGTTTGCACGTAAAGTTCCACGAATACACTCTCGTGATTCGCTTCCTACTTTCTCAAAAGCTCGGCGTAACACTTTTTGCAAAACACACGCACTCAAAGATATACAGTATGGTGAGGTAAGTATGCCGAATTGCTTAAACATTAGATTGTAAATTTCGGTCCTTTTCAGGTAAACGATACTGCGTATACAAGATTCTTATAGTCGATACGCCCAATAATCTGGGTACAAAATTAGAAATAATTCGAAGTCTTATATCTATTAAAAACAGACCTATGAAACTAGTTTGTTTCTGAATGGAAAAACCAAATAACTAATAATATACGGAGTGCTCCATTTGAAATAACTAAGTAAGTGGGTGGTTCGCTGCTTATCGAGCACTCGGTATATAAGGAAGTATTCTTGAAAAATACATATTTTCTGATATCTGTGACGTCGTCAGAAAATGTTAGTCTCTTACTGTCTACTCAATAGGCTCAACTTTACAATTCCAGAAGGTTGGGACACTTGTATATTTTTATAATTTCAATTTTAACGTTTACGAGCAGACTCGAACATCACTGTACATTGCACCATACGCAAAACGGAGTATGTTAGACCCACATACATATGTAGTTGAATAATTATTCTCTTGCCTACTTTCGATTATTAAACATTAAGTGAAATCTTAGATAATGAAATCGGTTAATTGTTCAAATTGTACATGCAGATTCTGATGAATAATTGTTCCGCAATTATCTATTGTAAGGAAACAACTAGCGAAAGCGTACGATTTTTGTTTCGGCGAATTCGCATGGAAAATTGCCGAATCTCTAACAGGCATTTCCATCGCAATATACAATTAATTATTTAATTATTTATTATGATTCCTCTTGATAAATTGGCTGGAATGCCTTTAGTATAGCAAACTTAATTTTAATTTCAAATGTGGCTTGGTTAAGTTTAAAGGAGTTAAAAGAAATGATTAGCTCGTATTGTCTAGATTAAACCGAAAATGGTGATGACTTGTAGCTGCCTCGTGTCGTTCATTGCGCATTGGATTCGCTGAATCGTTCTCCTAACAACAACAACAGCGAAGGATGTAATTTTAATGTAGGTAATGAGTTTGTTTATGACGACGACGACGCCATAAGATGGCGTGGCGCGGGGCAGTAGTTTAATTTTCTATTAATTGCGAATGAAGGCCTACCTAATGAGGTCGAATGCCTTAAGTGCGGAGCATTTTATTAATACAGCCGCGGCTCCATTTGTAAAAGGTAATTTCTACATTGGAAATCATTAATTAATCTTAATTATCTATCCATCCATCTGCTAGTTAAGAAGAACGTGCAAGGAAAAGACAGAGATACCTTAATTTTCTACGACTTATTCGAAGAATATGAATTGTTTACAAAAATACAGTATGTTCAAAAAGAACCTAATCCAATGTTTTTTTTTAATTATCTTTTATTTGGTTACAGATAGTTAGTCAATTAAATTTTGCATCATATCGAGAATCATACTTTAAATTACTTTAACTGTAACATGTCCATAATATAAGTTTGGATCATTAGATGCCTTAACTAAAAGTTCAACACTGCAACTGCAGGTCTGTTACACAATCAACCAATCTCTATTACCTATTCTTAATCCCAAATAGGTTTTTTACCTGTCGGAAAAAATATATGCCACGTGTTTATATATTTAACTTTTTTCTCGTCAGGTTAATAGAACTCATCCAAACAAACAACTTTTGTCTTAACACTTTTTCTCCTACTTCTTACCGTAGCAAGTTATGCGCATAGGCAGAATGGAAAATCTTCAATATTGAAATATTCATTTCACCAACTCGGATTATTTTTCCGCAAAAAAATTGCGTAGTACATACTTATATGTTCCAAAAGCTTCTTAATTTTTGAATTTTCCGAAGCGTCCCTTGTCAATTGAATGGAATATAATTCATAGATATTTGGAAGGAAAGGACTTTAAACAGAAACAAGTATTTCGCTTTGCTACATTAAGCATGTCATTATTAATATACATTTGTATATACAAAGACTTTTATATGTGGAAAATTTTATACGACTGGTATTGCAAGTTTTGTACATGTATGTATGTACACTGCCGTTCAGTGAAGTTTGGTCATACAATAAAAATCTATTATATCACACTGCATACAATTATTAATACATAAAATTAGAAAAATACTAAGCATATACTCTTTTCTAAGGGATTAAAGCCATAAATTATTATGTAAAGTAGAAATATTGTGACAACAATACATTTAGGAAATATACCGCAGTATCATTCTTGTTTATTTATCACAGGCGGTAAAGATATAAATTTGCTTCATTTTACTGTTAAACGTGTGTTGGTGTGCATCTGTCGTTTTTGCGCGAAAGTTTTAAGAAAATTTACTTCAAAATGGCACGTGGCAAACCTACCAGTGTAGAAAAACGTTCACGCATTATTACGCTGTTTGAAGAAGGATATTCGGGGCGACAAATTGCTGAAAAAATAAATATGAGAAGTTCAACAGTAAATGACATCATAAAGCGATATCGGACAACTGGAACTACAGAAAATCGTGTTCGTCCTGGAGCATCTAGGAAAACAACAAAAACTGAAGATTTGAGAATTGTATTATTAAGCAAACGCAATAGAAAATTAACAGCGCCACAAATAGCAGCGGAAGTCAATCGCGGCCGTGAAGAACAAGTTTCGGCGAGTACGGTAAAACGTCGACTTCAACAAGCGGACCTTCATGGGCGCATTGCCATTTGAAAACCCTCATTACGTCGGGGCAACAGGGCAAAACGGCTACAGTGGGTCCGTTCTCATCTAGATTGGTCGTTAGATGATTGGAAACACGTGCTTTGGAGTGACGAGTCAAAGTTTGAGGTTTTTGGGCAAAATCGACAAGTTTATGTCCGAAGATCTAAAACCGAAAAGTGATCCCGGACTGCATTGTGCCAACAGTGAAGCAAGGGCATAGTTCTGTGTTAGTGTGGGGATATTTCTCCTTTGCTGGGAAGGAAAATTATTTTGCAATACTCCAGAATCATGCAGTGCCATCAGGATTGCGTATAATAGGACGTAACTTTACATTCATGCATGACAACGACCCAAAACACACTGCGTTAGTGTGTAAGAACTATCTAAAGGAGCAAGAAGAGCAGCACGCCCTGAAAGTAATGACATGGCCCCACAAACCCCAGATTTGAACCCGATAGGGTTGTTGTGGGATGAACTGGACAGGAGAATCCGAAAAATATGCCCAACTTCACAAGAACATTTACGGAATATTCTGCAACATGAATGGATTAATATTCCACAATCCATTTTAACAAAACTTATCGAAAGAATGCCTAGAATAGTTCGAGCGGTGATTGACAGCAAAGGAGGTTTTTTCGATGAAAAACAAATATAATGTTCAGTACGTTATATTAGGCCAGAATAACTTTTTATTTATTTATTTTTGTCTTTTTTACCTGTACATGCAATAAAATTGCATTTTGTTTTTAGTTTCGTTTGTTTCTGTAACCTTTTCATGTTTTTTACCAACCGACCGAACTTCTCTGAGCGGCAGTGTACGTGGTTTCAGCGTATAATTTCTAGACCTATTTGAAAATAGCATCTGCGTATACGCATATTAAATTGGACAATGCATCTAGAACAATGCGTTCGTACGCGAATCGTTGAATTATGTCGAGTTAATTTTAAGTAAATTAAACATTGATTAATCAACAATCGTAACTGCTTGTTTACGTTTCATCGTCGCCGTTAAAACAAGCCCAACTCTTATAATAGGTATGCAGTAGCGTAAACATCAATACAATATAGTATGGCTCGCTTGCAGAAATATGAGAATGGAGTGAAAGAGATGGAAACACAGAGAGAAAGGAAGAAAGCGAGCGCTAAAATGCATCGTTCCAATCATGATTATGGTGCGTGTATATCTGCTTTATTTAACATCATTATAATTATTACTCCGACAATTGTTTAATAATTAGACAAATGTATAATGTTACATTAGGTACAATAAATTGTACGACTTCGTTCGTAGACGCTCTTGCCGTTCTGACAATAATATATTGAAGAAATGAATTTAATAAATCGTGTTCGTTAACTTCCTTTTGTTAAAACAACAATAAAAAATGATTATACTAATAAATTTATTACAACAGTGGACAACGTTTATCAAATCGAAACCTGTTTATCAATATAAAAGTATCCGTTTAATAACTTACTTTGTGAGAAGCCTTTAGAAATTTTTCAATAGACATTAATAAGTGTATTCTTTATATCAATAAATCTGTTTATTGTATGTATGGTATACACGAAACTTCATCGATATAATAAGCAGCCATTTATTACAATGATAAACTCGTTCGTTGAACAAATCTTTATAAAAGAAATGGTTACAATAACACAATTTTTTTAAGTTTATTAATATTAACGCAAGGGGTAACTTATTCTTTAGCGTAAATTTGCCTGGTATCCTCTTTTTTTAAATCGTAACTGATATTCTGAAGAAGCTTAAGAAAGTCCAACATAGGCTTTACGTAAGAAATTCCACGACCTTAACCCTGGTAGACACTAATAGTAAGAAATTCGTGAAACTCCCCTTTCACAGCATATCGAAAGGTGTGAGTAAGGTTTTAAAGAGTCAAGATATGAACGTATGCTTCGGTTCGTGCAACACACTTAAAAACCTTCTCGGTAATCCTAAAGATATAAACCGAAAATGGGAGAAAGGTCGGGGATTTATAAAATTGCATGTAGTCACTGTAATAAAGCCTATATTGTTCAAATGAAAAGAGCGATAGAAACTAGATTCAAAGAACATATAAGAAATTATCGCTACGGCAGATTGGACGCGTCGAGTGTAGCACAACATAAATGAAACCGGGCATAGTATTAAATTAGAAAACTTAAAATTGATTAAAAACGTAACGTCGCCGCGAGAATTAGATGCGTACGAGACATAATAAGTAATAAAAATCTGATGAATAGAGAAAACGGACCGTTGTCGTACTCTGTCCTTTTTGACCTTTTGCAGTAGGCTGGCACTTGTTTATATTTTGGGTTATAAAAGAGATCTTCCCGTCTATCTGGCCGTGTTTTTCGCATGTCGTAGTTTAACATGCGTAGAGGGTAGAATAGGCGCTTGTAAAACAATATTTCTTCTCGGAAGAAGGGATAGTACATGCTTGTTATTTTTTCGCACGTCGTTGCTTCAAGGCGTGCGGGAGGTAGAAATAGACACTTGTAAAGAATATCTTTTCTAGGAAGTAGGGATAGTACATGCACGTTTAGTTTTAGAAAATATTTTTTCTCACATCATTCGGTCACCGGTTGATGATGAGGACCATTCGTGTCCTCGAAACGGCCGTCCCGGACTAATTATTATATTACTATATAATAAATTAAACTTGTGTGGTGCGGAGGTTACCGATACTTATGTGTTGTTTATGATATTCTGACAGTTTCATAAACGTCTTTATTTTTGTATGCTTTTAAATGTACCAAATATAAAAGGAAACATTTTTTTTCTAACTATTAATTAGATAAATTGCGATTGCAAAAAATAGAAAAAAAATGCAGCACTCCACAAAAATAATCATAAAATTAAAAAAAAGCCTCGTAGTTGTATCTGACTGTAGCTCTTCAAGAATTAGTCAGATTCCTATTTGAACCTTCAATAGGTACTACGATCCAAGTTTTTGTTTGCATATACAAATGTATTTATGAGGCAATGGGTTTCGGTCTCACAGAAACACATTTTTTTTCGTAAACAATTTGAATCTGCACGTTCCCCTAAAAGCCACGGGTTGTTGTATACTCCGAGGAAGAATAATTCCGTACAAATATCTCAAAAAATTCAAAAATAGCTGCTAGTTAGTTGCCAGAAACAATCCTTTGTGCTCTGGTATATTGATCATCAAACCTTATGATGACCCCATGCTAGCAGTACAGGTAATACATTTCATAACTCCGCAGCTTTTATATAAAATTCGCCACTGCTTAGAAAGTTTCGAAGTTTAACCAGGAGCCACAGTTAGCACGATAACTCAACGTGTGAACCACGCGAAAGGCGAAAATCAACTGCGGGGATACGAAGGAAGCAGCACGCTTTTATGTCGACGGTGGGCAGGGCTTGTCCCTGATTGGTTGGGTGTCACGGCCACTGTTAGTCGGGGATTGGTCGTTGCAGATGATGGGCGTAATCTGTGTTTCTATTACAGTCTCTATAGGATGTTTAAGGATCTCTTGGGCTGTCTGATTTTCCGATTGTAATACACAAAGTAATGGAAAATTAGAGAAATTAGAGATTTACATCGACATTTTAATCCGTTTACCATATTTTCAATTTAAATTTAAAGTAATGCTTCCCTGTTTTCCGCAAATAATCCAAACTAATTTTGACGTTTACTATGCTTCGACTTTTTCTAAGATTTCTTGACTTCATTCATAATGCAATAATGTAATACTAAACGTTGAAACCCCTTGATTTTATCATGCAAAAATAAACTGTAGCGGCCATAAAATACCAACTCTTTTCATATAAATGCACTAATTAAGAACGTTGTGTCCAGTGCTATTTCCACAAAAATATTTTAAAACGTGTAAAAAATCATAACAAAACAACCTGCATTAAGTAGATGTCGTAACAAAAATAGAAAAAGTGGAAATATGCTACTTACTCGGTGAATCGACCAGCAAATCAGCAGTGGAATTATCCGTACAATTTGGTGATAGCGACGAGGGTGATCTCTTCAGATTCTGACTAGAAACAGGTGCATGGGACGTGGTGATGGTCAATTCGCCGTTGGTTGCCGATAATCTGTTCAAACTGCTTATATTTTGAGTGGTAGGTGAACTGCTACGTATTGTCAACGGTGGCATCTTCGTCTCCTGATAATGCGGGGGTTGATTTAGTGGGTTTATGCTTAAAGACGACCGGCTAGAGTTGGACGTCGTCTGCGTGGAAGGTGTCGACAGCAACGTCGAAGGTGTCGACAGCATCGTCGAAGGCGGCGTCGTCAAAAGCGACGGGACCGGTTGGGGTAGCGTATTGAGCAAAGGTGCTTGATTAGGAGTGTGATGGTTGCTCAGCATCTGCGGGATGGTCTGCAGGAGTTGCTGCGGCGCGCTGCCCGCCATCAGGTGGGCAAGATTCGGCGGATTCAGCAGCGGCGGACCTATACTACCGTTCGACGTCGGTACTGCAAGAGATTGGAAGAAGACGCAGACGTTAGAAAAGTATAGCGAAATTAAGAAGGTAAAGATATTTACTCGTAGGATTTGCCGCTGGAAGGATATTCGGCTGGGCCATCGCTTGAAGGTTCGCTAACGTCGTGGTCACCACTTGTCCGTTACTTAGAGCTAGATTCACCATCTGATCGTTACTATTTACATGATTGACGGGAATGGTGAGGATTGTCTGAGTTGCTAAACCTAAACGAGATAATGTTGAACAAAATATATTAGGCACATATTGTTATGGCTAAGTTCTTATAATTTGCAACGACTAAATATCGATACTATCTTCCGCGTGGCAAGGCCAAGTACTTTGGTTTAACGAATAAAAGCACAGAACCGCGTTTGTTGGGAATATCCAACATAAACTAACATAGGACTCGTAAAATCTACCTGTGAATCCAAGCGCGCGGCTACGAGTGGTAGAAAGTATAGATACATCGTCTCGGGGGGAGACAAAACATAAAAATATCACTGTACATTCATTGCATCGGTGAAACAAAGCTATCGGTCAGCATCATTTATTGAGGATTGTCGCGTGTAACCGAGTGCGCGCTAGCTCAGCGTAGATTGAAAACTGATCACCAAACCTAATTTAACGCAGCTCGTATCATGTCTCGCACCTTTCGGCATTACAATAGAAAAATCCATAACACCTCAACATTTTAAATCGCGAGGATGGCTATCTCTTATATCATGCATGGAAATCCCAACTAACTAAAACTTCTAGCAACCGTCACACTTCATTAACACATAGCACTCACAATCCATCGATCTAGAACGAGCCTCAAATGTCGGTGGAAGAAACCACAATGATGCGGTTGCAGGCCGGAAACCCAGAAAATTGACGACCGCGGAAGCCCACGTACCCGATTGTAGTAATAATTTAAATAATTCGTTTGTTGCAAGTATTAATCTTTACACCTACTTTTGCTTTCTTACACATTTTCTCCTATCCGGAACCCCACTTCCGAAGACTACTTGTTCTTGTCGAAAAGTTGATCGCTCACTAAAGAATTACATAAAAAAGCAACGTATTTACTCTAAATATTGGTGCAGAAACACAAAATCATCATTAGCACGTGATTCCATAAGCTTATTACAAGTTCTTTTACTGGTAAATCAAAAAGATTCATTACACATTTGTACATTTATTAAGATCAATCAATCTAGTAAGAAGAAAGGCATTTTAATAGAACGCTCAGGTGAAGATCTTTTTACTTTTTGTAAAAGATGCCAGGTAGGAGTGATAGATTTTTCAAGGGAAAGAAGAACATGAGATGTAGTAACATTACGCAAAAATGAAGAAAAAAACGTAGTCAAGAATCGCCCTTTTTTGATTTTTAGGCAAAAGTAATAAATATTCATATTCAATATTTTATTTGATTCTATTTCCAGATATTCAGGTACGCGCATATGTGCAGTATAGTTGGATAATATGTACTTCGTTTGAAAGTAGGTTCGTACAAAATTGTGAAATTGATTTTTTAGTCATTATTACGTTTATTAGCCATCAGGCGCCGCATAAATTTTCCTCTATCTCTGCATATAAAACATCAATTAAATTTCACGCGGACAGATAGGTTTTTATTACCACTAACAATAAGCGTAGTCTTGGCCCGCACGAGAACAAAGTAAGCATCCCGCGAGATGACCGATGCTCAAGGAGTGTCAATCACACGCTTTTCTCTTTAACCGCGAAATATTTATGCATCTGTGTCGTCGGCCCGCATCGATTCAACTGTAAATTAAAATTAAATTACCACGTAAATGGCTTTTTTATGAAAATCCTGACAATTTTCATATTTCGGCTCGTCGATAAATCGATGCAAGCTAGAAAATAAATATTACGTACATTACGATGACCACACCTTTCTACGGTTATAATTTTTATTCCGTTTCTTTCTAGACGTGCGTAATATGCAAAATAGACATTTTCTTTTCATACCGGTGATTAGCCTACTATGACTAATCCTCTTGGGTTCTTTTAGAATCGAAGTTGAACGCTGCTAATAAGGCGGAAAAAATATATGGATACGCGTTCACCTTTGCGAAGAAAAGTTTCACACGCGAATTTAAATTTGCATAAAGTGTGAATATTGTTCGACACGACCGTCTGTTATTTTTGTCGCGTCTATATGTATGTGCGTGTGTTTGAGCGTATAGCATAAACTAAAAATATTTAATTCGTACTCTCTGGGAACACCAGACAACCTGTTGATCGTTAAACAAATGCTAACAGCTACCGTATAATAGAGTAATGCCAAACCAGTTCGTCAGCGTTCACGTACTACATTCAACGTAGATTCATGTACACAAACGTGCGCGTATTGTTATTTCTGTGGGTTAACGATGCGATAGTCCGTTATATGTATTTACGCAGACATATAATACGAAATATACCTTGCGGATAAAGATTAACGAGTTTGACACTATTTCTTTGATTCAAAGAAAGGGAAAAAAAAACTAGAAAAATTATATTTTTTTCTGGGATTTGGAATTATTTTCATTTCGTTCAGAACATACAGCATTGAGTAGCGCCCAATTAGAGCATTTCTTACAAGGCCCCCAAAAAAAACACCTCTGCAACACTTTGGTGGTAGCTTTCATGTTTATTTAGTATCTATAAAACCGTACTAACAAAACTAACAAATTTATACAGAGGGTCCAAAACATGTAGAAAGGTCTTGAATATGAACATAGGTGGGCAAATGGGCAATTTCGGAGTTACGGAGGATTATTCATTTCTGAAGCATATTTATTTTTTCACTTATCTCTTCTTTCCTTCATAAACACTTGTATGCATTTTCTTAGCGTAATTTACGTGGGTTCTGCCAAACGCACAGTTTATAATAGATAATCAGTTGCTAGTGTACAATTTTACGAGTTTTCGCATAGATGGTCGTATAGAGAAGCCCAAAGTCTTTATGTTGACGCTCATCTCAATCACCAAATTCCTTCGGTTCGTATTTTTGTAAAACTGCATCAAATATTGCGCCATACCAGTTCATTTGGAACAGTCTCATAATTCTAAAAGATCAAAGTCGGTGCTCACCCCTGAAGCATGTATCTTATTGAACATTTACTAACCTCCCTGAAGTATTATTTTGTGTATTGTCCACGTTGTATGTTGCCTTAAAAAAATCATGTAGGAGGTTCTTTCATAAACATTTCTACTTAGCGAATTTTTTTAAACAACTTTCAGTACGTTCATATTATTTCTTTTTGTTGCTCCGAATTTCTCAATGATTGCATTAAATTCTATTTCGAGCTCAAGGAAACTGCAACTGAAGGAGACTTTTGCTGGAGACTTTTGAGTCAAACAAAAACATTTGAGTGGTTTAAGTGTTTGAAGAAAGGTCGAGAATCGTTAGAGGATAACAAACATTCGAAGCGACGGTCAACATGCACAACACCGAAAGCGGTCACGAAAGTACGTGAAATGATTCACGAAGACAGAAGGCAGACAATTCACGATGTTTGTGAAAGATTCGGAGTGAACATGGTTACGATGAGGTGAACATGAGACGAATTGCGGTGAAGTTTGCGCGACCAACGAGACCTCCAGATTTAAGCCTGCACTGAAATGTAAGAAGCAGCTCGAAGAGCTACTTGAATTATTCTCGCATTATAATACAAAAAAATAGCGATTACCAACGAAATATGTTCCTTTTATTGGTGTAGTATTACAAGTAGGAAATCGCTACCCGTATTGAAAATTAACTTTATTTACGTACGCCTATATAAATGTATAGTATGTATGTATTAAGATATTGTATAAGCGGCTAATTCTAATTATATTAACTTGTTTTTATGCGCAAGGCAGACACGATCTGCACGCTATAATTAAGCATAATTTATATTATCAATTACCATTTTGCGAAATTATCGGTCTATTGACGGAGTTCGCGTAAGCAACCTAATTTATTACGGCCTCCTTTAATGCGATTCCTCTACCTACCTACCATCTGTAATCATCGTAAGCGATAGCAGGCTTACTATCGAGGATATTGAAAAAGTGCAGCGGATGGCAATACAACCTATCATTAATCGACGCACCGGCTTACTTCGTCCAGAAAAAAATCATTATGCATGGTTTTACAACTTAAAAAAGTATTTTCTTTGTTCATAAAAACATCAAACGTTCTTAAACATTTTATATAAATACTTTACAGCATCACATAATGATCTTTTGACAAAAAAGTTTATTCTAAAAGGTTTGAATTTCACAAAATGCATCGGCTATGCTATTTCATTAGATTGATTAAAACTAACTTTTACAATTGAGCACAATAAAAAATACTTAAACGTCTCATTTCTCTCTGTTTTCATTTTTGAATTACTAATAAGCAGACGACCACCTCTATCACTTTGCATAGACGCTCGGGCAGAGTCGCGCTGATTTACATACGCCCGTCGGTCAAGCCACTCCTATCTCCGCGCTTCACGCAGGTCAGTCGTCAATTAATTTAGAAAGATTGTTTGTGCATGTTTCATCTTTAGCTTTGTTTTCTAATCTTAATTTTCAATTCGTTTTCTGATTTTTTTTTCTATATAATGCTAGCAAATTTTAGTTCTTTGGACAGTAATTTTTTTTATTTTGGTTCACTCTTATATATCTCTTATATATCTCTCATTATATTTACTATATATCTGTTAATTGGACATTTTCAAAATTCGTTGAGTGCCTGCTAAGAACTCATGAATACATGGATCAATTTGTTCTATTACTTTAAACAAAATATGTAAGTAGAAGTATTCATGTGTAATCAAACGCATCAACGCAAAAACTATCTTCTAAAAATGTACAAAAATCATAAACAAGATGAAGAACGTTATAGAAAACAATTACTACTAGCTTAGTGCAGACCAAACGATAGATGCGTTAAGTCAAAGCACAGTTCACGTCATTGTTGGTGTTTTCTAGCCCAACACAGTCATATTTAATAACCAGCAAAATAATATAACGGGTAAAGACTAATACAATGGCGGAAGTAGCTGTCGACAATATGGACAAAATTTTCGAAGGTGTGACGAAATGGAAGAATTCTTTGTTTTTCGTATGTGATACTGCAGTTTATATACTTAAAATTGACAAATGGTTACATAGAACTGCGAAATTTCCTTACATGAACGAATTGATTAATCACAACAAACTGCAAGAACTACAAGAACAGCTTTATACGAAGAGAAATAACCAGCACTTTTTTATTTCCATCTCCAGGCGTAACAAGATGATCATGATCAGAAGCCTCTACATTTTATTCAGACAATTTGGATAAAGTTGCTGACGTAATAAACAATTTACATGAGGACACAAAAGAATAAACAAATGTCGTCGACAAATAGGCGACAACTGATATTTGACAGTTTGCAATTTCATGGCTACATTTCTTTAATGTATTTTTCGTCAATTAGAGCATGTCGAAAACTGTTATACATGGTTTCTGACTGCCAAAATCTAATATGGCGCCGGTAAGAAAAAAGAAAGTTGTTGATGACCAGAAGAAGCCAAAACGTCAGATAAAAATGTTGACTGCACCATTAGGTAGAAGGTCGAAAGTGATCTCGTGTGCTTTTAGTTTTTGTCTGCTAAGCCAAATGAAGATGTTAGAAGTAAGAAAAGAGGTGAGGGTTGAAAATAAATCAGCCCCAAAATCGGTATTTTCTTTTGGTATATTGAAGGATTATTTCTAATATTTTTTATATATTCCCATATATTATAATCCTCAAATTATTTTTAATTTTAAAGTAATTTTCGTTGTACGTTTTTTGTTAAAAGTTCAAAAAAAAAAGTTCAAAAGCAGTTAAAAGCTCGTTAGGATAAAGAGATAAGATATTTTAGTTTTTTTAATAATATAATAATATCTCTGTGAAGTTATGATTTGAAGATTTTTGGTAGGTGTATGTTTGCTTCCATAAGTTGTACTTATGTATTTAACAACAATTTATACTACAAAATCGTGCAACGATTCTTCCTTCAAAACTAACATTTAAACCAAAAAAAAAAAGAATTTTAAACATTTATGGTATCAAGATGTATTATAGATTGCCAAACGATTGTATTTTGTTCAAGCAAAGTACCTTGTGATGTTGGAATGAGCAATTGCGCGCCTTGTATACCCTGTACGAGCTGACCGGACGCCAGTATGAACTGAGGCATTGGTGCAGGTTGCTGGGAGGCTAATAGAGACGGAATCCCCGTCCCCGTTGCCGTTGCCGCCGTCGTTTGCGAAGGCAAAGAGGCGGGCGTCTGTTGCGACGGTTGTAGTTGTTGCTGGTGTTGAATTTTATGGTTGAGATTACTAGAGATCAGTCCGCCGGGCGATTCGGTCGATGACGCCGACGAAGACGGTGATGATGATGTCGACGATGATGATTGCGTACTCCTAGGCGGCGCTAAAAACAGAAACGAGAATAAAACACGTGAAAAGAAAAGTTCTGACGAAAAAAGGGAAAGCGAAAGTTCGAAGGAGTAGGAGAGACTTTGCGCCGTTAACATCAGCTGTGTTCGTAATAGCTGTATTCACAGCGTAGCAAGTTTCAAGGGTGAGGAACGAAAAAGGAAGCTTCAAACGTTCAGCGGGGAGTAGGACGGAACGGAGCGAAGGAAGGAATCATGTGTAAAACGCTGGTAAGAGGATACCTGTTGCGTTGACGCTGAGATTTAAGGGCGCGCTCGCGGGACTGTTGCCACCGTTGTCGTTATTGCCGTTCCCGCCACCACCGGTGTTGCTGCTGCTGTTTGCCGCCGCCGCCGCCGCCAAATTGTTAGCGATGTTTTGTAGACCGGCCGCCAACGTCGCTACCTGCGGAAGGCTCTGCTGGAGTGTCGCGAAGTTCTGTAGGTTTTGTAGCGTCACCAAACCCGCCACTAGGAACAGAAGAAAAAAGAAATATTAATTAATAATTTTATAGATAACAAACGTTACTGTTTCGAGCAAAGGAAATTTTTGGATTAATATACAGGATTTATCCCACAAATATGAGCAATTTAAAGAGCAAAATTTCATCATAACGTGCTGCACCACGCAAGTTTAATTTGTTTAAGTGGGGAGGGATCGCTCTTGTTACCATCATGTTAATAAAACTATATGTAGATCAAATTGTTGCTAAAGGGTCTCGATCAGTTTTAATTATAAATAAATCTTTTTCTTAAAGTAAAGGGGGTAAAGCAATACTATATATTCTATTGCGTTGTTTTTCAAAAAATAATCGTTTATATTCCGAACTGAAAGTGGCACTGTTTTAAAAAATATTCTTCGTTGTGTAACGACAGTTTTCGGTGTTTACTTATCTAGAATTTAACCTTAAAAATCAATTACATAAAACTAACTTGGAAATTCCATGCAAAAAAACCAAGGGGAGCTCTCGCATATCAACGTAAAGAAAAGAGATGCGGACAAAACCGCACGAAGGATTACGCAAGTGGCAATTTGGATAATGATCGACCAAAATTATAATAATAAATAATCTAGTAATGTCGTGAATTGGCAAAATTTATACCGCTACCGTATGAATATGTTAGGTAACATTTTGGTGCATTTGTTAATTGTGAGTAAGAAAGAAGTAATAATCTAGGATATTAGTGTCAAATTATGGCTGTATGTTACCCATAATTGGTCATCAATCGAATATTTCTTTGTCACTAATTAAAAGTTAAAGCACTGAAAGATTCTGAACTATTATTGTAAAACAATTTTGTGGTATGGGTTGCAATTTCTTGCAAAGGTCACTCCTTATATCTATCTGACAATTCTGTGAATGACGAAATTTATTATTTATGTATTTTGGCTAGACATGGCAGCTTCACATTATACTAGCAGTGTTATTGCCGCGTTTCAGGAACTGCAAATGAACACTTTGTTACCAAGCCTAAAAATGTACGTAATTGAGGTACATCCAATTACGTCCAATTGAACGTTTTTGGAGGAATTTAAAACGTGGCATGTACAGTGGTGACTGGGAGGCTTCTAATCTGAATGAACATCTCATAGATTGTGTAAAAACAAATGAATGAATACGCGAAATTTTACATTTTGTTAAGTGTAAGCGAGAACCTTTATGGTGTACCTCCATCAATTGCACAAAACAAACATGCTTCAAATTTTATAAATTTATTCCATAATTTTGCCGCGCACGGTACATGGCCAAAGCTGTAGTTCGCAGTTTATAAACACCAGAAACTAGTAAAATGAAATTACTTCTGCGACTAATCCCGTACATTCCGCTATGAAATCAGCAGGAAGGAAAAAACTTTCACTTCCGTGCGAGTTCGTAATAGCGGCCAGACGTCGTCTGGTAAGCGACGATACGCTAGCTCGCTCTCTCCAGACAAGCATCGCTCCCTTTCCTTGTTCTCGTTCCGTCTCTCTCGCTACCTCTTAACATCCTACACGGTAGATAATAACGGCGGCATCCCGGGAAATTGAAATATGTGTGTAAGAAAACCATACGAGCCGACGACACAGTTGGAGTTCCTGCGTCCTTGAAATAAATGTGTGTCTATATTCTACGCGGGTCGTTCATAGTGCCTTACCTACCTACCAACCTACCTACAACTATGTACAGTGATAACCAACACTGACGTCAGAAATTTGGCAAGTGCTTTACATTGCATCCAAACAAGAGTAGATCTGAGGTTCTTGTTAGGTTAGAAGATCCATATTTAGGGTTTATTTTACGTTGTATTATCTATAAGTTAGAACATGTAACTAAACAACTGAAAGGTTTATAAATAGAGGAGTTAGACATGGTGGCGTGTTGAGTCCCTTATTCTTAAGCTGCCTCATGGACGAAGTCATAAAAGCATTAGCAATCAGCCGTTAAAGGAACAGCGATATTTCACAAAAAGTTATTTAAAAAACAAAAATACGTAGGTATAGGGAATTTCAATATAATAATATACAGGAATTTCCATTTAGAAAACTTGTATCGTGTGCTTTGGAAATTGAACCCCCTGTATACTTGAGTACAATTTTATGTTGTGCAGCACTTGCCTTCACTAAATTTACTCTGAGGCATAAAAATGTAATTCCAGTAAAATGTATATTATTATTGTCACAGGAGAGAACATTGATTGGAATATGAAACTGGATAATTTTGGATTTTGGATTAATTTTTTTAAATTATTTTTGGGTATGCCGGTTTTCATACAAATTTTTGATTAAAAAAGGTGGAAATTTGTGGGAACGCTGCTATTAGGTGAATGTATAAATCTCAAGTCAACAGTTCAATTCTTTTATTATGCATAAATTAACAACATCAATTAATTTTACCGAAAAAAGGAAACTGCATATTTATCCATTTCATAGCAAACTTTAATAACAGCCAAGATGTAATTATTTTCTCGAAGAAGAGTCCCGGACATTTATATATAATCTTTGATGTCTGTTATGGTTTTCAAGATAGTCTGCACCAAACATGGTAAGCGAGATACTCTATACAATAATCTACCCAAAAGAATTGTAAGGCAATGTAGATGTGTTAAAGGAGCAAGAATTCTTAGTACTAGTTGATTGATGCCATTATAGAATCGCCTAATGACATCATCAAAATACCTAAATATAACTCATTTCAGTTGACCGACTTTCACTGCACATAAATGCTTCTAGAATTCGCAAAAATTCGTGACATCAGAGATGGGCATCACTATACATGTGTGTGCATGTGCGTAGCAATAGTAGTAAGCAAGCAGCGACGACAGTATGTACATACATGAATGTAGTATATACACGTATATAATAGTAGTAAATTCACTACGGGAGCATCAGCTGTTCGTCCCAACGACTTGGCCTATATTTTGCCTGGCGCGCGCGAGCGTTTCCGTGTATAGGTATATATTCCTACGTGCGAGTGTATGAAAGGCGCGCACGCACACAAAGCCGTGTAGACACGGCGCGGCGGCGAAGTCGAGACGTTGCAAATAAACCGAATAAAAGTTGAACGAACTTACTTGTACCGTTCAGATGTGCCGCGGCGGCCGCCGACACTGCAGGCGTCATTTTGTGCTGTTGCTGCTGCTGCTGATGAGTAGAAGGCGGAGGTGGTTGAGGCTGGTCGTACGGTTGCGGTTCTTCGGCGCGATTACACTGCCGATGGTGGTGGTGTTGGAGAAGCTTCTGCGACAGATGAAGATCGGTACTCTCATCGACGCCCATGCTTGTTGCCGGTTCCGGCGATCCGCAGCTACTATCACGATCGCTCTCCTAAAATAAACAGGAAGAAAAAATATTTCACCGTGGAGAATAAACAATTTCGTTAATACAACCTTACTAACCTTATTTAACAAAATCGAGAAAATAAACAAATTTCTATGGTACGTTCCATTAAAGAAATACCGGCGTAATGAAACAGTATCTCTATTATACGATTTACTATAGCGGTAGCGGTGGTACTAATAGGCACATACTTAAAAGCATTAATTTCGAAGAACTTTCCTTGCGCGCTTATACAGAAATACACGATTATATTATGTAACACGCATACGTTTTGCATCTCTGTTTTGCTGCATGTTGCTTTGCGAGGACATTAGCATAAATAATTCCTAATTATTATTAATTAACAGATCGTGACGCGCCTCCTATACTTATATTTATACTTTTGCATCGTCACAAACAAATAGTAGGAGTGATTTTAAAATCAGTATTATCATAACGAGAGCCCATTTTCTGACGTAAATACGCTATATAGGTAATTTATCATCGGCGTAAAATTAAGGTTAGGCGCGCTAATGAAGAAGAAAAAAATCAGATCCATTCTTAATAGGTCAAGGTAAATAATTAATATCTGCCGATCGTGTTTAAAAATACTCAGTTTCTAGGATATATTTAGTACACATATATTTTATTAGCGAGAAAAAAAACATTTCTCAATTAATACCGAGTGAATCATTTAACTTGTGATAGTTGCGCAATATAAGAATAGATTCTAAGTTGAAGAATATGAAAGTAATCAACTTCAAATACTCAATTCGATGTTACGTGTCATTAGTAAAGCCTCTTTTCTTGGTAAACCTTTGTGCCTTGAAGTAAGGATTTTTCAAATTCGTTCTCTTTGGAGTATTCTTAGTCTTTGCCTCAAAAATGCTTTATTATTACAATCGAGATTGATCTCCACCATGCATTAATTATTTTCATTATTATTATTATTACTATTTATTCTTACACGTCCTGGGCTTGTAGTATTTTCGCATCGGTGCATTGCACAAGATGGTATACTTCAGAATGTTATTTTTCCAAACACTTTGTGTTCCGCCTAGTACTCTTCGTGCTATAGCGCAGGTATCCAGTGTGGTCGACTTCTGTAGGTGTAAATGGAGTAAATTATCCTCCAAGCCTAATACTTTTAGACTGTCCTTTAGTTTTTTAGGTATTTCCCCAATTGCTCCTGATGCTGATAGGAACTTTATCCATTCTCCACATAGCGCGTATTTCGTCAGCCAACGGTAGGTACTTTGATATTTTTGCAGACCACGTTTTCTGTATGTTACTGGGCAGAGGAACTGCTATATCCATGATGTACGTGGTTTTTTATTGTTTTAGGGTGAGTACTATGTCCGGGATGTTGTTGCTGGTAGGCTTATCAGTAACGATTTTCCTGTTCCAGTACAGCTTGATGTTTTTCTCGTTCACAACGGGCGGTGGATTGTATTGGTAGTACGGGGTGGGATCTTCGAATAATACATATTTTTTCCGTAGTCTTTTGTGAATGATGTTGTGTTTATCCAAATAGGATTTGTGCGCCATTACTGAGCATCCCGCCAGTAGATGGTCCACTGTTTCTTCCTTCTCTCGGCCCATTCGGTAGATTTTCACAAACAAATTTCCATTCTGCAGCCAGGCTTACGAGTCCTTTGCGCTAACATCCTCATCTTCTATCCTTGTAATATACTTCCAGCGGCTTACTTCTCCACTTGCTTTTCAGGTCTTCTATCCTACTGATCTTACGACATTATTATTATTATTATTATTATATACCTTAAAACAGACACGCACGTTCGCAGAGCAGTGTTTATTATAAAAGGTTAAATTTGTATAATGAAGTGCCACGCGCAGCTAAAGAGGCTAGTAAGTCCAGCCAATTTAAAAGATACCGTAGTAAGTACCCGAGGAGACGGAGGATAAGAATTAAATGAACAAAATTTACTGCATCCACAAATTAAATAGTACATCCTATATAAAATTCTTTTTTAATTTATTAATCCATACGTTCTCTGAAACTATTAAAAAATGACCACAAAATGCGCGAAATCCATGACTCAATTGTAGAATGGACGCGCAAAATGGAAAGACAAGGCCACACAGTAAGACCACTGTATCATAGCTCTTAGATGCAAATGATTAACTCTGGAATTGAAAACTAGGCTCGCAGATTTCAGGAATAATCTAGCAAAGTCTGCTGGTTGATTGCAGCGTCGACAACAAAGAATTAAAACCCAGAAACTAATTATAGTTAATTATCTTTTTCGTTACGGAGTAATTTATCATTTTTAACAGTATGTATTTTAACGTTCGTGTATGAGCATACAAGCGAGGGGAAAGAGAAAATTTATTGAATCTGCCAGCTATGTACGTATGTGTGTATCTGGCTTTTAACGGTCTGTGCAAATTTAAACGAAGGATCTCATTAAAACGCAAATCAGCTGCAATTAATAATTAAGTAAATTGCTTAAAGTAGCGGTTATACGCTAAAAATTCATTAATAAATTAATTAAATAAAGTATCCTGAATTTAAATAAGCGATTTTCTAAAACGTTTCGTACGCTCTGATGTTGGCAACGCGGCTACGTCGCGTCGCGCCGTGTCCGCGAACGTAATACACGTGATAAGTTAGCCGGAAAGTTGTTTTTTTCTGCTGCTTGCCTGTGTGTTCGTTCGTTTCTCTCTGCAAGTCGCTAATTAAAAAATTACGCAAGCAGTGCAGATTAACGCGTTCTATTCCACTGTATTAAGTATTCTGTAGGAGGGCGAGGAAAAGGATATGGACAGAATCTTGCCACGAATTAATGTCGACGTGAAAAAAAAATACAACACTGTAAAATGTTTCAAAACAAAGCAAGAAAACGAATTTGCCTAACTAACTGTTGTTATAAAAAAGAAATGGTTGAACCAATGCAAAATGCATTCAACGAACAACAAATTGTAATTATTCCCATAACGTCTTAAATATTTTAAATTATGTAGTTTTTTGAACAATATTTGATTTTTAACAACAATATTACATTTTGCCCCAATGAAGTATTAAACGTTTGATGAATATTAGAAGAAGTATAAGAAATAAACACTCATTTTCAAATATATTTCGTTTAACATTTTTAAGTAATTTTCTAAAGGTACAATTGATGTTATTTTAAGACATCTGATGTATAAAATAAAATACATGTTTATCCTTAAGACACAGCTGTTCTGCTGAAGAATGGTCACTTAAAATCACAAATGTTAATTTAAATAAAAAAATAACAAATCATAAATTGTTGCTATAAGTAAAAACCACAATTTGAGAGAAAGGAAAAATATACACCTATGATGATGACGATTTTTATTTGGTTTTACTGAAGTTATGATGGAAATTTGTCAGCGTAATCCGATTTTTCTGATGAAGCAACATTTCGTTTAAATTGCATGGTTCCTAAATATTCCACATTGAAAATACTCCGAAAAACTAGGCGTTCGGGCTCGCCTCTACAGAAACATTTTCAAAGGCTAATAGGTCCCTGATTTTTAAATGGTAACTTAATAGGTTAAACCTAACCTACGATATGACAAATATTTTCGAACATTTTTGGTTTCTAATGATGCAGAGACAAACTGCAAACACAGTTACTTTAAAACAAAAGAAATAAAAAAGCTTCCATATGGAGCAGATACTATATTTTTTGAAAAATATACTTCCACACCAGTTGTCAAATACAAATTGTTTTTCGGCGTGGAACTGCGTCGAGATCACACTGGTCTTTCGACGTTTCGCTTGCAATTGCGTGAAGTCTCTGTAGTCTGGAAAATCCTCTAAACCAAAGTAAGCAAGCGAAACGTCGATAAATCAATCTACACATGATTATAATATTAACATTGTGTCACTTTGAGGCACTCCAGTAATATTTGAAATAATAAAAGTTGCTGTTTGCATTCGTATTTCATGGTAAGACTTATAGCGATGTCCTCTCAATAAGTTTAAATTCTATTTTGGGGTATTAGTATTAATATTTTGCGAGTTGAATTTATTTAGACCTTAGCAGTAGTACTTCCAAAATTAAACGTCACCTATTCTTTTCCCTGCTGGCCCCCTCTTACTTCCTTAATTATAGAGAGGGTGAGGGTTCTATTGTTATTGCAGCTTAAAATATAGGGGTCCGATAATTAGAAAGCGCATCTGAATAAATACAACGCCGTTCTACGTGTTCTAATATATCGGTTAAAATTCATGTTTCGCTTGTGCCTAGTGCGATAAATCGAAAATGTTAAAGATATTTGAATCTTAGAATCTCCAAATGGGAGGTAACTTTTTTAATTTTGAAACGGTGTCTTCTTATAGGGGACTGCAATGAAAATAACAACGGTCCATTCTCTCTATTTATCAAATTGGCGTTTAACTTGTTAAGCGTCTAATCCGCGCGGCAAAGGTACGTTCTTAATCATTTTTAGGTTTTCTAAATTAATAATATGCCCGGTTTCGTTTATGGGTTGCGCTACACTTGACAATTCTATTCTACCATACCT